>JAJEKV010000012.1:6599788-7179649 GCA_021234155.1 Isoetes taiwanensis | reverse complement strand
TTGGTATTACTTCCGTTCAGTTACGTTGCTATTGCGGGTGTAAGGAATGTCTTGCCACCCTTGCCAAAGCCCCGACTTCACTTGCCACATCCGGAGGAGGACAGGCCAAACTCCATTTCCGTCCCTTGCTCCGTATTCACCGAGGGGCACGCCCGGCTCCCGGCCCGAGGTCCCAAGTGCAGCAGAGACCAAGTCTCGGCCCCAAAGGCGCAAACCCTTGCAGAACACAGCAGCCCACCACGGGGGTTTCACGGAGGCCTCACCATGCTTAGCCGGTCCGGTGAGGGACCTTGCTGGCAGGTGACTTGGCGTCAGGTGGGGGTGTTGGCCTTGAGCCTGAGACCCTAAAATCCCGGTGCTTGCCCACAGAATTTCCCTCTCCCCAAGGCCACGAGGACCGAGGCTGACCTCCCTCTCCAGGAATTGCGATTTGACTACGCCAATGGATTTCGGAAACGTCGGCGTTGCCACAGGGATAGCCAAGTTAAAAGTGGCGAAGACCACCGACCTCAGAAGCGCCAAAGTAGCTCGCTTCCATCACACTGCGTAGTCGATTGGCCTAGGATGGATGCGGGATCTCTGGTGAGGTGTTTCTTTTCTTTTGCAAAACCGACCTTGTAACTTTGCTCCCTAGGGTAATTTCGCCATTCGGGGCGATTTGGCGGAGTCGATTTGCCATTCAGGAGCCTCCCGGTGCGAAACGACAAGACAACTGCGGTTTCTACAAAGGCCGACCTCGGGGCGCCCAGCGGTTTGACAAGTTCTCGGACCCGATCTGGAATCTTTTGGGCCTTCGAAGAGGGGGCTGAGCGGAGGATCAGCGGTGGGATAGGGAACGGGCTCAGGGAGGGTGGTCATTAGCGTGCACCCAGGGGCGCTGCCGGGGAAGGGCTGCCTCCGGGAACTTTTGGATCGCCTCTTGGGGTCGGGACTCTCCCCCTCTTGTGAGGATTTTGCAAGGTCGGCCTCGTTTGACTTGGGGAAGGGTGCGGCTCGGTTTTATACAGCGGGCTGCCGGCCGGCCATTCTAATGCTAACCCTTTGACCTAGACCTTCTCAGAAAATTTAGAAAATTGGGCTGTGTCTTTGGAGATGGGTTAGGAATCGGTGGCAAAAAATCAGAATTTATTTTTCATTACAATGCATTAATGCGAATTTATGAATGTCTTGCCTTTGCAAAAGCGCCCCCGACTTCTACTTGCCACATCGGAGGAGGACAGGCCAAACTCGCTCCGTCCGGTTCCCCTTGCTCCGTATTCTCGGCTGCGGCTTTCGGCGAGGTCCCAAGTGCAGCGGACCAAGTCGCCCCCAAAGCGCCAAACCCTTCTAGAACACGGCAACCCACGGGTTTTTCGTTTTGGAGGCCCTCTCTCCTGTCGGTCGAGGCGGGACCTTGGCGTGACTTGGCGTGGAGTGGGGGGTGTTGGCCGAGCCACGGACCCTAAAATCCCGGAGGCTGCTTGCCGAATTTCCCTCTCCCAAGGCCACGGGGCGGACGGGCGACCTCCCTCTCCGGAATGCGATTTGACTCTGCCAATGGACTCGAGCGTCGGCGTTGCCACGGGGACCAAGTTAGGTGGCCAGAAGACCACCCGACCTCCAAGAAGCGCCAAAGTAGCTCACTTCCATCACACTTCGTAGTCAATTGGCCTAGGATGTGGATGCGGGATCTTGTCGTGGAGGCGTGAGTGTTTCTTTCTTTTGCAAAAACCGACCTTGTAACTTGCTCCCTAGGGTAATTTTAGCCATTCAGGACGATTTGGCGGGGTCGATTTGCCATTAGGAGCCTCCCGGTGCCCGACGACAAGACAACTGCGGTTTCTACAAAGTAGACCTCGGGGGCCCAGCGGTTTTGACAAGTTCTCAGGACCCGATCTGGAATCTTTTGGGCCTTCGAAGAGGGGCCCTGAGCGGAGGATCAGCGGTCGGGGGATAGGGAGGCAGGGCTCGGGAGGGTGGTCGTGGCGTCGCGACCCGGGGGCGCTGCCGGAAAGGGCTGCCTGGGGGGCTTTTTGGATCCAGCCTCTTGGGGTGGGACTCTCCCCTCTTGTGAGGGATTTGCAAGGTCACGGCCTCGTTTGACTTGGGGAAGGGTGCATTTCGGTTGCCACCAGCGGGCTGCCGACCGTTCTAATGCTAACCCTTTGACCTAGACCTTCTCAGAAAATTTAGAAAATTGGCGTGTCTTTGGAGATGGATTAGGAATCCGGTGGCAAAAAATCAGAATTTATTTTAGGTACAATGCATTAATTGCGAATTTATGAATGTCTTGCCCTTTGCAAAAGCGCCCCCAGACTTCTACTTGCCACATCGGGAGGAGGACAGGCCCAAACTCGCTCCGTCGGTTCCCTTTGCTCCGTATTCGGCGTGCGGCTTCTCGGCCAGGTCCCAAGTGCAGCGGACCAAGTCTCGGCCCCCAAAGCGCCAAACCCTTCTAGAACACGGCAGCCCGCGGGGTTTACGTTTTGGAGGCCCTCTCCTTGTCGGTCAGGAGGGACCTTTAGCGGCGTGACTTGGCGTGGAGTGGGGGTGTTGGCCTTGAAACGCCGGACCCTAAAATCCCGGGAAGCTGCTTGCCCGAATTTCCTCTCCCCAAGGCCACAGGGGCCGGGGCGACCTCCCTCTCGGAATGTGCGATTTGACTCTGCCAATGGACCGAGCGTCGGCGTTGCCACAGGGACCAAGTTCCGTGGCGAGAAGACCACCCGACCTCAAGAAAGCCAAAGTAGCTCACTTCCATCACACTCGTAGTCAATTGGCCTAGGATGTGGATCGGGGATCTTGTCGTGGGCGTGAGTGTTTCTTTCTTTTGCAAAACCGACCTTGTAACTTGCTCCCTAGGGTAATTTACCGCCATGGAGGACGATTTGGCGGTCGATTTGCCATTAGGAGCCTCCCCGGTGCGAGCGACAAGACAACTGCGGTTTCTACAAAGCCCGACCTCGGGGGCCCATCCGGTTTGACAAGTTCTCGGGACGATCCGGAATCTTTTGGGCCTTCGAAGAGGGCCCTGAATGGAGGATCAGCGGTCCGGATAGGGGAACCGGGCTCCAGGGAGGGTGGTCATTAAGCGCGTGCAGCTTTTACGCATCATTTTGCTTCATTCGAGGAAGGATGCTGCCTCGGGATCATTTTTGGATCGCCTCTTGGGGTGGGACTCTCCCCTCTTGTGAGGGATAGACCGCAAGTCGGCCTCGTTTGACTTGGGGAAGGGTGCCGGCTCGGTTGCCACCAGCGGGCTCCATTCCGATTCTATGCTAACCCTTTGACCTAGACCTTCTCGAAAATTTGAAAATTGGGCTGTGTCTTTGGAGATGGGTTAGGAATCGGTGGCAAAAAATCAGAATTTATTTTAGGTACAATGCATTAATTGCGAATTTATGAATGTCTTGCCAGCTGCAAAGCCCCCAGGCTTCTACTTGCCATCGGGGAGGAGGACAGGCCCAAACTCCGCTTCGTCGGTTCCCCTGCTCAAAGTATTCTCGGCTGCGGCTTCGGCCAGGTCCCAAGTGCAGCAGACCAAGTCTCGGCCCCCAAAGCATAAACCCTTCTAGAACACGGCAGCCCACGGGGTTTCGTTTTGGAGGCCCTCTCCTTGTCGGTCGAGGCGGGACCTTAGCGGTGACTTGGCGTGGAGTGGGGGTGTTGGCCTTGAGCCGCGGACCCTAAAATCCCCGGGCTGCTTGCCCGAATTTCCTCTCCCCAAGGCCACGAGGGGCCGGACCGGGCGACCTCCCCCTCTCGGGAATCGCGATTTGACTCGCCAATGGACGAAGCGTCGGCGTTGCCACTGGGGACCAAGTTAAAGGTGGCGAGAAGACCACCCGACCTCAGAAGCGCCAAAGTAGCTCACTTCCATCACACTCGTAGTCAATTGGCCTAGGATGTGGATCGGGATCTTGTCGTGGAGGCGTGAGTGTTTTCTTTCTTTTGCAAAACCGACCTTGTAACTTGCTCCCTAGGGTAATTTAGCCATTGGGACGATTTGGCGGGGTCGATTTGCCATTCAGGAGCCTCCCGGTGCGAGCGACAAGACAACTGCCCGGTTTCTACAAGGCCGACCTCGGGGCGCCATGCGGTTTGACAAGTTCTCCCGGACGATCTGGAATCTTTTGGGCCTTCGAAGAGGGGGCCTGAGCGGAGGATCAGCGGTGGGATAGGGGGCAGGGCTCGGGGGAGGGTGGTCATTGGCGTCAGACCCAGGGGGCCCGGGCCCGGGGAAGGGCTGCCTCGGGGAACTTTTGGATCCGCCTCTTGGGGTGGGACTCTCCCCCTCTTGTGAGGGATCTGCAAGGTCTGGCCTCGTTTGACTTGGGGAAGGGTGCCGGCTCGGTTTGCCACAGCGGGCTGCCCGGCCGTTCTATCACTAACCCTTTGACCTAGACCTTCTCGAAAATTTAGAAAATTGGGGCGTGTGCTGGAAATGGATTAGGATTCAGCTGGCAAAAAATCAGAATTTATTTTAGGTACAATGCATTAATTGCGAATTTATGAATGTCTTGCCCTTTGCAAAAGCGCCCCCAGACTTCTACTTGCCACATCGGGAGGAGGACGGGCCCAAACTCCCGCTCCGTCGGTTCCCCTTGCTCCGTATTCTCGGCTGCGGCTCCTCGGCCAGGTCCCAAGTGCAGCAGACCAAGTCACCGGCCCCAAAGCGCAAACCCTTCTAGAACACGGCAGCCCACGGGGTTTTTCGTTTTGGAGGCCCTCTCCTTGTCGGTCGGGCGGGACCTTGCCCGTGACTTGGCGTGGAGTGGGGGTGTTGGCCTTGAGCACGGACCCTAAAATCCCGGAGCTGCTTGCCCCGAATTTCCCTCTCCCAAGGCCTGGGGGGCCGGACGAGGCGACCTCCCCTCTCGGGATCTGCGATTTGACTACGCCAATGGACTCGAGCGTCGGCGTTGCCCTAGGGACCAAGTTCCGTGGCGAAGAAGACCGGCTCCGAAAACAAAAACCCTTCTAGAAGCTCACTTCCATCGGGTTTTACGTTTAGTCAATTGGCCTAGGATGTGGATCGCGGTATCTTGACATGGGGTGGTGAGTGTTTCTTTCTTTTGGCAAACCCGACCTTGTAACTTGCTCCCTAGGGTAATTTAGCCATTCAGTTCATTTACAAGTTAATTTGCCATCCATGAACCTCCCGGTGCCGAGCGACAAGACAACTGGCGGTTTCTACAAAGTTGAACTCGGGGGGCATTTTTGACAATTCATATGCCGTCACGGAATCTTTTGGGAAACACAACCATCATCACAAGCAGCCAAATCTAACCCCCAACCGGGAGCACTGGTCTTTTTGCGTTTACGTAATCATTTATCTTCATTCTAGTAGGAATGATGCTTCGGGTAATCATTTGGATCTTCATTCTAATAGTTATCGGACTCTATATTCTTGTGCAATCTTAGACAAAGTATAGCCTCGTTTGACCAAAGGTCAACCCCATTTCGGTTGATCCCACGGGCTCCATTCCTTTGACCTTAGCTAACCCTTTGACCTAGACCTTCTCAGAAAATTTAGAAAATTGGGCTGTGTCTGGAAATGGATTAGGATTCAGGTGGCAAAAATCAGAATTTATTTTTAGTACAATGCATTAATTGCGAATTTATGAATGTCTTGCCACTTTGCCAAAAGCCCCCGACTTCTACTTGCCACATCGGAGGAGGACAGGGCCCAAACTCCGTTCGTCGGTTCCCCTTGCTCCGTATTCTCGGCTGCGGCTTCGGCGGCCCGGGTCCCAAGTGCAGCAGACCAAGTCACCGGCCCCAAAGCGCCAAACCCTTCTAGAACACGGCAGCCCACGGGGTTTCGTTTTGGAGGCCCTCTCCTTGTCGGTCGGGGGGACCTTTGGCCCGTGACTTGGCGTGGAGTGGGGGTGTTGGCCTTGAACCACGGACCCTAAAATCCCCGGCTGCTTGCCCGAATTTCCTCTCCCCAAGGCCACGAGGGGCCGGACGAGGCGACCTCCCTCTCGGGAATGCGATTTGACTACGCCAATGGACTCGAAGCGTCGGCGTTGCCACGGGGACCAAGTTCCGTGGCGGAAGACCACCCGACCTCAAAAGCGCCAAAGTAGCTCACTTCCATCACACTCGTAGTCAATTGGCCTAGGATGTGGATGCGGGATACTGTCGTGGACGGCGTGAGTGTTTCTTTCTTTTGCAAAACCGACCTTGTAACTTGCTCCCTAGGGTAATTTAGCCATTCGGACGATTTGGCGGGGGTCGATTTGCCATTCAGGAGCCTCCCGGTGCCGAGCGACAAGACAACTGCCCGGTTTCTACAAGGCCGACCTCCGGGGCGCCCAATGGTTTGACAAGTTCTCGGACCCGATCTGGAATCTTTTGGGCCTTCGAAGAGGGGGCCCTGAGCGGAGGATCCAGCGGTGGGATAGGGGAACCAGGGCTCGGGGAGGGTGGGCATTAGCGTGCAGCCCCCCGGGGGAGGCTGCCAGGAAGGGCTGCCTCGGGAACTTTTTTGGATCCCGCCTCTTGGGGGTGGGACTCTCCCCTCTTGTGAGGGATCGCTGCAAAAGGTCGGCCTCGTTTGACTTGGGGAAGGGTGCCGGCTTCGGTTGCTACCAGCGGGCTGCCCGACCGTTCTAATCTAACCCTTTGACCTAGACCTTCTCAGAAAATTTAGAAAATTGGGGCTGTGTCTTTGGAAATGGATTAGGATTCGGTGGCAAAAATCAGAATTTATTTTAGGTACAATGCATTAATTGCGAATTTATGAATGTCTTGCCTTTGCCAAAAGCCCCCGACTTCTACTTGCCACATCCGGGGAGGACAGGCCCAAACTCCGCTCCGTCAGTTCCCCTTGCTCCGTATTTCGGCTGCGGCTCCCGGCCAGGTCCCAAGTGCAGCAGACCAAGTCTCGGCCCCAAAGCGCCAAACCCTTCTAGAACACGGCAGCCCACGGGGTTTTCGTTTTGGAGGCCCTCTCCTTGTCGGTCCGGGCGGGACCTTGCGCCCGTGACTTGGCGTGGAGTGGGGGTGTTGGCGCCAGAGCCACGGACCCTAAAATCCCCGGGCTGCTTGCCCGAATTTCCTCTCCCCAAGGCCACGGGGGCCGGGGACAGGGCGACCTCCCCTCTCGGGATTGCGATTTGACTACGCCAATGGACTCGAGCGTCGGCGTTGCCACAGGGGACCAAGTTCCGTGGCGAAGACCACCCGACCTCAAGAAGCGCCAAAGTAGCTCACTTCCATCACACTTTCGTAGTCAATTGGCCTAGGATGTGGATGCGGGATCTTGTCGTGGAGGCGTGAGTGTTTCTTTCTTTTGCAAAACCGACCTTGTAACTTGCTCCCTAGGGTAATTTCGCCATTAGGACGATGGGGGTCGATTTGCCATTCGGAACCTCCCCGGTGCCGAGCGACAAGACAACTGCCCGGTTTCTACAAGGTAGACCTCGGGGCGCCCAGCGGTTTGACAAGTTCTCGGACCGATCTGGAATCTTTTGGGCCTTCGAAAGGGCCCTGAGCGGAGGATCAGCGGTGGGATGGGGAGGCAGGGCTCGGGAGGGTGGTCATTGGCGTGGAGCCAGGGGGGCGGCGCCGAGGAAGGGCTGCCTCGGGGAACTTTTTGGATCCCGCCTCTTGGGGTCGGACTCTCCCCTCTTGTGAGGGATGCTGCAAGGTCTGGCCTCGTTTGACTTGGGGAAGGGTGCGGCTTCGGTTTGCCACCAGCGCGGGCTGCCCCGGCCGTTCTAATACTAACCCTTTGACCTAGACCTTCTCGAAAATTTAGAAAATTGGGCTGTGTCTTTGAAATGGATTAGGATTCCGGTGGCAAAAAATCAGAATTTATTTTAGGTACAATGCATTAATTTGCGAATTTATGAATGTCTTGCCCTTTGCAAAGCGCCCCAGGCTTCTACTTGCCACATCGGGAGGAGGGCGGGCCCAAACTCCGTTCCGTCAGTTCCCCTTGCTCCGTATTCCGCGGCTTTGCGGCTTTCGGCCGGGTCCCCAAGTGCAGCAGACCAAGTCTCGGCCCCAAAGCGCCAAACCCTTCTAGAACACGGCAGCCCACGGGGTTTACGTTTTGGAGGCCCTCTCCTTGTCGGTTGGCGGGACCCTTGGCGGGTGACTTGGCGTGGAGTGGGGGTGTTGGCAGCCGACCACGGACCCTAAAATCCCCGAAGCTGCTTGCCCGAATTTCCTCTCCCCAAGGCCACGGGGGCCGGGCCGGCGCCCTCCCTCTCGGGGCTGCGATTTGGCTCGCCAATGGACTCGAAGCGTCGACTTGCCACGGGGACCAAGTTACGTGACCCGAAGACCACTCATGTTCACCCAACTAAAAAATGTGTTTTAAGCGTCATTTTATTAATGCGTCGCATGCGGCGTCAATCGTCGCATCGCGGCGTATTTGAATTATAGCGGCGTGGTTTAACTATTTTTTATTTTTGTTGTGTACATGTTTGATCTTGGGGCATGTTTGAGCCTAGACAATGCTTGAGCCTAAGAGGCTTGTTTGAACCTAGGTAGCATGTTAGACCCTAAAGGAAATGCAAGCGCCTACCGTTCAAGCGTCTATAGGCTCCTCATGCTTCACTCTATGTATTTGGACTTGTTCACCCTACAAAATACCATTATTATTATCTGTTTGAAAGGTAGAAGCGTTGATCCACAATGAGAAAGCTAGTGGATAGCATCAAATTAAGCAATGATCGGGGTTAACTTGGTGGTGGCTTTGGTTTAAGGTTAGAAAATGGGAGTAACTAAGATACCATTGAAGACTCTTTGCATGTTCTAGTCTAGAGGCAATGCTTGAGCCTATGTGGCTTCTTTGAGCCCATGTTCAGTAGTTCTTTATTCCTCAGATATAATGTATACCAAAAGGGGGGGGGAAAAAAAAAATTGAATTGAATGGGTTTTATTGCACCACGAAGACCAATAGACATAGCCTATGAGAAGGATTGCGAGGATGTGCATAATATTTGACATATAAATTTAATGATCGTCTCCTCTAGGTGCTAACTAGAATTCGTCATTGTTAGCATTACCAACATTTGTATTAAAATGCGAAGTACATCGTATTTCGTGGAATTGATCACGGTGTAAGATCTTTGCATGGCTGGTGGTCCAACCTCTTGATGCTTTCGTTTTTCGGTGAGTTTGAATGCCTTGATGCGCGGAGGGGCTCTTAGGGCGTTATTGACTCCTCTAGCACAACACCTTGGAATATTGGGCGTCCCCTCGGTGTAGTTTGTATGATAAACCACCATGTTGGGTCTTGTCGATCGGTAAAGAAAAAAATCTGGTCAAAGAAATTTTGGGCGTGAGATTGATATTGATGGTCTAAATTTTTGAAGTGGATATGTGTATGTGTGTACTGTTCACGGTTATGCGGAAGGACAAGCGTCTCACTACCGGGGTACATCTTGCTAGAGTTGGTGTGAAAAAGCCACTTGTTCTATCATACTTTCTTTGTAGGCTGGCCCCCTTAATTGAAGGTCAAACCAATCGACATCGAATATGAAGGTCTTAAAATTGCCACCAACATCCACCTCCATTATAGTCTTTAACCTCCAGCCCAATCACGGTGGCTTCGGCGATTACGATCGGCAACACTTGATTGAAACTCCATCGTGAATGATGCCATGACTCATGATCCACAAGTCTTCTGTGTATGTCAAGAGAACTCACCGCGATAGTGGGTCCCATGCCACCATATCGAGGGAGTAAGATATATCTTGTCAAAAGCACCATTAATGTCAATAGATACAATAACATCAAAAGAAAATACTTTCGATTTCGACATCAACATAATTTGTTGCAACTACCTTTTCATGACACCTTGTCGTATGCCCATTAGTAGGCGTAATATACTCCCCCCTTGTGATATGCATCGGTCAAACTGTAGTACCCATTCTCTTTCCATCTTGTCAGGCAAGGGTTCATATCCATCGAGTGCGGGGCTCGTCTATTATGTCGTCTCCATTCATGCCTCTTCTCTTCCATTTCTTCCTTTGCGTTCTCATAGCGAGCAATCCATTTTGCCATTGGTGCGAATTGTAAAGAAGAAATTGATTAACTATAATGATCATATCGGTAGGAAATGACTTACGCATACCATTGCCTTACGCCACTACCCCCACAATCTTTCGTCCCCTTCATCACTCCATAAGCGAGGTGCATCACGGATGTCTGGCGGAAATATATTACGTCATATAGAAAAGTGACTCTTTTCGCCAAGCCATCCCTCGCCATACTACCTTCGGGGCGTGCTCTTTGGCGCACCATATCCTTCAATACCTTCATAAACCTTTCAAGAAAAACATCCATCGGCGTATACGGTTCCATGAGCTCCACTTCCTCAATAAGATGTACCAAAAGATGGGTTTGGTGTCAAAAGCTTCGTAGGAAACTCCTTCTCCAACAAGCAACATGCCTCTGCCATTTTCACTTTCATCTCTTCAATTTTAGTCTTTTCGGTATAGTTTTTTACACATCCACCTATGAGGTCCAAAACAAAAACTTAGCCACAAATAAAATAGGCGGGGACCACTAAATCAACATGGGTAACAACCTTATGACCTTTGATAGGGCACTTATTGCCTCAATGGTCCCTTGTCTAAAACTCCCTAAAGGTCGGGGGGCATGAAGAGCGCATGATCAAACACCAAATATAAGTTATGGGTTACATTTTATAGTAGTGCATATATATGTGGACTTCAATTGCTTACATGCAAGAACTTATGCCGATCATGGGACTTTAAACCGGTCGGCTCCCCACTACTTGTGAATGCGGTTCGCAATGATTGCATGTAACCGGTTGGTGTTCTAAGGGCCCTTAAATCATCATAAATAGCTTCGATGGTCAGCCCTAGCAATAACCCATTTCTTGGGAGGAAGTGGTTGCCCTTCACCTCGGATCCATGCCTCTTTCTTTGTATTACTTACCTTAAGGTCCATCGGCATTTGTTGTGTCTTTTGACCAAATACATGCTTCCATAAAAAAGTTTCCCGTTCTTGAAGATATGCATCGGGTCTAAAAGGTGTTGAATCGATAGGTCGGTCCAATATGGTAGTCTATAAAAAGCAGACTTCCTTTTCATATTGGCGGTAAAGACTTCCTCCTCGCGGCTTCCTCGCCACCAGCGTATAATTCCTCATCCTCCTTTGTCTGGGTCGGCTCACGACCTCCTCATTCTGAGGTGCCCCCCCCGCGGATTTCCCCTTGCGGATTTTCCCCTCTTCCTTCTTATCCCAGCGCTCACCCCATTCTCGTATGGTAATTGCGCTTGGTGGTTACGTATAGTCTGATTGCCCGAATTGTCTACTTATTTGCTTTACGAAGGGGTGCGTGGCGGCAAATACTTCCTAAAACCCTCGTATACTACTTTCTTGGATGCTTAGGTGGCCGGTGCTGCAACTTTTCCCCACATATCATGCAAGGGAAGTGCCCGATGTCTTAAACCCCGAACACTTTCGGCAAACCGGGGAAAGTCATGCATAGTCCACAATAGTATACCTCTAAGATTAAAAGCGTCATTTTTATGGGCATCGTAGACTGAATACGTGTTCCCAAAGGGGTAACTCATCCACAATTATTCTTAGGTACACATCTAAATTACTTGGTTTTCTTCCGGTATCAATAAAGTCATCATAATGTGCCCCTCTTCATCAACAACCATGGGGGTATGTTGTAGTTCACTATCATCAGCGGCCATGTAGACCATGCGGTCGATTGTGTACCATATGGGTTTTCGCCATCGGTGGCCGGGCCCAAGCGCGCGTTCGTGGTTCTTTTTCAAAGTCGGGGCCATGTCGCATCGACATGCTTCAAAAGCTACTGCTTGTAATTTCGGGACTCGCATCACATCATCACTAGATGCATGTGTAGCCGTGAAATCCATTAGGCTAGCCAATGTCTTACAGCGGAACATCAACTTTAACCTATAGAATAAATTATAGGCAACATATAAGTCACAGAAAATAAGTGAATTTACAACTATTTGTAGAAGTGGTGATGCATATACCTTGGGATTATTGGAAAGTGTCGAATAACCTTTACGAGGGTACCGTTTTTCCCTTTAGGTCATTCACGTATCTCGGTTCATTACATACGAGACAATGAGTGGACTTCTCATGCTTTCGGCGGGGGATAGAAGATCATACAATCATTTGGACATGCATGTATGACTTTATAACCAAGGCGATTCGCTTGAATCATTTTCTTAACTTGAGATCGTCGGTAGGCATATTGTTCTTCTCTGGAAGGATCTTCTCGTGCAATAACTGCGCATCTAAGAGTGGTAAGATAAAAGATGGAGATGGTGGTAAGATAGAAAGACTTGATAAGTATGTCACCTCAATAGAAGCGAGAGACACTTGCATTGCTCCACTTGAACTTGGTTTGGAGATTGAGAATTAGCGAACGCGCCGACAAGCGAGAGGTTCGAGGCAGCGAGGAAATAAGCTGCGTTTACGCCCGATAACAATAGGGTCATCGTCGATGCGACCAATCCTCGAAGGGTATCAACATCTTCTACCATATCCTCTCCACCACCATCCTCGACATCATCTAAATCAATATCGGGTAATTCTTGAAGGCGTGCAACATATCGAGCATCGGCTCGTCCACGAAAGACCGTTCTCGGGTTCGTCAATAGTTTCATCCTCTTCATATTGATGCGTGCGCAATATCTTCATATTGGTGCTCGGCTTGAAATTCACGACGATAGGTTTCCCTTTGCACGTAACTTAGAACTAATGGATCGGGATGGAGACGCTCTGAATGAGTTCATTAAGCGGGGAGTAACATATTAACCATCATGTCAAATAATGTAATAAGTATAAAATACATACAACCATTTGTATAGACTCACGAATGACAAAAACATATTAAAAAAAAACCTCTTTATTCCTTTTTTTTAGTACAACAATACTATTGTTCCATCTCAAATGGGAGAGGTCTATCATAGCGATAGTTGATAAATAACTCATCTCAATGTTTATGCTTTTAATAGCACACACCATGATATATCGCTTTTTACGGATCTTGTAAAAAATCTTCCTCCCCTCCTTGACACTCTAAAAATTCACAATTGCATCGGCTCACGGTTGTCAATAGAAGCTGTTGATGAACCCGCAATATTGCCATGAACCCCGGCCGACCATCAATAAACTTCAACTCCTCATCACATGCCCCACGACTATCGGTAGCGACATTGGAATTCATTCCATAAATCCTCATCGCCAAGCATATTTAGTCAAAGTTTGCCAAGTTTTCCAATCATTACTTTCGGGACTGCATATGGCATTAATGGAATGTGGGTATCTCGCTCCACTTCTATCTGGCGTCTTGGGAGATAAGGCGAATCCGACTTACGGACAAATGCGGCTCGCATAATGATGTATCTTCTTCCCCAATAAGCAAATTCTTGATCCATAGGGATAGGTAAGTCTCACGGCCACAAGCCAAATGTCTTGCGATTGCCTAACAAAGGGTCGGACTAATCTTTGCAATTCTTGAGAATTTCATTTCGAGGCGGTGAGGCCAAAGCGTTCTTGGGAAATGCGACACATGCAATGTTCTCATGATTGTAGCCCGCCGTGTTCTTTTCGCGGGGAACACTTTCGGCGTTGGCGGCACCCATCCACATTATTGATGAATCGGGTTCTTTGCTTGGTTTCATATGCCTCTATGGACAACATTAAACCAAAATCCACATCTAGTTTGGAGGAGACATCGGCATCATCTACCTACATATTTAGATATCATAAACATCTTGAATATATACTTGAATTGGGAGAGATACTCTTAAAAAAAAAAAAAAAACAAATAATAATTGTATACCAACGATATCCATGGCGAGCATCGGATCGGTGGGTTGTTCAAATGTACCAAATCTTATCGGATGGTCTTCAACAACCGTTCTAAGTAGTCTCTTCACCCCATACATCTTTTACAATGCGCCAAACTATTTTGTCCCTCGCCAATTACAAAGGTAAGTACTATATCTTGCACAATAGTTTGAGCAGTGTGATAGATACAATATATGGTAGTATAAACCCTAAACCCTAAACCCTAAACCCTAAACCCTAAACCCTAAATCCTAAATGGGCCGAGGGTGGGCCCGGACCGTAGTCCTCTCCACTCAAGGTGAAGCCGACCATGCCCTTTCAGATGCGACCCTTATATAAGTTTCAATTTCAATAAAGATCTTTTGGAGGCAGCTAGCCCAGATACATAGAGTCCCCTCCACTCAAGGTGAAGTCGACATATGACCTTGACTTCTGCGACACCTCAATTTTGTAATCTACATTGTACTTAGTAAGGTATGAAGGTGAGTTTGGGCTGGCACTTTTGGTCCTCTCCACTCAAGGTGGAGGCGGCAGGTGTCCTTGACCAAAAACACTGCGTTTTTTTTTTACTACTTTCGCGATTACCGTCCTCTCCTAGTTTATATATGTCTAGGCTACTAAATACAAGAATCGGTAACTTACATGTGGCGGTTCGCATATCCGGCCCTCCACGGTGGTAAGACAACATCAATCGTCTCACGGCCATCTCGGCGTCGATCATGCCGATGACCATGGCGATCCATGTAGAGGCGACAACAAGTATAAGATATGGTTAAAAAGAAGAACACCAAAAGCTAGGCTGGAAGAGGGCGAAAAGAAAATAACAATGAATGCAGAGAAAAAGTTGTTTATATAGAAATGCGTAGCGTCGCATGCGGCGTGGCGTCGCCGGCGGCGTAGTGTCAACGGTCACATGCGGTCACCTACGACTTGGCGGTACACACAACGAAATGCGTACGGGCGTGTCATCGTCGTGTAGACCCGCGTCGCATCGCGGCGTATAGTCAACGGTCAAAATCCGGTCACATGCGACTGGCGTTACCGATGGCGATGCGTCTTGGCGTGTCTTAGGTTACGTAATGTCACATGGCGTGCATGCGGCGTCGACATTAATCGTGACATTTTTGTCGTGACATTTGTCGGTTATGAAATTTATGTATACCTATCTTTGTTACGAGCAACCTAAAATCGAGCAAGTTTTGTGTAACAACCTAAAATCGCATACCTCAAAACACTTGAACATAGCTTGATTAGGCGCATCCGCGAGCAAATTGCGTGGCGGGTCGACATTTTTGCCGTGACATTTTGTCGTGGCGATGCGGTGGGCGATGGCATTTTTAGGCAAATTTTGATCGGGGCAGCTTTGACACATGGGACATTAATGCCTTGGATTTGCAAGGAGTCGTCGAAGCGGTTCTCCCACTATCTTTGGACACCAAGTTCCTCATTGGATTGCATTTTGTTGCTTCTCTAAAGATGTTGGGAGGAGGATATGGGAGTCCCACTTTTTGACTACCCAATCTTCTCGTTGTAGAAATTCTAGGGGTAAATCCATATGTCATTTCTAATTCCTTCTTTTTTCTCTTTCTACGGATCAACGGAAGCTAAATTATGAGCTCAAAAATTGCGGATCAACCATCTCCAACTCCATGTCCATCACTAAATTCATGCTTTTTCAAAATACCCATAGCACAAATAGGCCTATATAAATTAAAACAAGCAATATTATTGTCATATCCTTATTCATCATTGGCATTCATCTTCTTGATATCCATCGATCATATTCATCTTCTTCATATTTTTATCTTCAAATTCCATTTTGAAAAAAGCGATTTTGAAATCTATATCATATCATATATCGGTTTTTTGTATTCTACATCATGCTTATATACATAAAGGCGATTGCCTCAAAATTACGGATCAACTATAAGCTAAATTTAGAGCTCAAAAATTACGGATCAACCGAGGGAGCTAATCGAGCTCAAAACTACCATATTATAGTTATATCAAAAGATAGAATTTAAGTTGCTTCAATACCAAATATCGACTCAAGCGACTGAAAACTTTACGCAAAGGCATTTGCATCTGCATCAACACTTGTAATTTCCGGCACCGGCGTGAAGGATCCCTTAAGCCCGGTGATGTAAAATTTTTTACCTTGGATATCTCTCTCAAAGCGAAACCACATCATTCACACGCAAATTCTTTGCCTTGACAAATCTGCTCCGACCTTTTGTGAAGACATAACTTTGGGAACTATCCCAATACTTGTATCTAAATTTCCACATGCATTGATTTTCATTTTTTTTTTCTCCACAATTCCATCGCCAAGGCAAATGTGCCTGCGTTGATTTTTGGAATGGCGAATTTGAAACAAAAATCCAGCGAGAATCGGTTATCAAATCAAAAGCTGCCCACTTGGTTGCACACAAACCGCGAAATGAAATGCCGGTCTCAAGGACTTTCTTATCTAACCAATCTACACTATCTTGAGAGCCAACTAGATCCACCCGAAATATCGGTGGAGTGTCTAGCATAATATCCTCTAATTTTGAACTTTTGTGCGCGCGCATGGCTCGATTATCAAGCGTGAATCAAGCTCTCTTAAAAGATGGCGCGCATCATTTTCTATACTCCTTGCCAACCACGATTGTTTGCACCTTGATTGTTTGCCCTAAATCGCTTTAAAAACAATGGGAACATGAATTGAAGGAAAAAGTAGTACCATCTGTCAAGCTATCGTGTACATATACCATGAAGATCGAGAGAGAAGAATAAATTGTGTTGAATTTTGTAAGCCGCGACATTGTGCTTACTACATATGGAACCATTTGTTGAATTCTGAGAAAACCATCGAAGAGGATGAAAAAAGCGACCCCCGGGCTAAAGGGCACTGCTTGTCGAACATTAGGTGGTTTAGAATTATTACGGATGAAGCTCAATCCATTAGAAATGCTCACATTAAAAGTTCATGTGCTTCTTTGGGGCTTAAGGGCACAATGAAGATGGTGCCTTTACGGAACATGCGACCTTCTACGACACATATGTCACATCACGTCACATATCTGAAAGTTCTAGAATGTTCTAGAAAGTTTTAAAAGTTTTAAAATATAAAGAGAATCTTGGGTGAGCCTAAGGAATCCTTCTAGAAAATTCGAGAATGTTGTAGAAAGTTCTAGAATGAATGTTGAGAGAGAATACACTTATTTTCTTCCCAAAGCATTTTGCTAGATGACCAATTAAAATATTTTGGTTCAACCAACTCCACAATTCTCTTGATTTTCGATGAACAAACTTGTCCAAGAAGGCAGCGACCTCCACAACCTGAGAATGGCCATAATGAAGAAATTAAAAAACCGGTTAAGAGATTTCTCGAAAAAAGCATTTTTTTTTTGCTTCTTTGTATGTTGTGTATTTGTCGGATCATACAATCGATGCGGCGGCAACCCATAAAATCTTGGCTCAAAGCGGAACAAGTTCATGAGTCATGAAGCGAAAACAATCGAGCATGGCGTTAAAAAGCGCACCAAAGGATCGATTTTGGCATGTAGGGCGAGAAAGAGAGGTGCGTTTTTCGGTATTGGGTGTTCGTGAAGAACCCCGGCCCGATGTCGACAAGCTCACCGCCTTGTGATCCCTAAGCTCCGGTGAAGCCCATTTTCCTTTGCACCATGACATGCTCTGCTTTGAAGACTTCCAAGGTAACGGTGGCGGTTTAGATACTCTGCGGCATAGCGGCGAGCTATGTTCAATTCCACTTTCCATGTATGGATCTCCGAAACAAGGCCATCAACGAGGTGTAGCCACATAGTATCTCGGCTTTTCAAAATCCTCATCAATGGGATTGGCTTCATATGGAACTTGTGCAATTGAAGCATAAATTCCTCCACCATCATATATCACAAAATCATCGGGCGTTTGGCGGGTAAAGTTGCAAGTTCAAGCATTCTTGCTTGATTCCAACCTTGATGTTGATCTTTCAACTTCCATAGTGCCATTAGAATTACTTGTATACCCGGCATGAGATTTTAGATCATAACCTTCTTCCCCCTGTATTGACGTATCCATATGTGCTTCTTTGGTTTCTTGATATAGTTCGGACAATATTTTTCAAGCTCTTGCAAGCTCTCAAAGCCCCCAAAAAACCATTTTTCATGATTCGGTTTTACGAAGAGTCTAGATGAAGGAGGTAATTGAGGGCGTCGCAAAACCCGTCGCTAAATGACCATTCTCTTTCACATCTAGAGATAAGATTACTTCGAAAAGACACGATGAAGCCGCATTGATATGGGCGAGATCAATGGGTCAATAATCAATAAATCCCTTTTTTAGGGGATGTTTGAATTGCGCTATGTTTGAGAATTAGCCATCGACCTAAACCTAGAATCCGCCATTAGGGCGTCGGGACAAGCGGTACCAAGTCATATTAAAACTATACTAATGCTTGGCCGGACAAAAGGTAAAAGTGTGGGATTTTTCTTGTGTTCTTGCACAAATTTTAAGGCTTTATCTGTTCTTCTCTCGGCAACAATGATTGACAACAAGCCTATTGTCAAGTTACCTTCAAGGATTGTAAACTTGGAACAACTAGATTTTGACCGCAGAACAAGCGTCGGTTTATAATGAACAATTTATAAGCGGTAGCATATCTCTTGTGATGATGCATCGCTTGAGGCAACTGCGCTTAAATGAAGCTGCGGGTTGGTCGTCGAGTCTTTTTTAGGCGGTATCAATCGGGCGGCTATTGAATTTGTAATCCTAAAAACCATTAACGCCATTATATAAAAATATCGTCACATCGACCATCTTGGCGTGTCCCTCGTCACATATACGTCTTGGCGTGTCATATCGTCACATATACATCTTGGCGTGTCATGGCGTCGTCACATATAAATCTTGGCGTGTCATATCGTCGACGGGCGTCGCACCACCGCCGTCATATATCGCGATGGTGACGTTATTTGCGGCGTCACGTCGCCGCAGACGCGTCGCAAGCCCGTCGCTAAATGTCCATCTACACATTTTTGTCTAACTTTTGACTAAAACATGTGTGCAAGTACTAAAGCATGAAGACTCTCATCTTTGAAGATCACAAGTTGACACCTTTGTTGAAGAACCAAGGGAAGGACATTCATTGGATATCATGCAAGCATGGCAAGGAGGAAAGGATTCAAGCAAGCATAGTTGAGTTTGAAGATTGGAAGACCCCTCAAGAATGAAGTTTGGAAGACCCCTCAAGATTCCTTGATATGTGGCTAGTTTCAAGTCATTTGGGCATGAGTTCTATTTCACAAGGCTTCTTACATAACCTTACCATCTCATTCCCATCCATAAACATCATACATGCTTCATAATTCATATTCTCTTGCCTTACCATCATCTGCTTCTTCCAAGAATTTACTCTGCTTCTTCCAAGAAAACATCCTTAGATCTTTCCGCTAGCAAGAAAGAGCAAGAGGAGGGGAAAAGTTTCCAGCATAATAGACTTGTAAGAAATATTTAGACTGCCAATAAAACTGAAACTTTGAATCATCTTCTCTCATAGCCTGCTTCGATTTTATTCTACCTTATAGGCATCTGCGCCGTTTCAGTGTGCTTATCCATAAAAGAAACAAAGAAGAACCTATTCTGCAAGATCCGGCTCATCCCTAAATCACATGTTCAGATGGACTAACCAAGAAACAAGAATCTTGGGCTGCTGGAAACCTATCAGAACTATTCCATGCCTTTGCTAAATTCATGAAAATCACTAAGCTTACCAAAGGGGAAGCATCAGAATAAGTCCACGTTAGTGGAAAAATCGTTTGGGCTGAAGAGACCGCCATGAAGAAGATCCAAGAATCACCAATTAACAGCCTGATATAAGCAAAATCTGGATTATGTAGGAAGCCAAAACCCCTTCTAGCAGCCAGGAACAAGATTTTGAACGAAATTAGGTGTCACCGCAGTGCCGTGAGCAGAGAAAAAGGGCGGCCCCTTTCTCCGCTACCGCCCTAGCCGTGAAGGCGCCAAGAAGTCATCGCATTCCTTCCCGTCTGGGATTTACTCTGACTGATGGTTGCCAGGTTTGATCTGATTCCTGTTTGATTCAATTGCTGTTAGTTAATTCTGTGTGGCTGAGTGGTTGCTGGCCCGGGCAGTTTCCATCCCCTGCCATGTTTGCCTGACAGCATTCCTTTGGACCGTCTTCCTTTGCCCTGTTGCCTCAGCCTACCCTGATCTATCTTCTACCTTGTGTTCTTCATAATTTCTAGCCCTTTTTTCTTTCTCTGAGATCGACCGCCTTGCCCTTCGCCTTCTGTCGTTGCCTCTATTTCTGTGGAAGGCACCTGTTTGCGTGGCAGGGCCACATGGCGGCCACCCGTTTGCCATCCCGGATCATCCGGAAGCAGTGATTTTGGTAGACCAAATCATTGCACTGGCCATAGTCTAACTCGTTAGTTGACGGTACTTTTTCTTAGGTTAAAGTATTCCAACTCTGTAGTTAGCATGTGGGTTGACCTAATTATGGAAGGAATAACTTAGCTGAGTAGGAAAGTGTTCTATAGTAGAGTGGTTAGGTTCAGATGGTGGAGCCAGAGGTTCGTGTTTTGCAAGGTAGCTCGGATGGACGAAATTTTTGCTCCAACGAGTCGGGCATGGTCCAATTACCTTAGGGACATCGTTATCCAACATCGAACTAGCACAAAAAGGGGTCAAAACCCTACTCGGGTGCCGGTCTAGTCGGAGCGTCTCAGAATTCTAAACGGGACATGTATAATCACAGCGGCGCCCGGGCGTATAAAACACGTATTTTGCCGCCGCCGTAGAAAATTTTTTATAAAGAAAAAGTTTCAAAAAAGAATTTCGAATCTTTAATCAAAACGTGACGGTTATATTTTTGTTTACTCTTCTTCTGTTGAGCGCCTCGCCTTGTCCGTCTGCCATAGCCGCCGGAGTTGAAGTCAAAGCGCCTTGCCTCTACTAGAGCCCAACGCCACCGTCATCCCTTAGCGCCTCCTTTTGACGCCTCTCTTTCAGCACCCATGAATATGGCACGCACTAAAGGTACCCTAAGTCCTAGCAACCTTAGTGTGCTTCAAATATTTGCCCAACTCGGAGAGCACCTTACTACTGACCTGGATTGAGTCGAGCGACTTTTGACTGAGCTAGTGCAATGTTTCGTCGCCGGATATAGGATTCCCTACCCCATTTTCCACCTCTCTGAGCACTTTCTGATAAAGCTTAATCTTCTTCAGCAGCCTCACACTGTGATCGAACAACCTGACCAAGTCATGATGCTAGTTAAGTTTTATCCGCCCTCGTGCGTGGAGGTCCCTGAGGAGGAAGCCATCAAGAGGGAGGCCGCCAGAATCAGGGAGCTAGCCCGCCTGGATGATACCGGGGAGATGGAGAGGGGAGACCCAAAAGCTCGGGAGCTCGAGTATATTTACCTGGGTGATGGGAGAACCAATATAAACGGCAACCCCTTTGAGCTTCCCCCTTATGAATATGATGACGCCACCCAGAGTTTCACTTGGGGTGAGGTCCCATCTTACATTACTACA
Organism: Isoetes taiwanensis; assembly: GCA_021234155.1. Lineage (NCBI taxonomy): Eukaryota > Viridiplantae > Streptophyta > Lycopodiopsida > Isoetales > Isoetaceae > Isoetes > Isoetes taiwanensis. The sequence goes on along the minus strand of JAJEKV010000012.1, from coordinate 7,158,290 downwards.
GATTATTTGATAATGATTCAGTTGGACATGCAAGCCCGGTCGGATCGTTATCGTACCAAACTGCTTCGAAGGATCATGGCCCAACGCTTCGCCGAAGCGGAGGAGAGCATGGCCTCTGCCTGTGCCGCACGCGAAGAGGCCGAGAGGGCCGAGCAACAACGGCAAGCGGAGGAGCTTGCCAAGCAGAACCGGGATCAGCAGCAGCAGGAGCCAAATCCAGGGCAAGACAACCCGCGGGGCCCTGACGGGACTGAGAAGCCTCCCATTAAGAGACGACGGAAGTCCACCGCCTATAAGTCGGGGAGCCAATACAAGGAAAAGCTCAAGGCTGTTGGGAGTGTCGGGAAGGGCACGAGCTCTGGCCGCTGGCAAGACCGTATGGATGCAGCCCGACCTCACCCAGTGTCAGGGGACAAGACCTTGCCCAAGAAGCCGACGTAGACCCAGAGGGTAGTGGCCCCAAAGAAACCGCATCGGTTCAAACCGGGCACAGTGGCCTTACGGGAGATCCCTAAGTACCAAAAGCCCACAGAGCTACTGTTACGAAGCTCCCCTTTCAGCGTTTGGTCTGCGAAATAGACCAGGAATTCAAGACTGACCTGTGGTTCCAAAGTTTTGCTATACTTGCACCGCAGGAGGCTGCTGAGGCTTATCTCATAGCCCTTTTTGGCGATGCTAACCTTTGCGCTATCCACGCTTTTTCTTACTGTCATCTTATGCTAATTTGAAATCTTGTCTTTGTCCTCGAGTAAGTTCTTTCTTTGAGAACTTAAAAATCCTCAAGTAGGTTCTTTGGTTTGACTCTGTTGATTTCAAAGACTTATTTGTGCCCTTAATTATATGCAAAAACTGAAGTATGGTAATCTCTAAAAATCTCAGATAGTGCGATTTATCTGCGTTTTGAGATTAGCAGATAAATCCGCTTCTTGAGGCTAGTTGAGAGTGCCTCCCTTGGAGTATTTATAGCCTTGTTGCATTCCTCCCATTTTTATCAGCCGTCTTTGAGCCTCCCCCTTTGTAGTCCCACGCCCCAGGCGATGGAGGCCTTCTATCCCGTCAACGATATTCGAGCTTCCTCGCTCTCACTGGCTTGTTATAGGCTATGTCTAATCTTGTGAACTCATACAAATTGCATGCATACTAGCAGAGAGCGATTTAGGTTTTAGTCCCTAGAAAACCAGTTTTCAATTTTTTCTGATTAACCAGGTGTTTGTTTGTTTGATAGCTCGCTGTGTTAGTTCGCCTGAGTCCGCTTAGTCTCACAAAGGGTTGTAAGCGATGCTCAATTCTCGGGTTTCAGAAGTACGTTGGCAGAAGTACATTGGCCGTGCTTGATTTTTTTCGAGCTGTTTGGAGCTGTGTTGCCTTGAGCTGTGGTGCTACGGTTTGGAAGCGGGATTATGCTTGTCGCAGTGTGGTTGAATCCAAAAGCCAGTCCATTTTTGAGGAGCTAGTGCAACTTACGATTCACAGATTCAGGGTTTGAGATTACCTACATGCCTAGTTTTCTTCACACTTGGTGTACTCTTGGTTGGTTACTCCAGGTCGCTTCCTATTTTGATAGTCCCGAAGGATGCATGAAAGCCGATCTGCCTTTTCTCTATTTGCCACACCTGTAGCCCGCTGTTCTTATTTGCCTTGTTGGTTGTGCTTCTGAGTTGCAGCTACAGGTTCGAATCCAGGCTACATGCAATTCGTTCTTGCCATGTTGCTAGTCCTTTTCTTGGAGACTTTTGAATCCAAGCCGTTTTAAGAGTCTCCAAGGCACATGCTTCAGGCAAAGGCTGGGTTTGGATTGCTCACAATACTCAAGTCTTCCTTTGTCGCTTCACGTCTTCAACATATCTGATTTGCAGCTTTCTGGACTCCACAATTTACTCAGTATGACATCTCTGGCAAAAGCAGAAGCAGAAGCCTAAGGGGATATCTAGAGGGCGTTATGTACGCGAGATAAGGTAAGGTAAGCCAAGTATGCTGCTCTTTCTCAGGAAGATGGAATGTGGTCTTGCTTGTCTACCGTCTTTAACGTTACTTGTTCTAGTCTATTTTGCCCATTACTTATGTAATTTGATATGAACTAATTTTGTTGAGACCCGAGCTATATAAGCTAATTACCGTTTAGTCGTGTTTTTGTTCTGTGCATTGCTTTCAATTCATTTTGCATGGAGATGTTTTTGCATTCTGGTGTAGTATCCTTGTGTTTCTAACTGCAGTCTTCCAGTTCCCTTTGCTTTCTCATTTTTGCAGTGCAACATGCAAGAGTTCATCAAAGATGAGCATTTGGAGCACAGATTTCATGCTATGATGTCCATAGGAATATCTTTGTGGCGAAGCTGGATCGGTTCAGCATCGTTGGGCATGCATCGGGGTCCTATTGCTGTTGTCCTATTGTTGTGAAATGCCAAGTGCAGGTTCTTGTAGCAGCGATGGTGGTTCAACTAGCTATTCAATGAAGGTTCTATAAAGCTAGGTCTTGTAGGCGCCAACAATCATTTAGACTTCATTAATTATCTGGAACTGGAACCAAGGCGTGCAAAGATGTCCCGCTTCATTCGTTGGAGGAGGAGCTTCTCGTTTTGAAGTATTTTTACTTTTTGGCTGGATTGGTGACTTTACAAATTTGAGGCCTCTTGGCCCTGAGGTATTTTGACTTTATATAAGTTCTCTTGAGGCTTATCGGATCGAATCCTTCATACCTTTTTTTTTTATGAGCTGAAGAACTTATTTTTTGCCCTTGCATATTGCTAGCAATCCTAGTATCTTGAACTACTACTTGTTCATTATAGTTATGTAACTTCTGCCGCATCTTTTTTCTGCTCTTTCACAAATTACATCGCGCATCTTTTATGCACCATCAAGCTTCACCTGTAGGCTTTTTTACCTATATACTCTCTTCATATTGAGAAATCGTCCGTGACCTTTGATCTTGTTTTAAGGAATATGGATATTGTTAGTCTTTAGATCAGTCTAACTTTTTGCTTTTGTGTAACCTACTTGATTTGCCTATCTAGTTTTGGAGCTTTAGATCATTTGTTACTTGCATCTTTGTTGACTTGTCCTTGCCATTATAATTCTAGCATACGTCACTCCACCGTTAAACGTTTGCAATAGTTTTGGGTTTGGTTGCAGGACGTATGCTTCTATGCTTCGATGGTATTTTCTTGGGGAATGTGTGTTGGTTGAGTTGTAGTTTGATTTAACATAAGCTTTTGCATTGTTGCATTGACGCGTTTCATGATCTAATGGCCTTATAGAATCTCAATCATGAGCCTTGTGCCTGCACTATTGCATTGACGCGTTTCATGATCTAATGGCCTTATGGAATCTCAATCATAAGCCTTGTGCCTAGTAGTTAATTTAGCCTTAGGGATTCCCTTGTGGTACATAATTCTATTGTGTTTTGCGCCTCGCAAGTGGTCCACAATTGGTTAACCTTGAGGGACTTTCTTGTCTAGATGGTATTGTTGATGTTGGTCAGTATTTTAGGATTTTATGATTCTTGCCAAACATGGAACTTTGCCTCTCTTGTTGCTTCCCTTAGATTGTGGTTTGTGGCTGACCGTTCGCCTAGTCTAAAGATGTCAATTTGCTCCCATCTAGATGGCCCGTAGTGAGTTCCAATTAAACAGTAGCTTTAGGCATTCTTCAGGCATTCTTCACTCCAGTAGATAGGGTTTAATCCTTGCAGTGTGGTAGAGGCTTCCAATGAAACCTTTCACCTTTCAACAAGGTTTAATCCTTCCAATGTGGTAGAGGCTTCCAATGAAACCTTTCACCTTTCAACTTAGGGCTCACTTAGTAGCAAGCTGGTTCATCCTTCAGTGCCTTTAGATTCAAGGTTATTAAGCTCACATTAAAAGACTTCGTAGGAGTGGGTTTGTTGGAGCGTATTCTCTCCTTTAGTTTGCCAGTTCTTGTGTGCTTTAGATTGTGCATAAATTGATGGGGCGTTAGATCGTGCTTGAGGTGAGGGGGTGTTTTAGCAAGTGTGCTTGTTTTAAGCTTTCGATTTTTCAGCATTTTATTTTGCCTTCTCAAACCTCCTCCTCAGGGTCGTACATTTCCAACGTTGGAGATTTTGATCTGCTTGTTGTTTTGAGTATGCTTTGAGTTACACTGATCTAGGTTCTACTTTGGTGCTATGTTGTTCTGAAGTTGTTTGTCTTGGGACTTGCAAGTTTGGAGCTCTGTTGTCGTATTTGGGTGGCTTTATTGCGTGTAGTTTTGTGCTCTTAAAGTCTTTATGTGTCATCTTGTATATTTATTGCAGCTGGAAGTTGTATGTAAATTCCTTTTGGAGGTTTTAATGCTTCTTTCATCTCTCCTTGATGGTGTTAGTTGTTGGATCTACTTTGGTCTCTTGCTCTTCATCTCCTGGCCCTTGAACCCTTACCCTTCTCGCAAGCTATGCTTAGTTACTCCTCTGTAAAGGTTAATGGCATCTAGTTCTCTCTTTACAGGAGTTGATTGGTCTATAGTTTGAATTGTACGCCGTCGGATTGGAGGTTAGCATTGCGACTTTGGAAGGACCCTTGTACAAGTTGGTTTATTGGAACTTATGGTGTTTAATTTGTAATATTTTTTGAAGTTTTAGAGCTTTTGTTTTCACTAACGTTTTCACTAACTGTGTCGTAGGTCATGGTCTATTGGTGTACTCCCTTCCATTTTAGGGATATATGCTTGAATCTATTCTCAAGTTGCCTTTTCTAGGTCAGAGTTTCATCACATTGGGTTTTAGTTTTTCTCCTTCTATGCATGTTTTCTATCACATGTTTTTCGGGTACGAGCTTCGTGGTTCCTGGACCTTTGTCGACTAATTGCATTTTCCTTTAGTCATACATTTAAGGATTGTCCTTTGTACGAGTTTGGTTGTTTACTTTTGCAAACTTCTTAAGTTTTATTGTGGTGTTTTCATGCGTTATCGCATTGTTTGAAGGATAAGGTTGTTCTCTTCTTGAATTTATGGGTTTCGGGTTCCCATTTGAATTTCATAGCGCGTTTTACTTGTTAGCTCAGGACAATACAGTGTCATCTTTGCAACAATTGGTTGGCACGTGAGAGGCATAATCAGATATCTTGAGATTTCATGCTCTTAGGCTTGCTGCATCTTGTAGGACCTTTGAACGAGTTGGTTGTGGGTGTGTATATTGACCATGGAGGTTTAAACCTGTTAAGCTCGATGTGTAGGTCGCTTGCTCTTGGCTCTTTGCTCATTCACAGGTTAGTAGAGCATTTCGTTCATCTCCTCTTATGGTGGTGTTAGCTGTTTGCATCTGCCTTTGTCTTAGGCTCTCAATTCTCACTCTCAATCTCATGTCCCTTTTCCTTGCATTAAATATGGCACCGAACCCTTTCTCTTGTAGGCTATGTTTGGCTATTTGTCTTGATAGGTCAGCCTTCGCGTCGTTGCTTTCTTGCTTAGATTCCTCATTCCGTACTTGCAGGGTATCATAGTATTCTTTTTCGTACTCTTGGTTGTTTAGATGTGCCCTGGTCTCTTGCTTCCCTTCGCCTACTCATTTTCTTTGCTTTGGTGGTCCCTGAGTGGTGATATTATGCCCTTAGCTTCTTAGGCATTTAGTTTCTTGTTGTTTCTGCCTCTTTTTTTAGCATGTTGTTGCGAAGTATTGGTTGAGTGCAACTAGGCTCTAGAAGTGCGATTTATCTGCGTTTTGAGATTAGCAGATAAATCCGCTTCTTGAGGCTAGTTGAGAGTGCCTCCCTTGGAGTATTTATAGCCTTGTTGCATTCCTCCCATTTTCATCAGCCGTCTTTGAGCCTCCCCCTTTGTAGTCCCACGCCCCACCCCCCCCCCCTTTAGTTTTAGCCATGTGTTCTTACCTTGCGTCATTGAAGTATTCTTATAGTCAATGTCTTTGTTGTATGTTGGTTAGCTCAGTGTTTTGACTTCTTGATCTTGCGGTTATCTTGTACAATGGCTGGAGGCTCTCATGCCAAGCATTGTTGTTGGGGCAACTCTTATGGCTTGAATGTTGGGTTTTAAGTGGGGTAGATGTTGAGGGCCCTTGCGCCATGGTGGTGGGCCCTCGTATGCCATAGATGTGGCGGCCTTTGTGCCATGATTGGGGTCCTCGTACCACGTGTTTCCTTGTTCCTTTTGCAGGTTTGCTTAGGGATGGATGTGGAGACGTCCTTTGTGAGTTTTGCAGGAGTCTTGGCATGTTGGGGTCGTGTTGGACATTAGCAACGGAAGCCCTAAATCTTTATGGACTTATTTGAGTTTGGATCCTTTGTGTTACTTTGATGCTTTTTATATGCCCAAAAAGGCCGGTGTGCATGAGGGATTATTAGAAGTGAAATATTTTTGTACTGCTATTTTGGAAATAAAGGGGAGGGCCACATGGCTCATATCAGCATGTTGTTGCGAAGTATTGGTTGAGTGCAACTAGGCTCTAGAATTAAGGTATATGAAGAGCCGACTAGCAGATAAATAGTATTGAATTCAATTTTTATCGTCCGGGGAGACTAACTGGGCCTATGGGAACTAAAGAAAGGATACAATAAGCACGTAGGATTAAAAAACTCCTAGCCCGAAGGGTTTTCAAGGGAAAAACCTTTGCCAGTAATAGGTATGTTGAGAGATTATGCAATGATACATTATGGTACATTTTCATCTCAGTGTCATGTTTGAGGACACAATTGAGTGTGTGTATCCATGATGTCTTGGAGAAAATAACCTAATAAACCTACTGAGGTTGTGTCTAGTAGCGCATGAAGGGACTGGTGCTGACACATTTTGGCAGCATAGAAGAGCTATGCCCACAATCTACACATTTTTGTCTAACTTTTGACTAAAACATGTGTGCAAGTACTAAAGCATGAAGACTCTCATCTTTGAAGATCACAAGTTGACACCTTTGTTGAAGAACCAAGGGAAGGACATTCATTGGATATCATGCAAGCATGGCAAGGAGGAAAGGATTCAAGCAAGCATAGTTGAGTTTGAAGATTGGAAGACCCCTCAAGAATGAAGTTTGGAAGACCCCTCAAGATTCCTTGATATGTGGCTAGTTTCAAGTCATTTGGGCATGAGTTCTATTTCACAAGGCTTCTTACATAACCTTACCATCTCATTCCCATCCATAAACATCATACATGCTTCATAATTCATATTCTCTTGCCTTACCATCATCTTCCCTAGGCAAAGTTGGCAAAAAGTATTTTTTCTAGTCAAAACACACCATCCATAAATGACACACCCACCATACATCCACCACCTTCAAAAAGCAAAAAAATCCACCCAGTTTGTCTATTTCTATGGTCTAAGATCATCTTCTCTCTCTAAAAGTTAAGTTAGAGAGAGAAAGTGCACATTTCCCTCAAATAAGCATGGAGAAGTAAACCGTCCAAAATATTGCATAAAAGATCCATCTTCCTAAATCATTCGCTCCATCTTTAACTCCACTATGGAGATTCGAGCCGATCAAGGCTTTCCTTACTTCGATCCTGATTATAAAACCTTGAAATCGAAGATCGATCCTTCTAGGTTAGCACAAAATATATTTCCTCTTGTCCTTTCATTTCCCCTATTTTTGGAGGGTTAAAACATCTGCTTTATTCTGTAACTTCATGGTAGTGATAGATAACGTTGTTTGTGAAGAAGCAACAGTGATCAAGGTAACATTTTCTCCGACAACTCTGTCTTCTTTCAGTTTGAATCCTCTGTTTTTCTTTCCTTGGTTTGAATTTGATGAATCTTGGTCTGCTTCCATTTTTTCGCAACCGATCTTGATTTCTTTCTTTTTTGCACAATGCAGTTAGATAGTGTAAACCGACATGGCATTTTGCTAGAAGTAGTAGAAGTTATGGCCGATCTTAATCTATTTATATCCAAAGCATATATATCTTCGGATGGTCTCTGGTTCATGGACGGTAAGACAAAGCATATTAGATTCTACTTCTAATCCGACACGCCCCCTATTAACAGAGCACCTTTGCAGTCTTCCATGTCAAAGATCAGGCCAGAAATAAATTTTTAGATCCAAATACATTGAAACTTATAGAGTAGGTATGCTAGATTATCAATTAATTTAGCTTGATTCTGTACCAAATCATGTTGGCAAATGCTTTTTGCAACTTTTTGGGTTGGAAAAAAAAAGTTTAATTGAAAATAAAGATTCTTTGTGCCTCAGAAACTCTTGTAATATTGTAATATATGAAGAAGTGAAAATAGAGCTTGGCCTCGAAAAAGCTTTTACGGATCTAGTAAAGCTTCCAAATCTAGAAGCAGCCCAGGGGTTCGCGGCCATCTTGCCCCTGTCTGGTGAGGCTATAGCCGTCTGCAGTAGATATGACGATTAACCATCAGGTCTGGAGCATGTGATTCGGTTTCATCCAAATCATACTGTTACATTTAAGGGTCTGAACGGGACTTGAACCCACTACCTCTGGAGTGGTAGTTGTACATCCTAACCGAAAAAGCCACGATGATTTGGATGAAACCAAATCACACGCTCCAGACTTGATGGTTAACCAAATCATATTATCAGGGACTTGAACCCACTACCTCTGGAGTGGTAGTTGTGCATCATAACCAAAAAGGCCACAATGATTTGGATAAAAGGTACGATGATTTGAATGAAACCAAATCACACGCTCCAAACCTGATGGTTAATTGTCACACTATCCTCCCTTAAACCCCCCTCCTTGAAGGCTTGCAACTGGGGAAATTTGGGGCGGACCAAAATCGATCTACAAGGGACTGAAACCAAGGAGTGTGATAGCAACCATCTGGACCCCCAACCCTATTATGAGTTGCCCACACCACTAGGGCATGAGTTATCCAAATCATACTGCCACATTTAAGGGTCTGAACGAGACTTGAACCCACTACCTCTGGAGTGGTAGTTGTGCATCCTAACCGAAAAGGCCACGATGATTTGGATGAAACCAAATCACACGCTCCAGATCAGAGTGTGACGATTAACCATCAGGTTTGGAGCATGTCATTCGGTTTCATCCAAATCATACTGTCACATATAAGGGTCTGAACGGGACTTGAACCCACTACCTTTGGAGTGATAGCTGTGCATCCTAACCGAAAAGGCCACGATGATTTGGATAAAGGCCACGATGATTTGGATGAAACCGAATCACACGCTCCAGACCTGATGGTTAATCGTCACACTCCTTAGTTTCACTCCTTGCAGAAATCGATAGTGTGACGATTAACCATCAGGTCTGGAGCGTGTGATTCGGTTTCATCCAAATCATACTGTCACATTTAAGGGTCTGAATGGGACTTGAACCCACTACCTCTGGAATGGTAGCTGTGCATCCTAACCAAAAAGGCCACGATGATTTGGATAAAGGCCACGATGATTTGGATGAAACCAAATCACACGTTCCAGACCTGATGGTTAATCGTCACAATAGAGGCCACATTATGGGTTCTATACGAGGCTATGGCCATATGCATCAAGCTATGCGGTTATGTCTATGTGGCATCAGGCTATACGGCTATGGCTATGGCCAAAATCGCGCTAATGATGCTATCAGAGATTGTGGATATCATACCACTTTCAATCCGATCAAAGCAGCAGAGATCTTTCACATGCTCTGGCCATCATGAGTTGCAAGATATCACAAGTTAAATTACGAACACTAAACACGAGTGGAAGGTCCAAAAAAAGAAGTAAACATAGAGCTTTCTAGTTTGAAGAAGAAATAAAGCACCAGAGCATGCCAAATCTGTCTAGAGAAGATCCTAATCAGTGTTTTCAAAATTCCTGCGTATTCTGGAATAGGATTATCAGTTGCCCGGGCATTTTTATACTATTCCAGAATAGGTCCTTGCATTCTTACACTATTCTGGAATACAAATTGGGAGCTATATTTTGAATCACATGCGCCACACCTTGTGTTCAAAAAGCTCTCCAGCATGTCAAATCTTGCTTAAATATGAAGGTAACATGTCAAATCTTGTTCAAATATGAAGTTAATAGCTAATGCACATCAAAAAGTATGTTTATGTGCATTCTCATATCTGACAAAGCATGGGGATCAGATTTGGTGATCTAAGGTCTTTTTCTTGCTGTTGGGGGTTGATTAATGTCTGTGTCACAACATATTCACAACATTACTACAAAAGGAAATGAGATTACACATTTACACTAAGAAACATGGGAATTACATTTCACAACTTTATAACTCTACGTTGCATCATGCAAAAATACTGTTTATTCCAGGTACTGACATGGAAAACCATCTGATGGCTTCCGAAACCAAAAGCCACCACTTCCAATGTTGATGCAAATGGGGTTCGCCTTAACTCGATGATAAACTAAGAGAGCTCATGTTGTGAGAGCTTTTTAAAAACTTTCTTGCAAGCTAAGTTAATATGATCAATAGAAAGCTTCTTCTTCCATTTTAATGGCCCAATAAGCTAGTCAATTGACCATCATGTATTGCAATATAGGCCAATAATACAAGGTAACCTAAATTTAAATATTTGAGGGTTCTAATGCCAGGTTATATTAACATAAATGATAAGTTTACAATAAAATACAATAGCCAATCCTCGTGCCTTGACAAATAATTTATAGCCGCCTAGGTTTTGGAGTCCCAACCACCGAACCAAAGTAGTTTAATAGGCTATCTTGGGAAAAATAGTAAATATCTGGTTCATGTTAGCTTTAATTAAGTACAGGATAACCCAAAGTTGACTCGAGCTACCATTATAAATACATTACATGCAAATTTCAACCTTCACCAATCTAGTCTGTAGCATCATATGCCTATCAACCCCATATTCAAACCATAAAGCAATATAGAATGAGAGCTCATCTTTCTAGCATCAAGATTTCTCATGCAAAGTATGCATTCCTCACTCAAGAATAAACAGAATTCCAAACGTTCTAAATCTTCTTAGCTTCAAATTTTTTGATATAGTGGCATCGAAACTACCTTCATACTTCGGGGACATGGCGAAAGCTTTTTGTAGACCTGGAGCCTTGATTAAGTAATTCATTATTCACATGCCAATATTGGCCAGACCTCAGGTGTAGCGGTTTAAGGTCCTGTCACTAGCCATGCCCTGAAGGGCAAAACAGTTAATATGTTTTTTAAAAGGAATCTTCAAATGAGAATGCTACAACACTCTCGTTTAATATGTAACCTTGTTACAAGTTTTTTTTCTTCCTTCAATGAACAGTTTGCAAATTCATCTCTCTAGCAAATCATTCACACTTACCAGCAAATTGTTAGTATTTAACCATGCTTATCGAGTCAGCTTTAGCTACTCTAAAACTAGCAGGGCATCTTGACTTTCTAGCAGACATAATAACCTATATTCGTTTGACAAATATGATGCAGCAAGAATAATTTGGTACTAGAGTGGGACCAGATGCCTCTCCATTTGCATCCAAAAGTATTTGATATGGATTTTCACAATAAGGGTTTTATTGGAGCTTCTTCCATGCCAGCAAAGAATCAAGAATGATGACAGACAAAACCAATCTTTATTCTTGGCTTGGTTGGTCTAAGAAATAGCAAAATTTCTGGGCTAACAAAGTGTAGACAAGCACATATAGGTTATCTGTTGTTTGTACCGGAGCTATTATGCGAGAAGCTCTTAGATAAGAGCTCATATTTGGTGCCATGTTTCAATCCATGGTCTTTAAAAGTTACAGAAAATCGAACATGCTTACTTCTAGCAATTGGAAAAAGCACTTTTCTATGCTCTATAAGCAGAAGCTAGGAATATTGAGCAAGAAAAAAGGGGCTCAGCAGAGCTGAGGCAGTCTAAAATCTCCAAGCTGGGTTCTGTTGGGTTCAGTCAAAATTTTGGGGCAGTAGAACCCAGCAGAACTGGGCCAGTCAAAAGTATGCTAGGGCAACCGCATAACAAGAGCTCCATTGAAAAATAATTTTGTTTTACTTCTAGCAGGCTTTTCTTACCTAAAACTAAGTAGTGGGCAAGCCTATATCACAAAAGAAGAGTTGAGTACAAGGTATCTTTTTTTGTGGAAAATCATGGGTTCAAATCTCGCATGTTTTAAAACTTATTTTGCATTGTTTCGAACTGGCATTGTTGGACATAAGCTAAAATGAATTAAGGAAGCTAAATTGAATTGAGTTGAAGAGTGGCTTGAGGACCTTCTACAACCATCAACATCAAGTTGGTAAAGAGAAACTTGGCCTTGGCCGCGGAGATAAACTTATTGTTAATTAAATTTATTCTGATTTGCTATAAATGGCTTGGCAAGTACAATAGAAATGCAAATTGTGTCATGTATCACATTTGAGTTTCTAATGGCATGTACAAAATGATCTGAACGTGGAGACATAAGTACAAGATAAACCAATGTAGAGAGTTCGATATCAAAATAAAATCCCGTGATCATGCACGAGTCAATAGAATCTAAGTTACGAAAAAAAGGGGCGTGAAATTTCGCCCCCAAACAAAAGCTTGTTTCTTCCAAAAATTTCCAAACAAAAGCTTGTTTCTTCCAAAAATTTTGAGTCGATCTCCAGTCGACTTCATCTTGTGGTCGCATTCCCCTGCTAAGCGGTGCTCTCCTAGATTAGGCAGCGCCGCCAGCGAAGATCCCGCCAAAAACTTGTGGGCAAATTTCACGCCCAATTTTTTTTTTTTGCGTCGAAGAATTTTTGAGGTCAGTTGGCAGCCACCAAAAAATTTTAAAGCCACATTTTTTATGGGCGAAAAATTCTTCTTCCAAAAGCTCCTCCCCCCAATTCAGCGAAAGGAATGACCAGTACCTTTAAATTACGCCATTATTATATTGAAATTATACGACGTAATTTTGTGCAGGTTCTGCGGAGCGGCGCCGCTTGTCTCTCCCACAGAGCCTCTTCAACGGTAGTGTGTGCACAGCAGCTCAGCCTCTTGCGGATAGTGTGTGCACGCCTCTTGCGCTGGAGCTGAACATAATCCGGCAAAAAGCCATGAGCGCTGGGTTTTTGTGTGTCGCTGGCATAATCCGGGCATCCGCTGCAGTCGATCTCTTCCTTCCTCCCAAGCTGCTCCGTCTCTTTTCCATGATTGCTTCGTTCATGTAATTTCCTCTTCGGTTCGGTCTCAAATTTGGGAATTTTTTTGCTCAGGGTTCTTTATTTAGGTTTAAAACAGGGCAAGAATAGGTTAATACGGCAGAACAAGGGCAACTATTGAAGACTTCAGTTATAACCAGTTTGCATCTCTGGTCGGTTCTTCACTGTGGCCGCTTCTTGAGCTTGGAAGATTTAACAAAGAAATTTCATCTGGGCAGTTGAGCGGTTCTTCAAAAACGGTTCTTCAAAATTTTACGTTCTTCACTATAGCCGCTCCTTGATCTTGAAAGATCACATAAACCAACTATTTTTTTGAAGATTCAACAACGAAATTTCATTTGGCCAGCTTCCATTCATGCAAAGGATCTGTCGGATCAAAGCAAAGGAGTGGAAATTTAAAGGTACTGGTCATTACGTCCGGTAATTGCCATGAATCAGTGTACATCAAGTTTACCTGGCTCAGAATTGTTGCAGACTAGACCACAAAATAACAGTTATAGCTATACACTTTCATAGGCTAGGTTAGAATTACGTACTAGGTAATAGGTAATTGCCAGGAGGAGGGCATTCGTACGTAAGGGGGCACCGGGCAAACAAACTTCGGACCACCGGCGGGAATGCCCCTCCTCCTGGCAATTACCTATTACCTAGTACGTAATTCTAACCTAGCCTATGAAAGTGTATAGCTATAATGTTATTTTGTGGTCTAGTCTGCAACAATTCTGAGCCAGGTAAACTTGATGTACACTGTATCATACATAATTAGTTTCGTATTCCTCGACATATATATACAAGAAAATTAATACGTCCTACGGTGCATTGTTCCAGTTTTAGTATGTTCTTGCCAGGTACCCAATGATTCGACTGAGATTCTCTTGTGATTCCTCTATATTCTTCAAGATTCTATGTACTAGATTTAGCATTCATGAAGATTCCCCTAGATTCTCTTAGGTTCTCTTAGAATTTTCTATTTTGATTAAGGTGCTTACCCATGAGCATTTAGAACCTTCCAAAATAATCTATTTTGGATCTGTGCAACATTTTTAAAACACTTTCTATTTTTAGACTGAGGCGCTTGCCCTGAGCATCTAGAACATTTTTTTTTTTCAAGATTTATATTGTACACCTTTATTATGAAACATTTTAGAACATTCTATTGTGGCTCTTCGCAAAATCTTAAAAAAACTCTAAGATTTCATCAAGATTTTCTTAGTTCCCTTAGATTCAACTAGATTTTAAGAGATTCCCTTAGACTTGTAAATATCTTCCTAGATTCTTTTACAATTTATGAGACTTCCTTAGATTCCCTTTAATTCTCCTGGATTCCCTTACATTCTAGAAATTTCTAGAACATTCTAGAATTTTCTGGAACATTCTGAAACTTGCAAAACATCCTAGAACTTTCTGGAAGTATTTCCCTATTTCCTTACATTCCCGAAGATTCCCCTACATTCTAGAACTTATTAGAACAATTTGGGACTTTCTGGAAGGATTCTCTTAGATTCCCCTTAGATTCTCTTATATTCCAAAACATTTTAGAATTCTGGAACTTTCTAGAACATTCTAGAAGATTTTAGAACTTTCTAGAGCCTCCAGAATATTCTAGAACTTTCTTGAACTATCTAGATTATTATATTCTATTTTATCTTAATTAGAACGTTACCTTTAAGTATATTTGAAACATAAATTATTCATAAAATTAATTATTGGTCTAGTGGTTAGAATGGGGGGCTGGGGGGTTAATGGCCAAGGTTTGAATCCCCCCAATAACATAAAAAATTTTAAAAGCCTTTCCTTATACCAAGGCCCGAGCATGCAATATGAGTCGTAGGATCTTGGACCAAGGATTATGATCAATCTGGACCGTAGGATCATGTAGGATATATCTAAAGCAACGTGAGCCGTAGGATCTCGGATCAACGATCAGGATCAAGAGCAACTTAGACCGTATATGTCCCAAATCAGCGCGAGCCGTAGGATCTCGGATCAACGATCATGATCAGATCAACCTGGACCGTAGGATCGCGTCTATACGGATTATATATAAACTCCCAGGCCATCTGGGTCGTAGGATACATCCCAAAGCCATGTGAGCCGTCGGATCTCGAATGGATGGTCGGATAAGCGCGACAAACATAAGAACATATATAGAGTAGATAGATAGATATAAAGTACAAAAAACTTACTATTTGCTTAAAGGAGGAGTATGTACTATTTGCTTAAAGGAGGAGTATGTACAAAATTGTTATTAGGCTTTACTGATTGAAACTTAAATCTGTTTGTCGGATAAGACGATCTGCTTTAAAGTATCCACAAGCTGCTTTTCTCCAGGATATTGCGTAATTGCATCCTCAAGAATCCTGCAAGCAACGTCGCATTGTTTGAGTTGGGCAAGGGCTCGGGCTTTTCGGTACAGGCTCTTCAAATGAGAAGGATCGATCTCAAGGGCTTTATTTGCGTCCTCCAATGCTCTGCCAAAGGCCTGCATTCTGATCAAAGCTTCTGATCTGTTTGACAGACAAGCCAACACAATTTCTCTGTGCTGCGGCAATTTGCAAGCTGCAAGGCACAACGTATAATGATGCACAGCATCGTCCCAATTCTTAGCACGAAACAGCCGATTGCCCTCTGCCTTCAAAAAACTGGGGTCAAATTCGGTTGGAAATTCAGTAACAGCGTCGATATTTCTAGGCTCGTTAACGCGTAGAATGTTGCTGCCATCGTTCCCCACTTTGAAAAAGGGTTCTCGGATAGCAACCCTGAGACCATTGGGATATTTTGTGGCCACATCTGATTCTTCAACCTTATAAATAAAAACCCGGCATGCTTTACCTTGCAAATCTTCGATTACTGTATTGACTGCGTTTCCTTTGAAGGGATGGACGCACAGAGTACCAAATAATACTCGGTTTTTGTGGATGGTGCCGATTTGAAGCTCTGAAAGGGAGACAGGACGAAGGAGCGACAGATGAGGGGCCAATGGCGTCGGAATAGAGGTCTGAGTAATACAAATCATCTGGTCGCCACGTTGGGAAGCTGCCCATAATTCCGAACGGGCTTTCTCATGAACTGCAACAAGGCTTTCCTTGTCCTGCGCTACCGAAGCCATAATATTTTTCACGTACGAACTAAAATCGAACCTCATCTTGTCAGCTGAAAATTTCCGACGAAATTTGAACTACCTTAAAATTTTAGCACGTTCACGAGGATCTCTGGTTCAGGCCCGAAAAAAACACCTCTGATTCATCCAAATTCATGCACTAAAGAAGAAAAAATCAGAAAATCAGCCTGTTCTTGAGGATATCTGATTCAGGACAGAAAGAAATACCTCTAATTCAACCGGATTCATGCACTGAAGAAAGAAAATGAGAAAAGCAAGCCGTGAATCATGATCCAACCTTGATCATAAGAAAAGGGGATGATCTTGAGCTCGGTTCTGTCTAGGGCCACCGGATCTGTCTTAATAACGGCAAGATCGGCATCAAAGCTTCATTAATCGCCTCAGAGCTTCAGATGGGCGGGCGGCGCCCAGATACCCAGAAATAGAGGGGAAAGCATGCAGAAACAGAGGGCCTCATAGGAAGCAGGCGGCTACAAAAATTTCAACATGCACTCTAACATAAAATTTTATGTTTTAAAAATCAGCTGCAATAGGACAAAATTTTAAGGTGGTTAAAATTTTGTAAAGTTGGGGGTAGAATATTTCGTCATATTTCAAGCCATCTTAAACAAATAATCTGTTGCAGCTCGCTTCCTCTCCTCCGATGTTGACTTCCTCTCCTCCGACGCTGGCTGATAACGGATTAATCAAAGTTTTGTGGCTACGATGGCGCCACATGGTAGGAAATATTCTCCCCCCTACTTTACATGAGAAAATGGGCGCCCGCAGGCCCTTACACGGGGTGTAGACCAGGCTCGCCCTGCCGGGCTCGCCAAGCCCTTACCCCGCATTAGGGCCTGCGGGCACCCATTATCTCTAACAAAAAAGGTTGAATTTTTTTTTTTTTATCGGGTAACTTTTTCGAGTTGGGTGGACCACTAAGTTTGAGCCTTGCTTTTGAGCTATTTCTTAATGCCCTAGTCTCTGCAAGCATAGTGTGTTTTTTATCAAGAAGAAAAGCACTAAAGCATTATTCTTTTTGGTCAAGGCGGCTGAGGCTCAAACTTACAACTCTTTTTGTCGTATCTCCATAACAGAAAATAACTTCTATAATATTATTTAAGCAGCACATGGAAAAATCGAAAGAATGCCAGCCGGGTGTCATTTGGTTAAGCTTGAATAAAGGGGCCAAGCAAAAGGACAAGCAGCTAGGAGAAAAATTTGGTTAAGCTTGAATAAAGAGGCCAAGCAAAAAGACAAGCAGCTAGGAAAAAAATGTCACAAAGATATCAAATAACTCATCAGGTACTTGTCATTCATCATTTATTTGGCATTCTAGTCTTTGACTGATGCTTTTGCCTAATATATTTTCTCTTCTGGATCTACTGAATTATTTCAGTTAAGTTTGTTGTATATTATTCCTTTTCAGATCACGGCAACAGATCATGTAGCCAGCCACCTTCATTGCCATAGGATCTTCAAAGTAGCGAAGTCGCCGGAATGAGATGCCGAAGGGACCCAAAAATTGTGCCTTAAGAAATACCCTGGAAGCGCCACCAGAAACCTAGACCCTAAAGTTACCTGTTGTAGGTTACGATAATCGAAACCTTAAAAAAGAAGCAATACTAGAAAAGACCAAAAAGGTTTTTGAGACTTGCCAAGAAAACCAAAATTATTAAGTAAATTTATTCCGATTTCGCTCTATCCTATAATCGCTCTATCCTGGCCATTGAAAAAAGGAATATCCCCAAGCATATCCAAAAGCCAATGACCACAACCGTCCATCACAAATTAAGATGGGGTCAAATCCCCATTTCCACGTCACCCAAAGGTTGAGGTCAATCTGAAAACAAGGTCAAGCTGTTACATGCATGCAACTATAAGCAGCAGCTCCATTACACCCGATAAGTGGCCTTCCCTTGCAGCCTCTGTCATACTTCCCACAGCAACAGACAAACAAAGAAAATAACGAAGCATGGGGAGTTGAACCCCGCCGACCAAAGCCAGTACCCTGATGCTTCGCCAACCATAATGGAGCTCCCCAAAGGGCTCCCCTTTATGGCAGGGGGCTAGTCCCGTGCAAATGCTCAAGCATACAAATGCATATGCAATAACAATTCAGTAAAACCTTTTTAAATTTTCAAAATGCACAATTCATGCTCCATGCAGACTATGGAATGCAACTACAGAAAAAAACCAGCAGCATGAAATTATTCAAACTTCAATAACACAGCAGTTCACATCAGTTGGTTGTAATATTTAGTGCCTCCGCGTGCCTCCTCGCCAGCCTGTCCTACGCCTATGAACAAGTTAGAAGCAGAAGACATGAGGGGTAAGAGCATGTTAGGGCCTACATGTTTTGGAAACTACCTGGAAAATACTCTGGGTAGTCAAAGATGATGATATATTTGAGTTCTTAACATCTTCTTGACATCACAAAGTACCTTACAACATGTATGTACTACTACTCTTGAACATAACACAATTTCTTTTAGTCAATCTTGTAGTCTAGGTACTTTAAAATACAATTATGTACTTGCACAGAAGTACACAGAAAAGTACCTTTTTGGTAATTTTTTATGTAGGCCCTAACATGCTTTCACCCTGAAGCGAATTGCAATATCCTAAGAATCTACCTGTCAATATGCCTGAGTTTTCGCAGCAACAACGCCCGCGCCAAGTTCATATGACTCCTAAGAGCCTGCCTTTCCCTTGTAGACACCGCAACCTCATCCCACTCCATAGTGCCAATCGTCTCTTCTAGCTCATGAAAAAGACGACCCAACTGCATTTGAAGCAAACGCACAGAGGCTGCAACAGTTTCAGCAAGCGTGTTTATGTTGACAACGCTAGTGAGTAACTCAGATGCGACATGAGCATGTTCTGCATCTGCAGATGCTATACTAGGATGTGGGAGGCCATTGGAAATCATATTTTCTACAGAAGGGGGCCCAGGGGCAGCAGGTCGAGGCAATGCAGGCTCAGGAGGCCTATCAGGAGGTGGAGGGAATTCAGCCACTTCTTGGTGCCCATTGTCCATTTCAGCATCAGGAGACAATGGCATAGGCATACCCCTGCACGCATGCGAGGTCAGTACTCCAAGGCTGCAGCAAGAGAAGACATACAAACATAGCAAACATGTTAAAAAACTGAAACAATGGAACATGCCATTCATCCAAAAACCTTACAAAATCTTAAGTAATACCATTCCCAAACAAAAATTGCAGAACTTAATGGAACATTCCATCAATTAACAGCCATTGTGTAATCAGCACAATCCAAGGAGATGTAATCGGGTTGCTCGGAAGTCCCTTCCATCCCAGGCCTGAATTCGTCCTCAGCAATGTCCACGAAACCCTCTCCAGGACTGGGGACATCGTCATAGTAAATCTTCCATGCCTTACCTATTCGCTCCACGGGTTGCATACCTGCAGGGACATTAAAAATCACACATCGTACGTCACTAGGCATGGCCTGCGAGGGATTAAGAGTTATTCTCCATGCTGCCTTCACCCGATGCTCTGAAGTAAAAGCACAGTTAGTAGGCAAGATCCATTGACTAGAGAGAATGAACTTCCCAGTCCTCAGCATCCGGCATACAGTATAGACGATGGAAGCAGACAACTGCTTTCTACCATGGTACTTAACAAAGTGATGGGCCCCGTGCAACAAATCCAACACAATGACACTCTTCAGGTCACCTGCACCATGAAGCAGATAGAGATCCTTCCCCATCTCGATCTGCCTCTCAGTAATGTTATGCAAACAAACTTTGAAGTGGAGTTTACCAAGGTCCTTCAAGCAATATCCCACCAACCCCTCAAAACAATGCATCCTCGTATTTTTAAGAGCCTTGCATATCAGAAGGATCCATGCCGGCCTTTGAGATCCCCACCCAAAAAACCTCTTGATGGCAGCATTCACGGCACGAGGAGTCTTGAACGTGCTCCTCAGCACCCCCTGGCGATGCTGAAGAGGGCAGCTAGATATAGAAAACAATCCTTGGCTCATGAAGCTAAATTCCCTTGTGTTGAGGATGCTTTCTCTGTGGGGGATAGGGAGGGCACGTCCAAGGGTAGGGGTAGAGTAGAGGGTGAGGATGAGGACACCGGGCTGTTGGATGTGAGCCTTACTCTGGGTTATGCTGGGACTGATGTTCCCCTTGCCATGTTTCACAAACTTGTGGATTTTTTGAAGACCCAGACTGTTGCTGGGGCTATAGCCCTTGAAAGGGAATCAGACCTGCAGAATGGCACAGCCGAAAGAAAACATCCACTGCAGCAGCAACACCACAAGCACAAGACGCAGGTATAACCAGAGCAAGGATGAAGGCGACTTCAAAAGCTTTGGCAAGAACAGCCCGTACACAGCACATAAATACCCGGCACTCCCACACGACATCGCCAAGAACCAACAGCAGACTTACCTGATACTCCCACAGGACATACCGACGGACTCCAAAGCTGTGGCCGGAACTGCCTCTGCTCTGCTCCATCCGCTCCACGCGAACGCGAAGCCATCGACACCACTGCCCCTCTAAAAATCACAAGTTTCAGACCTAACCCAATCGACCACTGCAATCCCAAAACCCATTTACTGACGTCAGCATTATAACAATTTGGCCGACGAATACATCCCAAAACCTTACAAAATCTTAGGTTATCCCATGGCATGTAATAGAAAATTTAACCTTAGACTACAAGATAAACCAATGTAGAGAGTTTGATATTAAAATAAAATCGCGTGATCATGCATGAGTCAATAGAATCTAAATTACAAAGCTTAATTAATCGCCTCAGAACTTCAGATGCGCGGCGCCCAGATACGCAGAAATAGAGGGGAAGAAACAGGGGAGCAGAAACAGAGGGGCAGAAACAAAGGAAGCAGGGGGTGCCACCCAGATACGCCGCTACAAACGTCAACATAAAATTTCATGTTTTAAAACTAGCAGTAGGGCAAACTTGGGGTAAAGGGTAGATAAAGGAAGTTAAAAGAAGGATAGGCTTTATTTTAGAACAAAGTGGATTAGGGATCTTAAAACCATTCCAAAGCACTACGATATAAGAAGATCTGTGAAGAACTAAAAAGTAGTGGCACATTTATATCTTGATGGCTCAAATGATTGATACCAAAAATGTTCATGAGACTCACCTGGAACATGCTTCCTTACACCTACTCCTAGTGGCGAAAGGACCCAAGGTGGCGATACAGAAGGATAGAGGATGAATATTCAATCTTGATAAATATGAGAAAAGTAGTGAGGATGATTGTTTATAGGGGGGCTATTGATATGCATATAGGCAGCTAGAATGTGCCACATTCTCATGGCTTTGTTGTTGAGGTCAATGTAAAAGGGAAAGTAGGTTTTAGTGTTTGGTGATTTAGCATTGCATGATTAAAACGTTTTGGTGTCTTGAATTGGTCGGTTGAATTTGTCTACATGACATAAGATAAATAACAAAAAGGTAAGTTGTACTCTAGAATAATAATAGACTATTTGCCCTTTTTTTTGTTGAGGTAGAACATTCGCACCTTTCTATTTCTAACAATTTGGAACTGTTGAAACTTAAAGAGTATGTGTATGACATATTGATTTTTGAGTTGTATAAACTATAGAGTTCAATAGTATTTTAAGGAAATGATAATGCTGCTAATGCTATGTAATATGGTTCAAAGTTGTAAATTAAAGATTTTTGGGCTGTCCAAAGAGCAAACCCTAGGGCTGGAGGGTGTGATTGTGGGATATGTCCGGAACATTCATATACAATGGTAAAAAAGTCAAATGAGATCTGCTTTGAAGGCCCAGATTAAGGATGAAGCTAAGACAATGTGAATTTCGGTGTTCCTACTTTTCTTTCTAATTGTAGCGTCATTGAAGTCGGAGTTGTCTAATTGTGTTCTAGCTTGAAGGATCTAAGTTTTGAAAGATCTCGCTTGTATTATATCATCTTTTGGTAAGCACATCTTTGACAGCTCAGCCCTTGATCTATCATATTAGAAAGGTAGCTTAGATATGAGCATGGACTGCAAAACATGGTAAACTCCATATCTCTACTCTTGCAAGTTGCAAGAAGGGCATGATTACTTTATGCATATGAATAAGAAACATAGGATTTTAAAAATATAGGATCATTATACATGTTAAGTGGACCACATTGCACAAACACGGTACTTGCATGAAGCAGCAAAGTTGGTGAAGACTGTCCCTGCCATTTAGATGGATAAACATGGACAACCTTGGTCATTGCTTGTAGTGTGTATATGGCAATCAAGATCTACATCTTCCTCTCTGCAAATGCTTCAGTTTTTTGAAAATGCTTCAGTTCTCAGCAACACAAGCTATACTCCGAAATTGCAACAAGATAGTCAAGGCATTTAGCATGCTTCTCCTTTGACCTGTGGTATGACATAGTCAGATTGATGGTAAAAAATGAGTCATTTCTTTATTAGAAATAACTAGTCCGAGTATGAAAATTCTCTCTTAAAAAAAGACAACGATTTAGAAGCATCTCTGATTCCGTTAACCATGTTTTTATATCGCTCTACAAATAACAATTAGGAAGCATTTAGAGCACAGAAATTGGAGAAATAAAAAGATCAATGTCCTACCATAGAACCTTGGTTGGCTTCTGCCAAATGAATTAAAGTCTAAGAGTGTTTAATGAGCGCATAAGGTTAGTTGTAATCGTTAAGACCAAGTTGAAGAAGTTAGGTGGCAAGATAAATATTCAAAACGAAGGTATAGGCACTTACCAAAGCAAGAAAAAAGGGGATGATGATAAAATATTGTTGTTTGTTCTTGATTGGGATGCATTTTGGATTCCACGACTATTCTGCAATGCTAAAGCACATCTTGCCATATGTAAAAATGTATAGAAGGGCAAGTTCCAAGGCTAACAAATACCTAAGAGCTTGTCTACTTAATGCTTTTGCTTTATCATATTCTATCAATACTAAGTCTTTGTCCACTGCCTCAACAAATTGAATGTTCTGCTCGTGAAGACCTATTTTGATGGAACTATATAGCTTGTAGTCCTTTTGATTCTCACGAAGATGCTCTTTACTGATCCAACAACCAATTTGCTAGACAATTTCATTGGGTTTCTCCCAAATGGTATTTTCGTGCCCAAGGCTTCATGCCCAAAGCACTAAAGTCCAAAAAAGTTGTGCTATACAAATTTTAATATTTTTTTCAAAATTGGACTAATATAACTTCAGCTTTTAACTAACCTCAAGGCTAAAGTGTCATTTGATTTGCATTTGCCAAATTTGTAGACACCTAGATACAAAGCAGTGGTCAAAGTTAGTATACAAGTGAAACGCATAAAAGTGCAGGAAGGGTGATGTATCAAAGGGCATAAAGATGACATGTCAAAGAATATGGTAACTAATAGTTATGAGTGTCACCTCCTGGATATCCTCATGCTGAATGGGTTCCTGCTTATCCTAGATTAGTTTAAAGACGATTCTGTCTCATGCTCATTACAAAATGGATTGCATAATTAAAGAACAGGACTATACTCGATTTATTGGTTCAGCATGCTAGTTTGAGAGAGATGTTCTTGAGAGCTCATCTTAAAACTCTCAAACAGAGTGCCAAAGATGTGCTTCCACCATTGCAAACAAAAAAATAGCAATCTACACCATAGACTAAAGGCGCGCATGCTTGAAATATCCCTACCAGACAGCATAAGTAGACTTAAAATGGGTCATTACAGTCAAATTATACATATTGCTATTGACCTGGACAGAAATGAGGCTTGGGATAACAAGAAGAATCGCATCATTCTGTATATAACTCGCATTCAGGAAAAAAAAAACAACTGGCATTCAGAAATGATGGGAGCTAAGTAATTTTAAGGCTGTGTGCCATACCAATAGGTCCTTTGTTACTATAAACACAACATAAAAGTACATAGTTATTTCTTTGACTGTTAGTTTCCTCATAGTGCACTAATGCATAACTAATCTACAAGAAGATACAAACCTCAAGAAAGTATTTATTGCTAGTGTCCTCTGGAATTTTCCACTTCGCCTTGGATCTTTCGTGTGTCTCAGGCTTGTAACTGCATTTGTTCCAGGCAGACATAAAGCCCATGCATTTATATAGGCCACTATGTTATCCCACTATATTATTCCACCATGTTATTCCGCATGGCCTCCATACATTGGGCATTTTCAGAGCACCGAACATCATGCCATCAGTGCCGCAAGAAGAAATTGTTGAGTTGCCCAACAGCTTAGACCTTACAGAAAAGTATTTGTGGTTGCAATGTCAAAATATCAGATACTGCTGGTCTAGAAGAGCAAAAGCCTACATCCAAAGTGAAACGAATTTTATTGACAATAAAATAGCTTTTTCGTATCAGAATCCCCCAAGTCCAAGTTCATGTTGAAAGATTCTAGAAAAGATAAGCAGATTAATTTCAAGGCAAGATAATTTGCTTACAAGACGGTGTGCCATCTTCGACAACTTATCCACCTCCACCATCAGGGCATTCTTGCCTCTTGCTGTTCTTGGGAGCCCTGTAATGAAATCCATACTTATGACCTCCCACTTAGCGTTCGGCACCGGCAATGGCTCCAAAGCTCCTGGAATTCGGAGTTGCTCTGCTTTTATTTGCTGGCATAACTGGCACTCCCGAATATAACTTGCTATCTGCTTCTTCATGCCGAGCCAGAAGTAGCTACTTCTGATCTTGAAATATGTCTTCATGAACCCTGCATGACCAGCTATGGAGCTATTGTGTGTATCATGTAGAATTAATTTTCTTACTCCCGAAGATTCTGGTACATATAACTTGTTCTTATGGTATAGGAGGTTTCCTTCCTTTTTATAGTTCTTGAAGGCCTCCCTTTCTTTATCTGGTCTTGCCTCTTTGGAGAGGCTAATCCACACTTCTTTAAAGTCGCCGTCGGATGGCAACGTTTCCTCAATTCTTTTGCCATACTCACTTGTGAGTGTCGATATGGCATTGCAATGCGTCCTTGTCGTCAATGGCTTTCTGGAGAGCGCATCTGCGACTACGTTCAGCTTGCCTGGCTTGTAGACTATCTCGAAGTCATACTCTTTGAGAAATTACATCCACCTCCTTTGCCTCAAATTTAGGAATGGTTGTGTGAAAATATATTGGAGACTTTGGTGATCTGTGTCTAGTTGGAACTTCCTTCCCAACAAATAGTGTCTCCAGATTCGCAATGCTCTTACAATGGCCAAGAGCTCTTGGTCATGAGTTGGGTATCGCTGCTCCGCATCATTCATCTTCTTGGAGTCGTATGGGACTACTCTTTCCTCCTGCATGAGCACTGCACCTGTTGCTATCCTGCTTGCGTCTGTTGCTACAAGCTTATCCTTGGCTGGATCTGGCAAGACTAAGACTGGCGCGGTCGTTAAAGCTTCCTTCAACGTCTCAAATGCTGCATGGGCCTTCTTTTGCCAATGACTTGCCCAATCTTTTATCTTTCCTGCTTTGGTGAGGTCCGTCAATGGAGCTGCCACCTTTGCAAAGTTCTTGACGAACTTCCTGTAATACCCTGCTAGGCCGAGGAAGCTCCTCACTTCATGTGTGTTCTTTGGTGCCGGCCAATCAGTTACCGCTTCAATCTTTGCAGGGTCGGTGGAGATCCCTTCCGCCGAGATCACATGCCCTAAGTACTCCACTCTTTCTGTTGCGAAGTGACACTTGGATAGCTTCGCAAAAAGCTGATGCCTCCTCAACTTCTCAAGTACCTTCCTCAAGTGTTGGGCATGCTCCTCTAAGGATTTGCTATAGACTAGAATGTCATCAAGGAAAACTATGATGAAAGCATCTAGGAACTCGCAGAAAACATCATTCATGAGCCTCATGAAGGTTGCTGGAGCATTGGACAATCCAAACGGCATCACTGTGAACTCATAATGGCCATATCTCGTCCGGAATGCAGACTTATGGATGTCTTCTTCCTTGATTCTGATCTGGTGATAACCTGACGTCAAATCTATCTTGGAGAAGACCTTTACCCCCTGCAGTTGATCCATCAAATCATCTGATCGAGGTAGAGCATATTTGTTCTTGATGGTGTGCTTGTTCAATTGACGATAGTCAATGCACATTCTAAGACTTTCATCCTTCTTCTTCACGAAATGCTTTGGCCTCTTTCTCTTCCGCTGTCTCTTGCTCGTCAACTTCGAGTTTAAAGACATAGGCCACTTGCTCCTTCCTTCAGGATCTAAGTAACTTCTTACTAGACATGCATTGCATGATTGGGGTGACTTCTTTACCTGTTATCTCAATGACCTTGCCCTCTGGCGTTGTTAAGATTACTCTCCGCTTCCCACAATCAATCACGGCTCCAGCCGGTCCAAGGTATTCCATGCCTATGATCAAGTCGTACTTGCCAATGTTCATCACTTCTGCTCCCATTCCAACATTGATACCTGGCAAGTCAATGTCGAAATTGATCCTCTTCCCTGCCATATGACGGATTGCCCCACTTGCTAACACAACCGGTCTAGACTTGGACTTCAAAGGCTTCAGCTTCAACATTTCTACCATCCTTGGCGAGGCAAAATTGTGGGTACTCCCTGTGTCTATCAACACTATGAAGGATTTGGCTTGGGCCTTCCCAATCATCGAAATGACTTGGTACTGACTCTCAGCATTCTCGAAGTCAATAGCAGCAAAGATGTGGCACTCACCCTGGATGTAGTCGGGCGCATCTTCTTCGTCGATTTCCGTGGGTGTCTCCCACCCTAGCTCTGCTAATGCCGCGTTCATCACAAATGGGCAATTATGTGTCCGATGTCCTGGCTGGAAGCACCTGAAGCACAACTGCTTTTCAATACATTCTTGCCTCTTCTCCTTGGGGATGGACTGTAAGAACTGCTTTACTGCCTTGGAGTAGTTTGAACCTCCATGCTCCTTGAAGCTGACCTGTTTCTTATCCTGCTTGCCAAAATTTTCGTTGCCTTGCTTCCCGGAATTCGCATTGTACTGAGGTCTGCTAGCTGCTGGGCTTGTTGCTCTTGGGCTGTAGCTTCCTGTAGCCTTCTCCTTGTCCTGATAGTATTGATGCCTCTGCCCACTCTCTTGAGGTCCTGTTCCTTGTAAGCTCACTGCCTTGGACTCTGCTTCTGATACTATCATGGGGTTTATTGCTCTCACTAGCTTCCTGATCTCTTCATTCAAGCCTTCAATTGTACCCCTCCATTGCATGTCTTTCACTCAATTTCGGCACATATAGCCTCAGCCTCATGAACTCTTCGGTGTACTTCTGGACTGTCTTGTTGCCCTGCTGCAACCTGTAAAACTGTTGCATCATGTGACACTTGTGTTCCCTTGGCATATAATGGCGCTTAAATGCTTTGGCAAACTTCTTGAACCTGCAACTATCTCTGCTTAACCCATGGCTTTTGGCATAGCCTTTCCACCAAATCCTGGCTGCTTCCTTAAGGTTGGCTGTTGCTACTCTGCCCGTGTCCTTATCCTTCATGCTATAAGTATTTCCATACTCCCTCATTTCATCTAACCATGCCTCGGCTTCCATTCCAGACCTGTTATCCCCTGAGAACTGCTCTAACTTCCTGGCTTTCCACACATTGCTCAGTGCCGAGTCAACTTTCTTCTGATAGTCAGCTTCCATTCTGCCCCTATCATGGTTGGGACCCTCCCGGCGGTCCTGTCGCTCGTTCTCCTGCTCATCAGACTCGGAGTCGGAGTCGGAACTAGAATTGGATGAATCCGAGCTTGATGATCTCCTTCTTTGGTTTCTCTTCTTTGTCTTGACTGCTCTGCCAGCTGGTGTCTCAGGTAGTTGGACATTCTGGTCTGGTCCTATTGGTGCCGCTCCTGCCAGCAAGGCTCTTATTTCGTGGATGTCCGACCTTATCTGTGATATCTCTTCTTCTGAGGTTGGTGCCGCGAACTCTTAGTACAGGTTCCTGGGCTGGAATTGCCTTGCCGGTGTATGCTCTTGCTCATGCTGTCCTTGTTCTTCGACATTTCTAGGTACTCTAGCTACATACACATTAGATTGCACTCTGATGATTAGTTCATTGTTTTGTTATTGCATTCGTTTGTTTTGTGATATAATTGTGGGGACAAAATATATCAAGAGAACATGATCAATATCATCATTTATATTTATAAGATATAAGATTTTTACATTCAAAAATAGATATAGAAAATTGAAAATTTTAAGTTTTTATTCTTGGAGTCTTCTGATATAATCTGGGTTGTCCTCCAAGAATTTCTTCACTTGGGCTGTGCCGACCGTTCGCCCTAAGTTCCTCAGGATATTGGTGGCTGTGCCTCCTTGGAGTGCGGTCACCAAGTCTTCAATTCTTCTGTCTGATGTATAGGCTGCGGTGACTGCCAACCTGCCCTGTCGACTATAAGGGACCGCGAAGTCGAAGATGCTTAGAGCTATTGTCCTCTTGACAAGGATGACATGATCGATGTTTGGGGCCGTGCGAGCATGTCTTCTGAATCCCGAGAGGGCAATAAGCATGAAAACTCTTTCTTCCCCATGTGGGCTGAATTGGCAGTGTATAACCGCTATCCTTCCATCTCTAAGCAAAGGTAGATAGAACCTGAGGGCTTTGTCATGCCCTGCCTCCCCTGCCTCCTCGCCAGATCTTATTGTAGCCCTGTGTCTTCCAGAGTATTCATCGACCGGTACTTCTACCATTTCCCTGTAGTCGCTGAACATGGAAGATACTAAGCTAATGCTGCCTTCGGCTGGTGCTGGTGCTGATGCCGAGGTGCTGGGTAGGAACGCAGTCGTTGATTTCCCTCTGATTCCCATCCGCTCCTGGATTTCCATGAACTCCTCCTCTGTGGGCAACTCCTGCTGAGCCATCATCTGCCTGATGCCGGTGTAGGCTTCTATGTCCGTCGATGTTTGGCCAGTGTACGTCTGGGCCTCCCTTATGCTGATGGGGAAGTCCTGTGTCTCCCGGTCGATGAAGTCATCGAGGTCCGGTTGTTGACGTAGGAGATGTAGGAGCTCGTCTATCTATTTTGTCCACCGCACTCTGGAAGGTTCTTGATGTCGTCTGCGGGCTTCAGTGCGCCTACTCTCCTTGGATGATTACTGGGGTTATGCTTGTGATGCCTAGCCCAAGTGATGGAGCTGTCCGCGTGGTTCTCAGTCCTTCTTCAAAGCTCTGGAGTTCCTGCTCTGCTTGCTGCCTTTCTTGTGCCGGGTCGACGTCAATGCCCTTCATCTTCCTCCTGCTCTTCCCTTCATAGTCCAGGAGCATCTGCTCTTCTTCTCCTGCTGCCATGGCCATAGGCTCAATGTCTAGGGGTTGGACAGATGGTTCCCCTATCTGGGTTTGGGCTCTATGGGATAGGAAAATAGCTACAGCTGCGGTGTATGAGAAATATCTCCTTCTATTTACAGATACTGACATATAATTAGGCAAGCGGCTAGCCTTGTTTTCTAAGTACTTGTCTATCTTAGGGATGTCTTGCAGAGCTGTACGAAATGGCTATGCTTGGAGCAAAATATCCTATGCAAGATGGGAGTTCTACTAGAGAAGGTCCTATCTTGGCATGGAATTCGGTCATGATGTCCTGGTAATAGGGGGTGGCATTGATGGTTGCATCCACATCAATCTCCTTCTGAAAGACGGCGAAGACTGAGTTGATGTCGCTGTGGCGCTGTACCATCGCCTGAATGCGGATGTTGCCATGATACTAGAGCAGTTGGGGATGTCAAACAGATGGGGAAGCGCCTTTAGAAGTTGAAAAATTGCCTTGGAGTGAGGAGCAAATGAGTAGGGTGCAAATGAGGGTTGTGGTCCTATTTATAGACTAAACCCTAATTTTGGGAAATTTTAAGGTTTGGGAATATCTATGATTCTAAGGTGTTGCTATGCAATTCATAAGCAAAACTAGGTTAAAGAGTGCTTTCTAAGGATCCTATTGCAACAAATTTCATCTAATTTGGAGAAAGTTGGGGCAAGTTTCACACAGTGCGCGAGAGGCTAATCCGAAAATCTCGGATTGGGTCCTGCCGCACTCTGTGAGGGGTGGGGCCCTATTTGGATCGAGGATGACTCAAAACATGCAAACTAAGGGTCAAATCCTGCTTATCTCGACGAGTTAGGCCGGACAATGCTCTTACTTTCTTCATTTGGTCAAGTCTTGGCATGGATCAGTGGTCGACCACTCACACAGTGCGCGAGAGGCTAATCCAAAAATCTCGGATTGGGTCTTGGCGCACTCTGTGAGGGGTGGGGCTCTGTTTGGGTCTAGGATGACTCAATTTCTACAATCTAAGGGTCAAATCCTACTTATCTCCATGAGTTAAGTCGGATTGTGCCCTTACTTTCTATATTTGGCCAAGTATTGGCAAAGATCAGTGGTCGACCACTCACACAGTGCGCGAGAGGCTAATCCAAAAATCTCGGATTAGGTCCTGGCGCACTCTGTGAGGGGTAGGGCCAAAAACACTGAGTTTTGCCCCAAATTTGGTAATTTCAAATGTAGATACCATTAGTACAACCTAATTACTTATGATTTTGCACATTAACATGTTCAAAACTTAATTTTGTATTTACAAAAAGTCTGTATTTACAAATCTTCCTTTCTAATGAACCTAGCCCTTAGGCATACAAGTTACTCTTTTTGCATGGAGGGCACATGCTAAAGAGTCTTCAAAATGCTGAACTATCCTCTGTTCTACTGCCTCTTGTAGTGCGAGTAACATATCATCTGTTACTCTCTTTGAGTTGTCGAACTCCTGCAAAATTTTGCGGGTGAGTCTCGCGACGGCGGCTCGTGGGATCAACAGCCCGTAGCTCCTCTGAAAGTGGCAGATCTCCCAAGCAGCTCTCGCGAAGTAAGAATCAACTTTTCTCTTCATTGGCTTCTTCGGGGGTGCTGGTCTTTCTGGGGGCGGCCTTGTGCTCCTCGTAGTATTTGGAGTACTCCGCATACATTTTCATGTATTGGTTGTACTCCTTGAGCTTTTTCCTATATTCCTGCTCGTGCTTGAGTACATATGACTCCCTTGCTGGCTTGCCCTTCTTGTCATCTGCCTTGGGCTTGGGCCATTTGGGGTAGGGTGGTGCTGCTCCTGTCAATTCCTCCACTTCGACAGCTGCGTTTGAAGGTCCCGAGACCCTTGTCTCTTCATTTGACTCAGTGTCAGAGGATGAGGGTGGTCTATCGGGCTCCCGCTCCGCTATCACAACCTTTGGCCGGTGTTGTTTTAGTCTTTCACCGGGGTTTCTTCGGTAGCTCCGGGTCCTTTCCTTTCTCCTCTCTCCGCTTCTTGTTCTCCTCTCTCTGCTTCTTGCACTCCTCTTTTCTCCTCTTGCACTCCAGCTTCTCTTCCTTTCTCTTCCTTTAAATTCTCTCTTCTCCTTCCCCTTCTTCTCCATCTCCTTGAGTCTCTCCACCATTTCCTCTGTCATCTCCTCGTCCCGCTCCTCCACATTCTGCCTTCCATCACCTGGCCCTCAGGGTTCTCCTGCTCCTCCGTGTGTTGGGCGCGCTCCTCCTCCTCATGATGCTCCTGATCATCCTCTTGGGCATCAGGATTTGCATCTGGATCTTGCTCTTGCCTGGCTCACTTCTGAACCTGTCTTGCCTTCTGTTGGGCAGCCCGCTCTTGGGCGCTGATGAAGTCGTCTCGCACTACTATTCGAGTAGCTTGTTTGGTGCGGGCCATGTTTTGAATTGGTCTAATCGCCTTCCTGGCGCCTAAAAATCGCCTTCTTGAACGACGAGCAGCTAACTGGAGAAGGAAAGTGTAAATGAGGAACCCTAAAGGTCTATTTATAGGTCTGGGGGTTTTAAGGTTTGGACCTACAAATTCATGTTGTACAATCCCGCAAGGTATTAGTGTTTATAGGATCAATACATTAGGTTTGTTTGCGCAAAAAGTGCCCACCACTCACACAGTGCGCGAGAGGCTAATCCAAGAATCTCGGATTGGCCTTGGGCGCACTCTGTGAAGGTTCATCCCTTTTTTACTCTATTTTCAATTTCCAAGGTGTTTCTTAGTGTTGTAACATACAAATCTAGCTCAAATCTAAAGATTAAGCTGCCCTGCACTATCAGATTACACTAATTATGCATCTATCTAGGTCAACATGGGTCCACCACTCACACAGTGCGTGAGAGGCAAATCCAAAAATCTCGGATTGGTCCTGGGCGCACTCTGTGAGGGGTCACACCTTTTTGGCCATAATTTCTAGGGTTTTGCTAAAAATTTCTTACTAACTTAGCATTTTTCTACTTGCTGCACTAGAGATTGGAATTTTTTTTCCCAATTTTCGAGGTTCATGCTTGGGTGGCTATTCCCAAGACTGGAAGTCGTGGCTATTCCCAAGACTGGAAGTCTACTGTTAGTCCTAACAGGGAATGGTTAGTGCTCGATCTTGGTCTACCAAGAGCATGCTCTGATACCACTGTAACGTCCCCTACTTCGTCTACGATGCTCCCATCGTATTCGAAGGCGGAGTTCATCCCCCTGATAGCCCAACTAGCAAGGCACCTGACACCAATCCCATGAACTGGGCCAGTGAGGGAAGAGTGGATGGGTCATTTGCCCGTCTTCCTTCGGGACCGTCCTAGCCGCGGAAGCGTGAATAAACATGAGCACATGCATCAATACATCAATAAGTTCACCTCGAAGGGTGAACACATCATAACATCACATGTACAACAACATCAAATAGCATCAACATGGGGAGATCCTACCCAGGGCTCAGAATAGGGGATCGACTGACGGCTTGGGTCTCCAGAAGTCAATGCAGACCGAGTCATGGCAATGGATTGGGCTGGCATAAGAACATGGCTGTTGGGTAGTCCACTCCATCCGCCCCTCCTGTGCACACTTTGCAGAGTAGGTTGACAAGTATTGGGACCGGACCGTAGCCTGTCGGGTACATAGCCAAGAGGGCTACTGCTGGGTTGCATCTCCCCAGTCCCGATGAGGCAGGAGGAGAGTCACCTCCCCTCCAGAGGCATCCATGCCCATCACAGGTGGCTAGAGGGCCACTGCCCTTATTCGACTTGAACCTCATGGAAGGCGACACATCACCCCAGAGATGTCGAGCTCATGCCTTGCCCACACGCAGTGGCAAACCATTAAGCCTAGCTCACTAAGATCCCTGGTAGGCTTTACACACCAGAGGGATCAATCAGTGATGGGACAAGTTGATACAACTCAGAGAGTTACAACTTAAAACTTCCGTCAACAAGAACACAGGAAAGGATTAAAACTTAGAATAAACTTATAGATTCGCTCAACACATGAGCAAGAATACAGAATTTCTACAAAAGGAAATGAAGCAGCAGTTTATCCGCCCAACCGGATCCAAGACTAAGGCCAATTCCAAAGGGGTTCACAGTAAAGGATTAGATCAAGGCTTATCTTCCTTAAGCACCCGATAAACCGATGTACACCTGAGTCTGCCCAGATAGAAGACTAACAGGATCAGGGATTCGACCCAAATATCACAGAAAATCAGTTGCTATAAACCAGGGAGCTTCAAAAACAGATTCCGATCTGTATACAGCCCTTGCAAGTTGAATCTGGAGGCAGAGGCTAAAAACCGGGTTGCTGGCGTCGGATTTGAAGGCAAGGGTCTTCTGATCTCTAAATCGATGCCGACGTCCCTTTTTAAACCCAGTTCGGGCCTTTTCTCTTCTGAAAAAGGCATTTCTTCAGCTATTCTGGTCTTCGACCTTTTTGCCGTAAAAGATGTTCACCAAATATTTTTGTTGTATTCACCTTTTTTTATCCACGACCCCTACTTTATGTATTAGCATGTGTTGCATTTGTATAAAGACCCCTTTTGTCCATGGTTGTTTATTTTTGCTTGAACCCCTTGTCAACCATTAAGATATTATCACCCCTTGAATTGCCTTAGCCATTTTATTTTGGATCGCTCCCCCTAGCCTGCTTCATATCAATCCATCCCTTCTCAAGGTTGATCGCCCACGATCAACAAGGTTCTAGAGATATCTTTATTCCTGCACAACTCAGAAATAGTTACGGATATTCTTGTACTACCAAAGTACCTGAATACCCTTCGTACCTCCAAGGTACAGATGTAATTTGTCAAGCCAATTGTGTTGCAATCACAATTACTAATCTTCCAAGAATTACATCTTATGCTCTCTTGTCAAGCCGATTGTGCTGCAGTCACAACCACTAATCTTCAAGAGGCATTTACAACTAGTATACCATGTTCAAGCCGGCTACGTTGCAATCGTAGTCACTAATCTACCATGGTATACACATTCAAAGTATCTATTCCTTATACCAAATAAAGAAAATCAACCTTGAAAAAGCTACGCTTTATACCTAATAAAGAATTTCACTTACAAAACCTTCCGTAATCTCTCCAAGAGAGGTTACCAGTTATTCATCCTAGAGTTCCCATCTGGAGCCATCTCTTCTCCTTAGCGGCAGCTTTCTCTCGCTCCTCTTCATGGAAGCTTACTCTTCTTCGCTCCTCTCCCGCCTTTGAAGTCTCTCCCGCCTTCGAAGTCTCAGCTATTGGCTCCACGTCCTTAGGTGCCTTTAAAGCATGCATCTGAATTGTATGCTGGGATTTAGGAGGTTCAACTTTTGTAATACCCCCCTCTCCAAAAGGACAGTTCTTAATAAAATGCTTTCCTCCGCATCTAAAGCATCCTCTTTTTGGTTCATTCTTCTTATTTGAGGTGTGAACTTCCTCTTGCCTTCTTTCAGATCCATTGTTCTCTCCGTTGTACCTTCCGTTGTATCTTTTTCTTTTGAACTGTCTTTCAGAATCTTTATTTCCATTTTTCTTCTCTTTCTTCTTAATCTCTTCGTCAGAGGTACCCTCGTCCCAAATATCTAACTTTCGCGTTTTGGGATCCAACTTCCTTTCTACTGCAGATGCCATCTTTATAGCCCCATCTAAATCTTTCGGATTTAGGATCTCCAATTCTGCGTATATATCATCCTTACATCCACTAACATATTTTCGTAGAAGTTCATCCCCATCTAGGTTCCTTATTAGAGCGGCCAAATGGGTAAATTTCGAGGTGTAAGACTGAATTGTTTCTTTGTCTTGCTGTTTCAGTTGATCCCATGCTCTTCTTAGCTCACTTTGATAATTAGAAGGAAGGTATTGCGATTCAAATGCTTTCTTGAATTTTTCCCATGTGTCTATCTTAGGATCACACTCTCGTCGACCTTGCCACCAGGCTTGGGCTTGGTCTTTCAAATAGCTATCCATAGCTTGCAGTTTTTCCACGTCAGTTGCTTGCACTCGATCAAAGAATTTTTCCCACTGACTTAAGAAACTGACTACTTTGATTGGCCTCGTGATCTTCTTCCCTTTAAAAGTAGGCATATCTACTTTCTCCAACCATTTCCTGATCTTACTGGGATTAGCTGGCGGCGGCGGTGGAGGATTTACAGGTGGAGGATCATTCGGCAGAGGTGGCTGCTGGGGAATATCCGGTAAGAAACGGTACAAAATTGCCAACTGCTCAATCTGCTTTTCAAATTCCTGCTGATTAGCGGGCGTAGGCAAGGCTATCTGGGAGGCAATGTAGCTGGCATTAGCTAAAGCTTGCTGATACTGACTATCAGAGATATTGAAACGGTTTTGGGCCATTGATCAGGTATATGGATCGATAAGCTCTGATACCACTTGATACAACTCAGAGAGTTACAGCTTAAAAATTCCGTCAACAAGAACACGGGCAAGGATTGAAACTTAGAATAAACTTATAGATTCGCTCAACACATGAGCAAGAATACAGAATTTCTACAAAAGGAAATGAAGCAGCAGTTTATCCGCCCAACCGGATCCAAGACTAAGGCCAATTCCAAAGGGGTTCACAGTAAAGGATTAGATCAAGGCTTATCTTCCTTAAGCACCCGATAAACCGATGTACACCTGAGTCTGCCCAGATAGAAGACTAACAGGATCAGGGATTCGACCCAAATATCACAGAAAATCAGTTGCTATAAACCAGGGAGCTTCAAAAACAGATTCCAATCTGTATACAGCCCTTGCAAGTTGAATCTGGAGGCAGAGGCTAAAAACCGGGTTGCTGGCATCGGATTTGAAGGCAGGGGTCTTCTGATCTCTAAATCGATGCCGACGTCCCCTCTTAAACCCAGTTCGGGCCTTTTCTCTTCTGAAAAAGGCATTTCTTCAGCTATTCTGGTCTTTGACCTTTTTGCCGTAAAAGATAGCTGTTCACCAAATATTTTTGTTGTATTCACCTTTTTTTATTCACGACCCCTACTTTATGTATTAGCATGTGTTGCATTTGTATAAAGACCCCTTTTGTCCATGGTTGTTTATTTTTGCTTGAACCCCTTGTCAACCATTAAGATATTATCACCCCTTGAATTGCCTTAGCCATTTTATTTTGGATCACTCCCCCTAGCCTGCTTCATATCACAAGCCCCCCTTGTTCCACCGGTCTAGCCCCTCCACCTACAACCCGGCGGGCATTTGTGCACAGGCCGCATTTATTGGGTATTAATGAGGCTATTCTAGGAACATCTGCTATAGAGGCTTTTAGGGTCTCTACTTCCCAATACACGGGAGAGCATAGAATGAACACCATCATCATCAAGAACTGGATTGTAGAATAACATCTAATCTACCTACCTAAACATCCAAAGTTAGGTTCTTTTGTTAGAGCTTATGATCTCGGGATCTATAAGGCCTCTACGGCTTTGCACAACAGAATGACCATTTACCTGGCGCCTGACTTGCTCCAGATCCTCGGAATGCATCCATGCCTTTGATCCTGCTGAAGACTGCTGATGCTGGAAGATCTGATGTGCAAAGACGGCTTTTCAGAGCCTGGCAGTGCGAACTAGGGTCTTGGCTTGGCCGGAATGGCTCTGGGAAACCCTAATTGTGAAAAGAAGAAGGGTTTAGGGTTTAAGGGGGAAGTCGTTATATAGAAACCATTAGGGTTAGGTTAACATTGGCCAAATGGGGTTTTGCCATTTGGCATGGGGTTTATGGTTGCATATGTTTATTAAACATGCACAACATACGAGTTTGCCCCCTAGGTGCAATGAGGATGCCCCCTAGGTGCAACCCTTTACATCTCGCTAGTACTTGTCATGATGACATGTACGTGTGACGTGGCAGTATAATATACGTATTTTGGGACATATATTATACTGGAACGTTACAAATTGCCCCTGCATTCTTATGCTATTCCAGAATAGGGCCTTGCACTCTTACACTATTCTGGAATACAAATTGGGAGCTATATTTTGAATCACCTGCACCACACCTTGTGTTCAAAAAGCCCTCCAGCATGTTAAATTTTGCTTAAATGTGAAGGTAACATGTCAAATCTTGTCCAAATATGAAGTTAACATCTAATGCACATCAAAAAGTATGTTTATGTGCATTCTCATATTTGGCAAAGCATGGGGATCAGATTTGGTGATCTAAGGTCTTTTTCTTGCTGTTGGGAGTTGATTAATGTCTGTATCGCAACATATTCACAACATTACTACAAAAGGAAATGAGATTACACATTTACACTAAGAAACATGGGAATTACATTTCACAACTTAATAACTCTACATTGCATCGTGCAAAAATACTATTTATTTTGTAGTTTTCGTTATTTGCTGTTAATTCCAGGTACTGACATGGAAAACCATCTGGACCTATAAGGGGGATAAATATTATCTCTTCGTCAAGACAAGAATACCACACATGCAACTCACATTACCAGGATTAATGCATAATGGCTTCCGGAACCAAAAGCCACCACTTCCAATGTTGATGCAAATGGGGTTCGCCTTAACTCGATGATAAACTGAGAGAGCTCATGTTGCAAGCTAAGTTAATATGATCAATAAAAAGCTTCTTCTTCATTAATATGCCATTTTAATGGCCCAATAAGCTAGTCCATTGACCATCATGTATTGCAATATAGGCCAATAATACAAGGTAACCTAAATTTAAATATTTGAGGGTTCTAAGTTTAAAATACAATAGCCGATCCTCGTGTCTTGACAAATAATTTATAGCCACCAAGTTTTGGAGTCCCAACCACCGAACCAAAGTAGTTTATGTTAGAAATATTAATGTTAGATATAGTATGAAGATCAAGATGTGGAAAGGAGCATGTAAGTTGTGAAGATGAGGTTAATAACTCCAATGGTCATTGCGAAGACAAGGTTAAGAACCTCAATGGTCGAAGGTTGAAAAATAACGGTTTAACTTAAATCTTATGAACCATGGTCATTATGAAAAGTTAGAACACGTTATTTATGGATATTTTAAGAGGTCGAATAGGATCGAACTGCCATCCTATTGTAGAGGCGACCGAAATGGATCGATCCGGAACCGCCTGCAAGCGGTTAGGATCGGATCTATAAAATAAAACAAGATGGATACTCATTGGGTGTGATTCGATGCAGTATATGTGCAGGGAAATGGTCACTCATCGAATGACAATGCAATGAATTGAAATATTGGTTATTTTGCATTCTAGTTGTATTGCTGAAATCCATAATTATTAAGCTGTTTATCTAGCTTAATTAT
Source organism: Isoetes taiwanensis (assembly GCA_021234155.1). Classification (NCBI taxonomy): domain Eukaryota; kingdom Viridiplantae; phylum Streptophyta; class Lycopodiopsida; order Isoetales; family Isoetaceae; genus Isoetes; species Isoetes taiwanensis. Next base: position 7,119,639 of record JAJEKV010000012.1, on the reverse strand, counting down.
TACAATTGAGTTAGTTGCCTATCTATTACTTAGAAATATTGTTCTAAGTTGTTACTCACACATTGTTTAACATTGGTATCAGAGCCAAATGGCAACTAGATTTGGTTCCTCTTTGCTCAAAGGAGTTGAGACATTTCAAAGGGAAGCTGGATTTCAGACATGGAAGGAAAGAATGAAGGATGTGTTGCTAGCTGAAGATCTGTGGGATCTGGTGATTGGAGAAAGTGCTGAAGAAGGTGAGAGCAGCGCAGCAAACTCAAGAGACAGTGATGCACTGAGGCATCAATAAAATGCTGTTGCAAGTGGAAGAAACACAAAAAGAACACATAGCTAAGTTCCAGTATCATGTTCAAAATAAAAAATAAAACACCCAAGGAGATGTGGGATTTTTTGATAAAGAACTATGAGGTGAAACATTCATCTCAAATTGAATTACTTGACAGGGAGCTAAGAAGATTAAAATTCAAGGAAGAAGATAATCTAACTGTTTTCTTTCAAAAGTATGCCAACATTGTTACAGATCTTGAGGCTGTTGGAGTTCCCATTACAAAAGACTTTCATGTACTCTCTCTTTCAAGGGCATTTTCTGAGTTTCAGCAACTGTCTACCTTGGTAAGAACAGTAGCTAGAAATAGAGAAAAGGTTGAGCTTATGATAAGAACTGAAATTGAACAACAGAAAATATTAAAAGGAGAAGAAGAAAACTCTGGGGTGTTGTTTGCAGGGAAAAAGAAAGGACGAATGGGAAATGGGAAATGGAAATTAGGACCATGCTATGGATGTAACTCATATGGCCATTTGAAAAACAATTGTCCAAAGTTGAAGGAAAATAGATGCTTTAATTGTGAGGGTCTTGGGCATTTAGCTGCTGGTTATGGTAAAAGGACCAGCAACATGAGAAGGAATGAAGGTTCTAGCAGTGTAAATCTAGCACAAGTTGGTGGAACTGAGGAAGAAGATCATGAAGTTGAGGTATGTAAATTTGCTACATGCTCTATTTCAAATGGAAAGGCTAACAAAACCAGTGACATGCTTGTAATAGATAGTGGAGCTGAGAAATCAGTAATGAAATCTACTGATGCTCTCAAGGACAGGAAGAAAAGGACTTCCACATTTGTGAAAATGGGTGATGGTGAGCTGCAAGAAGTTAAAGAATCTGGAATGCTTGAGTTATATGACCTGGAAGGCAATATTGTTAATTTGTATAATGTTTTGTCAGTTCCAAATATTGTGAGGAACCTGATCTCAGTAAGCCAACTGGTTGACATGGGAATCAAACTTATATTTGACAAATACTGTTGCAAAGTATTTGAGAATAATAAAATTAAGTTCCTTGCAAAACGTGTGGGCAATCTATTTGGGTTTCATAACAGAATCTTGTCTGGAAGTATAAACTCAGTGGAGATTCCAACATTAAAGCTTTGGCATGAGAGATTGGGATATGCTAATATAGAAAATATTAAGGAAATGATTAAAAAAGGCATGACCACTGCAGCAGAAAGTAATGACTTTGTTTGTTATGGATGCATGGTGGGAAAAAGCACGAGATTACCTTTTTAAAAAAGACATGAAAGAGCTGAAGAACTACTAGAACTGGTACATTCTGACCTCTGTGGACCTATTAATGTTAAAAGTATGCATGGGAAAAGATATTTTATTACCTTTATTGATGACCATTCTAGGTATACTAAGTGTTTCTTCCTTAGTCGAAAAAGTCAAGCATACAAGGCCTACGGGATTTTTGAAGCAGAAGCAGAAAGAATGACATGAAGAGTGGTTAAATGCTTGAGATCAGACCGTGGTGGTGAATTTGTTAATGATACATTCAAAAATTACTGCAGAGAAAAGGGAATAAAAAGGTAAATTACATGCAGTCACACTCCTCAGCAAAATGGAGTGGCTGAGAGGAAAAATAGGTACATTCTGGACACTGTGTCAGATCTATGTTAAAGCAATCTGGCGTACCTAATTTCTTATGGGAAGAAGCAGTAAGAGCAGCTTTCTATATTCAAAATAGATTACCTTCCTCTAGTCTAAATGGACAGATAGCTGAAAACTTGTGGAGCAAGACAAATACAAGGTATGAATATTTTGAAGGCTTTTGGATGTATGGCTTTCTCTCATGTGCCTAAGGAAGTAAGAAAAAAACTCCACAATAGAGCAATAAAAGGTTTCCTAGTAGGGTATGATGAAATGTCAAAGGGCTACAGGATTGATGCTCCAGAGGAAAGAAGAATTATTATTAGCAGAGATGTTAAGTTTAATGAAACCATACTCTACAAGAATAGAATGAGAATGAGAATGAGAATGATTTTTTATCGTCCACTGAGGCCAATCGGCCTATGGGACCCATAAGGAGCACAGCAAAGTTATTACTGTCCGGGTTAAAAAACCCCTGCCCCGAAGGGTTTTCGAGGGAAAAACCGTGGCAGTAATAAGAATGCTGTCAAACTGTACAAGTATACATCAATGTATATATACATGTCAAGTGTGTGCCCGAGGACATAGCTGATCTCGCATGTCCATAACCTCCTGAAGGTATGATCCAAAGACCCGTCACGGATCTTTGTGCTCAATGTCACATGTAGCGGCTGGCCGGGCGACCAACTTCGGCATAACAGCGTCGAATTTGATCATATGCTGGGCAACTTTGAAGGGTATGAGATTCATCCTCAATGACTCCCATTTGGCAAAGATTGTGAGTCCAATCTGGCGTGGCTCACCAATCCATCCGCCTGTCTCAATTCGAAGATGATGTGCCCCAATGCGAATGGAGGCAATGAGTGCAGCCTTAGCGAGGTAGCATTGTGGGCCCTCGTTCAATGTGGGATTTATGTGGTATTTGGTAGTGTCTTTGTCTTGACATGTTTAAAGGCATTGGCATCCCAAAGCTTTGCCGAGGAAGCAAGCGTCAGATATTGCCTCAAGCTATGGCGATGCGCCTGTTTGCACATGTATGCACTGTGCTCTGCACATTCCATCTAGCCAACCATTGAGCTCTCTTTTTTCCTCCAGCGGGCCTTGGGCGCCAAGGCCCCATTGTCATGATATAAGCTAGTTTAGGGAGGCGAGCATCGTCCATATTGACCACCTTAGAAAATAGACAATGTGGCGATCAAGGGCCCGCCCAAGAGGCAAGAATCCTATCTCCTACAGTAGAATTTGATATGGGACTGTGGACTTCACCCCTAGCTTCGTGCTAAGAAGGCTTTACGGACTGCTCCAAGTCATTCCAATAGCAAGTGATACTATTGGTCCCCATACTTCCACCACGTATAAAAGGACGGGCTCCATTAAGACCTTGAGCAGGTGTGTGGTGATGGGCCCAATCATACAACTCCGGCTCTATGACTATTGTTTTGCATTGCATATAGTGCCTTCCGACTGCTTAGTCACTCGTCGTAGCCATATGGATGTGTCCCGGTGCATAGTAGAAGGAAACTCCACTCCCAAATATTTGTATATGTGGATGCAACTTCCACATTCGGCCTCTCAGAATCGAAGGAGGGGACCCTCGGTGGACGTGAAGATGATATGAAAACCACCTTAGTCTTGGCGGGTTGGTGGCGCATATCGGTTGCTTGGCGAGAATGTGTCCGGGGGCATCGAGATGTCGTTGCATGTCCGCTGGTGTGTAAGCTAGGAGGTCCACATCATCCGGCATATATTAATTGTCTAATGATCGATAGAGAAGGTGAGCTCCATCGCCCCCCATTATCGGCAAAGCCGACTCTCCAATTGATCAATGTAAAGCCCAAACAATGTTGGGGAGAGGGCATCACGCCTAACCCCGATACTACTATCAAATAGTTGGCTTGTTGGCTGCGAACCGGACGCGAAAGCAGCTTTCATATAGCTTGTACCTGCGCATTACGCAAATCTACAGGAACCCCGGTACCATTGCGGTCTTGCCCATAGTTTTTCCCTAAGGGCAATTGTCAAACGCCGCCGCAAAATCCACAAAGCAACAATATAGATCGGCGGGCGGTTTCGGGCTGTCTTCAATCGAGTTCATAGCGTGAAGATGTGGTCAATGGTTGAGTGAGGGTCTGACCGATCGCACGGGAGAGGGCCCGCACCTCTCTGCCGCCTCTGCCCGCCCAGCCATCAAGCTGCTGCTCGAGAATCCCGCAAGCAGTATTGCAAATACCAAACTGACCATGATTGTTCGATAATTGGCTGGGAACAAGGTTTAAAATGAAACGCACTTATTTAAGAAGTGCGTTTGAAAGATTCCTTTATAAAAATTGGAAACTTGAAAAAAATGGACAAAATAGGGAGCAAAATAGATTGTTAAACAAATAGCATTGAAATACCCCAAAAAAGCAACATTTTTGAAGCCTTTTCATTTTTTTAAGAAGGGCAAAAAAAGCTTGTTTTGAGGAGAAAGACATTACATTTAAGAACTCATTAAGTATTTGTTGTTGAAAATAGAAGGAAATATAGTTTTGTGTTTTGCAAGCTTAATATAAGTACTAAGAAAATCAAACATAGAAAAGAGAAAGAGTCTCAAATCATGAATCAAAAAGAATTGTTCTAATTAAGCATTGTTGAAGAGACAAAGTTTTCAATTGAGAAATCTTCATCAAAATATATTAAAATTCGTAACACATAGATTACAATGAAAGATAGTTTAAAATCTTTGTCTGTATAAATTTATACGGGAGGTGGCTCTTCCCAGTCCACAGGACTATCTCTCCCCTTAGGATCAGTCTCTTGCGAGGTTATAATAGCAGAGACGCCCCTTACGATTCCAATGGTGAAGTGCAGTGTGTTTCTCGGCTCGGGCACCACCGGGCTCAGATCGACGAACTCCACCTCCTCATTTCTTCTTCCGTAAGTGGAGGTTTGGATTTACATATATGTGCCTTTTACATCGCCCGGCACCATTTTTGCTCCCAATTCCTCGTTTTCATCGGAAAGGATTCACAAGAGCTTATCCTGGTCACGATGAAACTTATTTTGTCAGGGTCTATGTCGACGGAGACAACATTGCGCCCGCAAGGGCATGGCTGGCGTGGTGCTCGAGCGAGAAAATGCGTCTAAGATCCGGTCCCTGTGAGAAAACCATCGTATCAAATTATTTATAAAGTCGCTGTGGCCGATAATGGGACACCACGCGCTTTGTCATTTGTGGGTCTCTTAATTTTTGCAAAACCGTAGGGAACTGAAGCGCATTGCGGGGAGGAGTCTTTTCATTCTGGAGTATTAAAGTGAACCATGGTTTTTGGCGTCTGTATTTGTAAAACCCTATGTGAAAGTGCTCGAAACAACTTACTAAGCGCGGACCACCACCATGACCCTTAACGTTTGTTTTAAGCCCGCCAAACAAAGACAACAATGAAATATTAGTAAAATAAAACAAGGAAAATAAGTTAGCTCAAGAGTGTGGCGGTATAAATTTATACCGGGTTGCCTTGCGGTATAAATTTATACCGAGGGGTTGCCTATGCGGTATAAATTTATATCTGGTCAAGCCGTATAAATTTATGAGACATTGCCTTGCTATATAAATTTAAACCTTAGGGCGGTTGTGGTATAAATTTATACCGTGGAGTTACTAAAAGAAAAGCGTTAAATGTTAAGCTTACCAAATGCGATTTTCAAAGCGGCATTCTGAGGCGACTCCCATAGGTTTAAGCCGCAGACATTGTTTGTAGGTCGAATGGAAAATAATGACCCTCCGGTTAGCGGATAAGGTGACTTCCTTTAGGCCTTCCAAAAAGAGTGGACTTGCGTGCGTGAAAGCCTCCTCGTCAAAAGCGGTATCCTTAATTTTGAAACCATAGGGAATATCGCAATGCATAATGTGAAGTTACGCTTCTCCAAAAGTGTCCCCGACCTCGATGCAAATCACCCTCAACAACTCGTACATGCGGTCGACCAAGCGTTGTAAATCTTTCATAAGAAGTGTCAAAGGCGCTAGTGGCGACCTCCTTTCCTGTTCGATTGCCTTAAGTCTCGCCTCTCTTCCTTGGCCCTACTGAACCAGGTTTAAAAATCGGCGGGGAAGCCCCTTTTTCTTGTTACGTAAGAATATTGTGAGAAAAAGGCACAAACTGAGAACATATTTTTAGCAAAACTTACCCGACCACTAAAGTTAAGGCGTGCTCTCTAATAATACTATCGATTTGGTACAACTTGGGTAGAAGCTTGCACTCCTCCCAGTCCTCAAGGTTTAATTTTGCTTCATTAACTTCGGCTTCGGGCGGTAACAATGTCTTTCACCGCAAAGAGAAACATGTTGTAAGACCGAGGAAAATGTAGAAGAAAGGCGGCATTGCAAATGTGAAACTTACGTCTTAGCTTCCTTGGCCATTTCGTCTAATGTAAATTCCTTGGCCACGACTTTTTTCCAAAAGGAACAAAAATTTCTTTGCTTTTTAATCCACAGAAGCTGGCGTCCGGTACAATGCTCATATTTTTTACGTTTTTAATTCTCCACCCTTTTTGGTTTTCCACTGCCGAATTTGGCTTGCTCTTTAAGCTCACCATCTTGAACATACAAAAATTCTTTCTTGAAGATCCCACACGCAAATGGACAAGCGCCATTAGTTTAGTGTTGCTTAAGCGTAAGAGAATATGTTGCGGTCTACTTTCTAAACACGCATGGTGTGTAGTCGCGGTATAAATTTATCTGCGTGCCGAATCTGATATAAATTTATACGTGCGTCTAATCCGATATAAATTTATATCAGGTGGCGTACCCGGTATAAATTTATACGCTGACTAAACGGTATAAATTTATACCAGCGACTAGGGGCGGTTTAAATTTATACCGTGCTTGAGACCCGCGGTATAAATTTATACGTCAGGAATACCAGTATAAATTTTATCTGCGACTAGGCGGTATAAATTTATCACCGGTATCTAATTATCACCGATGATAAATTTATCGCGTGGGTGAAGCCGGTATAAATTTATCGCGTCTTGAAGGCACTTGTATACACGCTAAACACTACAAAACATAGAAAGAAGAGCAGCTTCTTACTTGACCATCTCTGAATGCCAGCTGAAAGTAGTTATCGTATTGCTTTACTGCCATAATGGGCTTCTTATCATAGTCATAGGCGAGGCACTTTCATCTCGCGGGCTTCTCGAAGCTCGCGGCTTGTTCTTTTGCTTTTTAAAATCCTCTCCATACATTTGTTTAAATTCCAATTACTCACGATTGCATGAAGCGGATCTTGTCTATTAAACTCATTTTTAATCGAAGTCATTGTCGAGATTATGACTCCGCGGCAATGACTTTTGCTTCTTCATCTGTTACACCAACGCGTATATATGTGCTTCACGGCTCTTCCACGCCGTTCACGGCTTTCCTCTTTTGCTAGTTCTTTCCTTGCCTTGTAACTATGTGTGCCTCCAAGAACGTAGTATGTGTAATCTTCGAAGTCGACCTTCTTGTAATCTTTTAGTTGGTTGCCTTGACTCACGCCCACCATAACAACTAGTGGCGACACATGGGCATGAGGATTTCTTCTCATTCTTTGTTTCAATTATAGCCACATGTGCCATATCTGACTTCCGGGACCGTAGCACTCGACCCCATCTTCATTTTTAGGTGGCCTCTTAATGGTGCTCAATGTCAAAGAAATAGTTTGCTTTAGCGGTTTAGTGTCATTCACCGGCTTGAGAATAGCACTTGATTTATCTGCAGGCTTCACAACAATATCTGCTCCGGGAGCCACGAAGAGCTTACGTTGACTCCTCTATAGTCAAACCCTTTGTGCCTCTAGATTTCTTTTTTGTAGGAGCACGTGTATCTACTACTGAGGGAATGCTTTCTACCCTTTCCTTTGTTACCACCGGTTCCTCTTCCTCTTCTTCTTCTACTTCCTCGTCCTTCTCTTCAAACTCTTCGGTAGTGAGTCGGGTGCGAGACCTTTGACCAACTTTGTTTCTTAAGAAAGCACAACCGACATTAAAATGTCCACTATATCCGTAATGCGAGGGTTAAGTTAGGAAGATGACGGTATAAATTTATACGTGAAGACACTAAACAATACTTACATGGCCACTCTTGTAATTGTCAGCCACGTACTCTTGCACATCTTTGGGTTTGCACATGCTTATTCGAAGCATTTTACTTTCAAGAACGTAAAAGACTTCCCCTTGTCATGCATGCACTTCATTAAGATTTCATCATCGACCTGTGAGCAATAAGGTTGATAATTTCAGCGGCGGGGTAATAATCGTCACTTTTGTACTTGCCCTTCCCCGATTGATGACACAAGTAAAGGTACGCCGTTCGATTGGGTTTGCTCTCCCTTGCACCCCGTGGGCGCATTACCGCGTCTGTCTTTTTCGGTTAATATGCGTGGCTCTATTGGTGCAGCCTTTGATGATCGGCCCTTGTTTACAAACTTGATCTGGGGGCTGGAAAAAGCGTAAAGAAGGCCATCTTTATGCAAGAAAACGTAACCTTTTCGACCTTTTGTACCATAAAACAAGAAAAAAGAGGGAAAAAGAGCATAAAATCTACACTAAATTATCACTTTTTTGTGTTATTTAAGCTTAAAACGCAAGAATATTACTGAAATTTTAAGGGTTTGCGACACTTCTTTAAGCACTAGACACCAAGATTCCAAAATGGTTACGGATCGGTATAAATTTATACCGATTTCCACGGCGGTATAAATTTATACCGAACTAATCACGATCGTTATAAATTTATACGCCCAGGGGTGCTTTCGGCGGTATAAATTTATACCGTTCGAACACGGTCGGTATAAATTTACCGCAGGTGCTCGGCGGTATAAATTTATTGCGATCGAATTTGCAGGCGGTATAAATTTATACCGCTCGAGCACTGCGGGTATAAATTTATACCGATCGAAGGAACTATATCGGTATAAATTTATACCGAGCGTGTTCGAGCGGTATAAATTTATCTGCGGGTGCTCGGCGGTATAAATTTATCTGGATTCAGTACACCGGTCGTTATAAATTTATACCCGATGGCCTGGAGCGGTATAAATTTACCATCGTTTCGGCGGTATAAATTTATACCGATCCGAAACCATACTCGATATAAAGTTATACCGTAGTAGCTACACTCTAGATTAAAACAAAAAGAAACTAGAAACGATGCGGGTAGTAGACTTACGTGGCCATGACGGTATAGACCCGCCGTATAGGCGTTCGAGAGAGCAAATAAGGGGGTATATAAGCCGCATCTTGCGCCGACTCATTGCGTATATAGAAAATAGGGGTACGGCCTTTAAGTACCTCTGCTAAGTGCCGCTTCATATAGCTTCTCCATAAAGTTTTCAATACAAGTGTGCGTGAGTTTTCGGTATAAATTTATACCGCTCGTTTCTATGTTGCCCTCCTCGTATAAATTTATACCATCTCTCAGATATAAATTTATCTGATCTGCAGCCTTAAGTTTTTCTTCCACTGTATATTTTTATCGCACTCTATATAAATTTATCTGCGTATGGCTCGAGAGAAAAGAACTGCCAGAGCCTCAACTCATTCGCGAGGCTTCCTCCTGCAATGGCTTTCCACACCTCCTCCTCAGGGACACCGGGGAAGTAGCCACGAATATTCTACATCCGACATTCCAACACCCGGCTCTGTTGAGTTTGCTCGGCAAGACCACCTCGGCTTCCACCACCGGTTCAATTTACTCCACCACAACGCTCAGGCAACGCCGTACGCCCCCACCAATGCGTTTCAATTCTCGGGCTAGAGGTCGGACTACCTCCTCCAATTCATTTTTAGTGCATTAAGCCCATAGTCCCGCAGTAGGCTCCCTCCACGGAGGCAAATCACACCAACTCCATCCATTTTAAATGGTACTACAAACAAGTGGGGCGGTCGGTGACCGCCTTCCTGTGTTCTACGACGCCGAGGGAGCTGGTCAACTACGTCACCGGCCTCGATTATTTTTCCCGAGAGGGAAAGCACCTCCCCCGTGCCTTGCCCACATCAAACCTCTCGGCATCTACAAGTACACCTCATGTTGATCTCTCAGGCGAAGAAACACCTCATGTTGATGTCTCGACGAGGACCTACCAAAGCCACAAGACTCCATGTTGAATTCAAAGCCCTCGCAAGTAAAAATCTTAAAGCGTAACTTACACAAGACGGCATGTACAACCGTTAGAAGAAAGAAACTCATGGATCGAGGCTCACTTGCGGGCAACACATACAAAGTTAATCGTTGTTCTCAACGTTGTTTGCTTAAGATTGACTAAAAGGAATTGAGGTTGCTTCGTGATAGTTACAGTTCAATGACTCGCTAGACCAAAGGGGCTACTTAGCCTTCAATATTAGGCCGGATGATGGTGAGAAGTTTACTTTTGGTGGTGGCCGGGTGGCTACACCGTCAAAACGGCCTTCAAATTGATTCATGCTTTAGGCAACAGACGACTTGACCACCAAGAAAAGGTTTGACAAGAATCCGGGCATCAATGACTACGCCATTCGGGAGGCATAACCAGAATTCATGCTCTTCAATGTGTTTCCGGATGGAAGGTTTCTTTAAGGAGTCTTGTGAGAAACTCCCCTAACAGCCCTATGTACCACTTGAGTGACAATTTCACGAAACAAGAAGTCTCACGATAATTATAAGGAGATGTGTGTTGAGGGCTGGAGAACGCTTTGTCTCCGCTACTCTTACTTTTACCATCAGGTTCGAAAAAGAGTTTTCTCGTGTGGCCATTCCTAGAAAGCATAGGATGTCTGTTTGTGCTACATGCTGAATTAAAAGCTCGTAGACAAAATGCAAGGACACTTCACACTAAAAGTAAGCTTCCGTGGCGTGTTCTTGCCTAGTTCTACTTAAAAGTAGGTTCTTTCCTAAACATGTTTTCCTTCGGATGCATTGAAGGAGAAACCCAACAAGCACGAGAACAACAATCTTTGGAAAGGAGAAAATTGACAAAACATAGGAAGAAGTTAATCGAACAACCACTCAACTACATATCGGTTGTTATTGATGGAATGGACCCAGAAGAAGACCACCCTACCACATTTTGTCAATGTGCCTAAGGATGTTTTCAAGAAGATTTCATACATCCGCATGTTGTTGGTGCTATGGTATTTAATGGAAAACTATCTTGCAAGGCATTTTTGAATTATCCAAACATTCATGCTGATCCAAATCTCACTATCACAATATTGAATAAGCTTCTTTCCAATCTAGAACATATACCGGTTCTCAGATCTTGACTAGATAACACGACAAGGGAAAAATAAGAATCAGCGTTGTTTGCTTATCGTGTGCTATGCTAGTAGAGAAACAAATCTTCAAGAAGGTGAAGATTGGTTTCTGCTTGTTGGTCATACACCCACCAAATTGATCGAGATGTTCAAGAGGTTCTCTAAACGCCTTGCTCAAAAAAAGCTCTAAGCCCGCCACCATGATTGAGGTCATCCAAGATTCCTACAATCCTCGCCCGACATCGAAGTTATTGGAAGAAACTTATGATTTCAAGGAATGGATTTTTCAAGAGATCAACTAGGTCCTGTGCTATTGAGCCCTTGAGAAACATTACATTCCAAAGATCGATCAAAATTTCACTTGTAGATGGCAAGGCCATCTTACAAGGAAAGAAATATGCCACATCCTTGCTTGACCCGGCGGCCACAGGTATTCAATTCATTAGCAACATCCCAATACTAGTTCCATGCTCTCGCAGAGCAAATGCCTCTAAAAAGCTTGAAAGAAATCACAAAGAGTAAAAGGAGGGAAGAGCATTTGACTCAAATAAATCATTGGATTGTATTGAGACAAGTATTGATCTGCTCTAACCACTTTGGGAGGCGATGCTTTATGGTGGCCTCAATTTTTTTCTCAAGAGCGTGACATGTTGCAAGCTTCATTACAAGGTCGAAGACTGGTTACATTCAACCGGGCCATCTAGGCAAACCCTCCCCGTGCAAGTTGAGAATCAAGAGGAACATGCGAGAGATATTGGCTAGCTTCGGATGAAGATGACAGAGTCATGTACACCGCCCTAGACGCCTGGCACAACAAGTTGCCGAAAGTATCCGAGTTCAGTCTCACCGAGAAAAGGAATGCTCATAGCTGTCCCGGTGATAATGATGAGTCCGGGAAGCCGTTCGCTAGCTAAAGTAACGAGGAGGTAACAAGAGGATGGAATTCCCACTCAATTAAAAGTGCACCGATGAGAACGATTGCCGCCAATGCTTCGATTGGAGTTATACTTTGGAGATGGTAAAACAGAGGGGGAAAGAGAGCAAAGTCCAAAGCAAAAAACTGCTAGCCATAGATCTCTCTCAAGTGAAGGTTCTTGCATATGACTTTGTTCTCGACCGCCGCTAATAAGTTACGTATGGTCACCAAACTTTAATAAGGTCAAGATGTGGATTAGACAAACAAGCCAAAAGGTGGCCAAAAAGATGATGATGAAGACTCACTTGTAGACGGTGAGGAAGAAGATCGCTCGAAAGTACATCCAGTCTTTGAGAGTGAAGCCGAGGATGAAGGCTCGAGTGATCGGGGAATAAATGAGTCGAGGATGAGATGCATCCCGATCTTTGCGCAAAATGTAAGTTTGTCCGATGACTCGAACATGTAAAAAACGTAAAGTGCGTGTGATGATTGTCTGCGTCAAAATATCCTATATTTTTTTGACAATTTTGTTCATAATTTTGTACAATTTTCACAACCTTGAATATATCACTTCTTTGTCACTCTACTACCCTTGCTATTTTTTTATTGCCCTTTTTTGCTACACTTTATAAAAGTAACTTTTTTTGTTCTAGTTTAGGAGGATGAAAATTGCTATTTAAAATTTTTGCACGAAAGTTATGTTCAATCAACCCCTCAAAAATGGTACCTAAATTACTTAAATTGTCACACTGTCACAAAAAAATCTTTAAAATGGACTTTTTAAGGGAATTTTAGGGAATCTTTCAAAGATTCCTTTGAAGCGCGTTCCAAAGAAATAAGTGCGTTTCATTTTAAACTTTGTTTGGGCATTATTGGGTCACCCATTTTATAGATGGGAACAACTCGCTATTGGTCCACTTCGCAGCGGGAAGCCTTCTGTAATGCCTTGTTGAACAAAGGCGGTCACAAGATCGCTATTATGGACGACCCCGCCCACTTAAGCAATTTCGCCGCATACCATCAAGTCCGGGGGCTTTCCCATTGGCAAGATGTCGTAAGCCTTGTTCCGTCCGAACTGTGGATTTTCAACACCGGGCCTCCTTGCAAGGGTAATGCTGCATGTGCACCCTGAGGATCGTATAGCTATTGCAAGTATTGCCTCCACTACTCGGGAGTGATATTCCCTGTGGGTTGTACTGGCTTTCTAAGAACCCTTCGCCAGAAGGTCCTGGGGTGACGTTCCAGGAGGTAAAACATTTCCCTTTGATCTTGCCGCAATGTACCGGCTTTCTTAGCTTTAAGGAAGATGCGATCCGCCCGGACGCATGTTGGCGTAAAGTGGTCGTGACTTGGCGACCCGGCGTTTGTGTTCCTTGCACTCTGCATCAAACCATTGATTACATGGGAGGGTTGTATTTCTGGAGGTCCGTCGCGGGGGATTGATAGTAGACAAGATTTGTTTGGGAATATTGAACACAATAATGCAGATGTAAAGAATGCACAGGTACATTCTTATGTAGAAGATGATGATGAACATGCAGTGGAAGATTCCAGCAACCAATTTGAGGAGCCAACAAAATCAGTGCACTATGAAGAAAAGGGGAAAATGGAAGCTGATAAGCATGTGGAAAATAATGCTGAGGATATGACCATAAGGAAGAAAAGCATTGAGGTTGAGAGATTGAGAGAAGGAATTAATGACATAGATGTTGAAAAATATGGAAGAATCCCTGCTGGTACATCTAAAAGATTTCAAACTCTCAACATTGAGATTAATGACATAATGTCAATTTTGGAGCCTAGTGTGCCTAAAAATTATGAGGAAGCAGTGAATTCAGAGAATTCAGATCAATGGAAAATTGCAATGGAAGAAGAGATGATGTCATTTGCTAGAACACAAACATATGAATTAGTGGAGAAACCTAATAATAAAAATATTGTAAGAAATAAATGGCTATACAAGCTGAAGATTGGAAATGATGGAGAACAAAAATTCAAGGCTTGTTTGGTTGCACAAGGTTTCACTCAAAGAAAAGGTATCGACTATTATGAGACTTTTTCACCTATTGTTAAACTAACTAGTTTGAGGGTTCTTCTTGCTTTTACTAATGCACTAGATCTTGAACTTCACCATATGGATGTCAACACAGCATTTTTGAATGCTGACCTACATGAAGAGATTTATATGTAGCAAGCTCAAGGATTTGAACAAGGGAAAAATATGGTGTGGAAGTTGAATAAAGCTGTTTATGGCCTCAAACAATCTCCAAGGCAATGGTACTTATGCATGAATGGTTTCTTGAGAGAACAAGGGTTCAACAAACTGGAGAATGATGGTAATCTATATGTGTATAGGGAGAAAATTCATTTTTGTATCATTGCATTATATGTAGATGATAATATTATGGTCAGTGATAATTTACAATGCTTAAATCAGTGCAAAAAGTTGCTGAGCAATAGGTTCAAGATGACAGATTTGGGACCCCTTAAAAGATTCCTTGGGATTGAAGTATACAGGGATCGAGGGCATAAAAGAATTACCTTGACTCAAAACAGCAATATTCAAGGGACGTTACAGAAATTTGGAATGATGGAATGCAATAGTGTAAGATCCCCTATGGTCACAGGTTAGAAGTTGACCTTGGATTTATGCCCTACAAATGAAAAGGAAATTTTAGAGATGGAAAATTACCCATATAGAGAATTAGTAGGATGCCTGCTTTATGTGGAAAATTACAGCAGACCAGATATAGCCTATTGTGTCAATATGTTGAGTAAGTTTGGGAATAACCCAGGAATGCAACATTGGCGTGCAACAAAGCATGTGCTCAGATTTTTGAAGGGACTAGCAATAAAGGCTTAACATTTTCAAACAATAATCTTGAGCTTACTGCATACACTGATGCAGATTGGGGAGGAGACATGGACACTAGAGCATCAACCTCAGGCTACATTCTGCAAGTTGGTGGTAGCATTGTTTCATGGAGAAGCAGATTGCAGGGTTGCATTGCAATGTCAACAGTGACAGAATACAATGCAGCCTCATTAGCAGCCAGAGAAGTGGTCTGGGTAAGAAGATTATTGGCAGAATTAGGGTCAGCACAACTAAAGCCTACTACTCTTTTTATTGATAGTATGAGTTGCATAGCAATAACTAAAAATCCAGTTCTCCATAATCCAGTTCTCCATGAGAGAACAAAGCACATTGAGCTTCATGTTCATTTTGTAAGGGATATGGTTGCAAAAGGAATAATTACAGCTGAGTATATAAGCTCCACAAAACAAATTGCTGATATATTGACTAAAGTTATTCCAGTACACAGATTCATAAAACTGCAAGAGGACATTGGTGTAAATCCCTCTATAACAGTAGGTTCAGGGGAAGATCACAATCATACAGCAAATGTAGGAAAAGGGACAAGGTGCAAAAAGGTACAGTTTAACACAGATGATTGAGCATGACAAATGATCTGATATAGTATATCTAACATGAAGGGGAATGTTAGAAATATTAATGTTAGATATAGTATGAATATCAAGATGTGGAAAGGAGCATGCAAGTTGTGAAGATGAGGTTAATAACTCCAATGGTCATTGTGAAGACAAGCTTAAGAACCCCAATGGTCGAAGGTTGAAAAATAACGGTTTAACTTAAATCTTATGAACCATGGTCATTATGAAAAGTTAGAACATGTTATTTATGGATATTTTAAGAGGTTGAATAGGATCGAACTGCCATCCTATTGCAGAGGCGACCAAAATGGATCGATCCGGAACCATCTGCAAGCGGTTAGGATCGGATCTATAAAATAAAACAAGATGGATACTGATTGGGTGTGATTCGATGCAGTATATGTGCAGGAGAATGGTCACTCATTGAATGACAATGCAATGAATTGAAATATTGGTTATTTGCATTCTAGTTGTACTACTGAAATCCATAGTTATTAAGCTGTTTATCTAGCTTAGTTATTACAATTGAGTTAGTTGCCTGTTTATTACTTAGAAATATTGTTCTAAGTTGTTACTTACACATTGTTTAACAGTTAAATAGGCTATCTTGGGAAAAATAGTAAATATCTGATTCATGTTAACTTTAATTAAGTACAGGATACGAGCTACTATTATAAATACATTATATGCAAATTTAAACCTTCACCAATCTAGTCTGTAGCACCATATGCCTATCAACCCCATATTCAAACCATAAAGCAATATAGAATGAGAGCTCATCTTTTTAGCATCACGATTTCTCATGCAAAGTATACATTCCTCATTCAAGAATAAATAGAATTCCAAATGTTCTAAATCTTTTTAGCTTCAAAATTTCTGATATAGTGGCATCGAAATTACCTTCATACTTCGGAGACATGGCAAAAGCTCTTTGTAGACCTGGAGCCTTGATTAAGTAATTCATGAATTACCTTCATACTTTGGAGACATGGCAAAAGCTCTTTGTAGACCTGAAGCCTTGATTAAGTAATTCATGATTCACAGGCCAATATTGGCCAGGTTTGAATCCGTGACCTCGAGTGTAGCGGTTTAAGGTCCTGCCACTAGGCCATACCCCGAAAGGGCAAAGTAGTTAATATGTTTTTTAGAAGGAATCTTCAAACGAGAATGCTACAACACTCCCGTTTAATACGCAACCTTATTACAAGTTTTTTTTTTCTTCAATGAACAGTTTGCAAATATCTTTCTAGCAAATCATTCACACTTACCAGCAAATTGTTAGTATTTAACCATGCTTATTGAGTCAGATTTAGCTACTCTAAAACTAGCAGGGCATCTTGACTTTAACAAATATGATGAAGCAAGAATAATTTGGTACCAGAGTGGGACCAGATGCCTCTTCATTTGCATCCAAAAGTATTTGATATGGATTTTCACAATAAAGGTTTTATTGGAGCTTCTTCCATGCCAGCAAAGAATCAAGAATGATGACAGACAATATCAGTCTTTATTCTTGGCTTGGTTGGTCTAAGAAATAGCAAAATTTCTGGGCTAACAGAGTGCAGACAAGCACATACAGGTTATCTGTTGTTTGTACGGGAGCTATTATGCGAGAAGCTCTTAGATAAGAGCTCATATTTGGTGCCACGTTTCAATCCATAGTCTTTAAAAGTTACAGAAAACTGAACATGCTTACTTCTAGCAATTGGAAAAAGCACTTTTTTGTGCTCCATAAGCAGAAGCTAGGAATATTGAACAAGAAAAAAGGGGCTCAGCAGAGCTGATGCATTCTAAAATCTCCAAGCTGGGTTCTGTTGGGTTCAGTCAAAATTTTGGGGCAGTAGAACCCAACAGAACTATGCTAGGGCAACCAGCATAACAAGAGCTCCATTGAAAAATAATTTTGTTTTACTTCTAGCAGGCTTTTCTTACCTAAAACTAAGTAGTAGATAAGTCTATATCACAAAAGAAGAGTTGAGCACAAGGTATCCTTTTTTGTGGAAAATCATAGGTTCAAATCTCACATGTTTTAAAACTTATTTTGCATTGTTTCGAATTGGCATAGATTCATTACTAAGCAAGGAACCATTATCAAATGTTGGACATAAGCTAAAAATTTTTGAAGGACGTCAAACTTTATTAATAACACTCCATCATCCTATATTATAATGTTATTCAGTGTTGAATCTCGCCCTAGATCGTGCGGTCTACAATTTGTTTGAGGTGATCGTACGGTCTAGAATTTGTTCGAGGACCCTCCCTCCTTTTTTCTCGGTGGCAGTAGAGCTCCGTTGGAGTTGGAGCAGATGGATCTGGATATAGGGTATAGCATGATTGAAGGCAACGGATTTGGCATATGCAACTTTATTCTTGCAGATTTAAGAGAAAGCCTTTCACAAAATTTGGAGCAGAGCATTTTGGTATCCCTGTTTTGCACTCCGGCATTCTGGACTTCTTTGGATTTTATTCCGATAGGCTGCAGAGGTTATGGCATCTATCATTTGTTTAAGTGTTTCCCTGTCCCCTTACTATTCCAGCCTACCGTGTCTTGCAGCCTCAGAGATGCCCTCAGTCCGGGCTCTCATGTTTTCCAATCTAAGAAATGTTTTTCCTAGAATATTTCTGTTCAAGGGCTGAGACAGTTCTGTATGCCAAAGTCGTGACGGTGAGGATCTGATCAAAATGTGTTAAGGTCTGGATTGTGTCTTCATGTAGAAAGTTCATCAAACCCTAACGCTTATGTAGCATGGTAACAGCAAACGGAGTACCTTCAGCATTGGCTTCAGATGGTTCCGGATGTTGTCCCACTAGATAGCTTCACAGATACTGCAAATATTTTGCTGCATTTTACTGCAAGATTTTCTTACCCTTGACTAAGATTCAAACTGCTCCAAGAGGGCTTTTGCTGTGGATGCATTTGGATTCAAAACTGTAAGTATTGTTTATAGTTATCTTCCTAAGTGAAAAAGAATTTATCCATGAATTTTCCAAGTGACTTCTTAATTTCTGTGAAGCCTTACTTTTTTTGTTGAATCCTCATGCAACTTTGTAACTATGTTCTCTGCCGAAGACAATTTTGCTATTGCAGATCACATATGACATTTGAAGGGGGCTTTGTTGAAGCTCATTGGGATTTGGGAGTTTTGCTCAAATATGAAACTTGAGGTATGATTTCTTTGGAGTCTTGCATTTTCTGTTATAATAGGACCTCACAAAAACCAGTATTTTTTCAATTATTCAATCTTTCAATCTTTTTATGCTTTCTTAAATTTTCACCACCTCATTCAATTTCATGATGCTTTGCATGAAATTGTAGACAAACTTCCTCCTTGAAAGCCTATGCAGCTGCCATACTGCAACACTTATGACTGGATAGATATTTGCAATTGGGTTTCTTTGGCTTGCATAGCTTGGAAGGTGGTGAATTGATTGCAAATCTTATGTAGAAAGTGCTTCCCATGATGTAGATAGATGTTGCAGAAGAATGCCTTACACATGCAAAAGCCTCACTGGCTTGCTTTACCTTACTCCTCATTAGCGAATAATGTTTCTTTAGGGGAGACGACGTTTTCTAGCTAAAGAAGCAAGCTTCTGTGATCCTTTTGTGTAGCCCTCAAATTATTAATACAAATGACTCCTTACATACGTGAGGAGCCAATATGTGACTGTTCACCAAAAGAAAAGATGCTTTCAAATGGTTGACAACCTCTTTTGCTAGAGCGTTTTTGCAAAGAGGCATATTTTTCTTCTTGCTTTCAATTTCACATCTGTTATATGGTTCTATGAGCCAACTACAACATATAAAAGCAAAAGAAGGTTAAAATACCTTTTGCTTTAACATATCAACATGTATTTCGTAGTAGTCATAAGATGGATAATATGCTGGCACTACTACACCTTGATTTGAGTTGGAGGATCAAGACTCATCAAGATGGATGGTGCAGTCAGAATCAACCCCTTAAATCTAATGAATGTAGCTCTGCTATTGTATTTAAGAAAGGTGAGTTTTATAATACATCGACAGACATGTTGCAGTCAAGATTGCAAATTCAATTGTCTATGTGCTTTACTAAAGGCAATCATGCAAGATGTAAATTTAATTGTCTTATGTGCTTTACTGAAGGCAATTATGTGAGATACATTGTGTGTAAAAAGTATGATCTACCTAAACATGTGGTAAGGTTGTAGCAGTATATCAATCATATTGGGCATGCAATGCCAAAAATTACGTGCAACAATGTCTCACATAGGCATAGGCAGGTGTATATTTACAACATAAGATTTATATTAAGAGGTACTATATCATTTAAGGTGTTTTTGAAAGCTGTATTATCTGCGAAATATTGATTTGTATTCATTGTTTATCACAATTGCCATGTCACAAGAAATGGGCGTGGACATGGACACGGACATGGACATGGGTTTGGACGTGGACATGGAGCTCACTTCCCCCACCGAAGGTTAGGGTGCTTCTGTGGCAGGTGGTGTATCGCTGTATCAGGGTGAATGCCCTTGTGAGTCAGTTTAGGCCGGGTGTGAGCCCTCTCTGCCCTTGTTGTGGCCTTCATCGTGAGACTGTGGAGCATTGTCTGGTTTTATGCCCTCACTTGCAGGCTGCCTGGATTGGGTTAGGGGCTCGTTTTGGTGAGATTGACTAGCCCGCCAGATTGCCGCCTTCATGTGTATCTGGTGCTTGGCCGCTCTTGCGGTGACAAGCCTTGCATCCGTGGCGTGGCTTGGTTGGTGTGGTTGATTTGGAAGCGGCGGTTGTGGATCTTCGGGGGATTCAGCTGACGCTCTCTCCTCGATTCCTCGACTTCAGTACAAGCTATTTCAAAGCTTTCGGTGTGTTCGGGGAGTAGTAGAGCGGAAGTTTGCCATTTGGCGGGACTTCTTGGGTGTTGTAGATGGTGATGGTCGGTTTGTACAGTGATGGAGAGTTGCAGTTTTTCTGTGAGTTTGTTGTGGAGTGTCGAGGTATCGCTGTCTCTTTGGGGCAGTTCTCCTTCCTCCTCACTTGCTTTGTAACATTACCATTCTTTTAATATATTGATGACACAGTTCTTCAAAAAAAAAAAAAAAAAGAAATGGGCAGTTTCATGGTTCTACACCTTGTATACAAACATGTTCTTAAACCTTAATATCTTCCAACCTATGCACACAACATCTCTGATATTGTTTATAATTATGACTCCAGTTTATTAGCCACATGTTGCCACCTTAGCTGGGCACTATTACTTCTCTCTCTTTCAATATAACTTTTCTTTCTTGGAAAATAGATCCTTAATGACATGAACTTGGCCCAAGGGTCTGTAATATTTGTTAGACATGTATTATGCCATGTGCCTTCTCTCTTCCTTATTTTCTTTCAACTTTGTGGCAAAATGCAACAGCCTGACTTTTTGGTACAATCATGCAACAAAACTACCTTATCATTTTTGCATACCAACTCTCTTTGTTCTAAGAGGCTTCCTACCATTCTAGACCAGTACATGCATTCACAATATCATAATATAGGTATAAATCTTATGCATTTTCTTAAACAACTTTCAAGATAATCACAAAACTTACGTAAGCTATTATGTATTTCCTTATATAATATTATTATTCCAATATTTAGCAAGCACATTGTAGCTTGGAACATAAATCTATTAAAGTTGCAAAATTATTTTAACAATAGAAATCTTCGTAAAATTTAGCTTCAACATTTGAGTAGTGCCACCTTAAGTGTTTTTGTGCCCAGCAACGCTGGGCACTGTAACTAGTAATACATAATACAATGCAAAGACATGAATAAAAAATGCAGTGGACAATCAGATCCAACTGAGCAGGGCCACCCATCTAAGCATGACAGTATAATGCAGTTCACACTATTTTCCTCTCCTACAAAGAGAAGAATAATATATAATCATATTTATAGAAAAGTTACTTTAACCAGGTCGAACTTCCACATCCATAGAATCATTAACAACAACTTGATTCGCTCCCCGGTGTCTCAATGCCATCAATCGGGGACATCCATCAGAACAATAAAAGTGATAATGGCGCTTCTGTGAGTGAACTAACGCAGATTGAGGAGCCGAAGCTATTTTGGCGACGTGCAAGCTTCTTCAAGCGTGGAGTAGACCATCCTTCTTCCAATAATTCTGCGTGTGAGCAATGTCCGTAAGACGAGTGTTGATCCTCATTAAGAGGGTCTCTACCGATATAGACCGAGACGGACTCAAAGAAGGCGATGGTGCGTAGAAATAGCTAGAGAAGAAGGCACACGAGCCGGTAATACCGGGCGGATTAACTAGTGCAGAGGCGGATAGGGAAGAAGATGATACAACACACGACACTTTCGAAAGTGAAGTGGCTGCTATGTGTGAGGATAGAGCAATTGGGGAGGTAGAGACAAAAAGTATGCCTAGACCGTAAGTAGCGAAAGCCTCAACATTGGGAAACATCTTGGCAAGCTCAGGTCCATTAAGCAGACGTAGTTTGTACTTGAAAAAAAGTGGGCCACTTTTGACCACTACTGACTGGGGAATAGAGACACAAGTAGGAAGAGATACACAAATTCGAGGACCATTAACAATCGAATGGGCAAGATGCATACCCAATCCATTGGCAATAGCAATCATAAAATCAGACACTTGCAGTTCTAGTGGAAAATCTTCTAAGGCAAGCCAACAATGAATTAAGGAAGCTAAATTGAATTGAGTTGAAGAGTGACTTGAGGACCTTCTACAACCATCAACATCAAGTTGGTAAAGAGAAACTTGGCCTTGGCCGCCGAGATAAACTTATTGTTAAATTTATTCTGATTTGCTATAAATGGCTTGGCAAGTACAATAGAAGTGATGCAAATTGTGTCATGTATCACATTTGAGTTTCTAATGGCATGTACAAAATGATCTGAACGTGGAGACATGAGTACAAGATAAACCAATGCAGAGAGTTTGATATCAAAATAAAATACCGTGATCATGCATGAGTCAATAGAATCTAAGTTACCAAAAAAAGGGGCGTGAAATTTCGCCCCCAAACAAGAGCTTCTTTCTTCCAAATATTTTGAGTCGATCTCCAGTCGACTTCATCTCGTGGTCCCATTCCCCTGCTAAGCGGTGCTCTCCTAGATTAAGCAGCGCCAGTGCCGCCAGCGAAGATCCCGCCAAAAACTTGTTGGAAAACGGAGATCGTGGGCAAATTTCACGCCCAATTTTTTTTCGTCGAAGAATTTTCGAGGTCAGCTACATTTTGATGGGCTTAACAAATCTTCTTCCAAAGCCCACTGATTCGCCAAAGAAAAGTAATCCTAACCTAGATTATGAAAGTGTAGCTATAACTGTTACTTTGTGGTCTAGTCTGCAACGATTCCGAGCCATGTAAACTTACTTGATGTACACTGTATCATAGATAACTAGTAATGGTGCCCAGCGTTGCTGGGCATAAGTTGAGAGCTTGTAAATATTTTGGCCGGAATGAGAAAAGCGTGTAGTAATAATTCAAGTTTTGTAACTTTTGTAACCAAGCCGAGTTTTGGTCGTATACATTGGAAAAGAAGTTAGGATCTGTAAAGGATTTTCATTATCACACAATACCATAGGTTTAATATTGAGATGTTGCAACAGCAAGGACCCTAAATATAAAAGATGGGTGCTAGAGAACTTGTGGGAAATGTAGTTTTTTCGGAAAAAAAAAAGTCGAATAAATTTACGTGTTGCTTTTGAATCACCACAATTCTTGCTATTCAAATATGTCCCAAGATGCAGCATTTGAAGTTGCCTGATGCTGCTCCCAAAACCGTAGTAGATTGCTCCTTTGCTTCTCTTATTGAGTGAATCATAAAACAGCCATGTTCAAAAGAACTAAAGACTCTCTTCATGTTGAAATATTTATACATGGAATAGAGATGCTCCTATCATAAGAGATCTATTCAATGGGTGGGAGCTTTCCTAACAATGTTATCTATCATAAATATGTGGGGAGAAATTGCAGTCTATCTAATGAGTCTCGTATTAGTGCACATTTTAACTATGGTGGTTATGCTAATGGCAATAATGTGAAACGACTTTTCTTAATGCAGTTAAATGTAGTTGCAATACATTTGTAATTTGAAACATTAAAGGTTCATTGCTTCTGTTAAAACTGCTTCATAGTAAGAACAAAACCCAGTTTTCATGACGTTTAAGACACAGCCAAGAAAAACTTATTGTTGGTTTCTTCCAAGCGCATGCGTGGATCAAGTTCTTCTTTTGTACCATGGCAAATGAGCAACAAAACAAATGCAACACTCTAAGATTATAATATAGGATGAAGCATTGTCAGTAGCAAGCAGAATAACAATTTTTAACCGATTGATTATACAATGATATTGCTTATGGTTAGATGTTTATAGACACAAACATAGAATTGCCATAAGTAGTAACAGTTGGAAATACTTAAATGAGGAAGGATTCTCATATTTAAGAACTATTTAAGTATCCCTGCACTATTGAACCAACGTGCCAGTTACCGTTGAAGATTTTTATCCTGCGATTTGGAGATACTCAGCCACCCAAATTTCTTTTGCACCCCTTCTCCTAAGACAACCACCTATCAATTACTCAGACTTACATTAGCCATCTTGTGTCTAAACCACAGAACAATAAAAGCTCAGAAAGCCATGATCTTCTGCAGGCTACAGAAATGCCACTTCTGCCCTGCAAAATTATGATTTGACACACCAACATAATTATTATCATTCCTATTTTGTTCAATTACTGGTCCCTTTCTTGGGATGACATCCAAATCAAGAACTATTTATGTGCACATTAGGGAAGACGCTCTTTGCAGCTTTGCTTATACATGTCACAGACATTCTATTACTTTTTGTAGAAGGACTGAGATCTCAAGAAAGCTGCATATTCTTGCAGCATTGTATACTCACTCACCTTTTCCTGCTCTGTTCCTTGCAGCATGCAGGTCTCAAGCAAATAATGGATTTTCTATACTCAAAAGTCTAGTGAGTGTAAGCTACAAAATGGTAGAGATTTCAAACTTACGGCCAATATTTTGCTACTGTAATTTGTCTTCGTCAGATGCAGATTGAGCTCTCAGCCTCAATAGCTCTTCTTGTAGGAGCTACAAAATGCAAACATTGTATACAAAAATCAATGATAAAGATAAGAGAAAATCTGTTAAATCTGTTAAATCTGTTAAGATACTTAATGCCTTATTTTTTATCCCATTTATAGATAACATTTGTGCTTCCTGATTTATCCAATATTTCTAAGAGCTCCAGCATAAATCTCTTTAAAATAGATCATTATGCTTAGAGAAGCATATGTAAAGGCATGCAAAGCATCATCATTCGAGTATTAACATCAAGGCTTCTCTTCCTATCCTTGACATATGCAGCAACTATGCAATTGAGAGAATTCTTTAAATTTGCAGGACGTCTATAGTGTGGATAGCAGTACAAAAATGACATTTGACTTTTATGAGTTCCTGAATGGAAACTGTTGTGATCAATCACACAAATACTGATCCAAGTTGATATGTTCCAAGGATAGCTAATGATGTTCGATGAATGCCAAACGACTATTGGTGGTAAGATCGAACAATTCCTTTTCCTTTGCTAGAAATAATAAACAGCATTTCTCCTCCCTCAACTGGGCTCAGCTTAAAAGTAGACAATTATTGTTCCCTAATGCGATACTGGTGCACCATGTTGAGTCCCTTAGATCATTTGGACATGAATATAGTTCAGCTGCCGAAGCTGAGAATGTATCCTCTAAAGTTCCTGAGGCATTTGAGAAGGACAAAGTTTCTGATAAATCTTCTATTAATGATAAGAATTCGACAGAGGCTTCAAATAAAGGAGCTTCAGAATCAGACGGATATGAAGAACCCTCTAACTAAGAATCACAGAAGGAAAAAACTTACTTCAAAATCTAAAGCTAGAACCCTCTGTAAAAGAGAGCAAACATACAAATTTGCATACATAAAAAAATCATACATAATTAGTCTCGTATTCCTTGACATATATGTAAAGTACAAAAAAACTTACTATTTGCTTAAAGGAGTATGCACAAAATTGTTATTTGGCTTTACTGATTGAAACTTAAGTCTGTTTGTCGGATAAGACGATCTGCTTTAAAGCATCCACAAGCTGCTTTTCTCCAGGATATTGCGTAATTGCATCCTCAAGAATCCTGCAAGCAACGTCGCATTGTTTGAGTTGGGCAAGGGCTCGGGCTTTTCGGTACAGGCTCTTCAAATGAAAAGGATCGATCTCAAGGGCTTTATTTGCGTCCTCCAATGCTCTGCCAAAGGCCTGCATTCTGATCAAAGCTTCTGATCTGTTTGACAGACAAGCCAACACAATTTCTCTGTGCTGCGGCAATTTGCAAGATGCAAGGCACAACGTATAATGATGCACAGCATCGTCCCAATTCTTAGCACGAAACAGCCGATTGCCCTCTGCCTTCAAAAAACTGGGGTCAAATTCGGTTGGAAATTCAGTAACAGTGTCGATATTTCTAGGCTCGTTAACGCGCAAAATGTAGCTGCCATCGCTCCCGATTTTGAAAAAGGGTTCTCGGATAGCAACCCTGAGACCACAGGGATATTTTGTGGCCATGTCTGATTCTTCAACGTTATAAATAAAAACCCGGCATGCTTTACCTTGTAAATCTTCGATTACTGTATTGACTGCGTTCACTTTGAAGGGATGGACGCACAGAGTGCCAAACAATACTCGGTTTTTGTGGATGGTGCCGATCTGGAGCTCTGAAAGGGAGACGGGACGAAGGAGCGACAGATGAGGGGCCAAAGGCGTCGGAATAGAGGGCTCAGTAAAACAAATCATATGGGGGGCACTTTGGGAAGCATTCCATAATTCCGCAAAGGCTTTCTCATGAATTGCAACAAGGCTTTCCTTGTCCTGTAATTCCGAAGCCATAATGTTTAATAACTACGAACTAAAATCGAACCCCATCTTTCTGTACTACGAGCAAGCCGCACCACCACACCGTTGCCAAAAGAGCCTTCTCAGTCTCCAATAAGTAGTGCCTTAACGGATTGAATCATAAATGAGAAGATCTTGCGTGTTTAATATCGTACTGCAGAATTTAATTGTGGACGCTCCATATCAGCACCCTTCCATTACATCACATCTATGCATGTTTCCCGCATTAAATAAGGATCATACAAGTTATGTCTGTATACAAGGTATAAGGATCATACAAGGTATGTATGTATACAAGAATGCCCCTCTGCCTTGAATTCCGGCGAGTCACGCAAGCCTCCGCATGCATCGGCCAGCTTTCTCATCGGAATTCAAGGCAGATGGTCATTCATGCAACGTGAATGTAAGGTATCTACGGGTTAAATTGGCAAGCAAAAGAATCAGGGGTAAAACTGCTAAATCGTCAGGTAAATTTCTTGCCACAATAGAACGACATCGTAAAATTTTTTGTCGCAGTGGACAAGATGTGGTTAACAATCTTGGAAAGAACTGTTGCCACATGGCATCACGCCATTGGCAGTCCAGGCAGAATTGTAGATGCCTTACATTTACGTAATAATGGACTGCAAGTCGTGCCAGTTTGTTCCCACTACCTCCATAAATATCACATCGTACTAGTAGTAGCCTATTTCTTACTCTACCATCCAGATGCACAGGACTCTAAAATACCAATATGTCTAACAAGTACAAATGTTGTTTGGTATTTGAGGTTAGAGGAAAAAATATATGTTAGTTGTTTTTGTAGTCTGTACTTGTTGCATCCGGACCCCTGATCCAGAGAATATACCAAAGAATATACCCTCTTCTCAAAGCCCAACCGTAGATCCAAACAAGATGGGGTCAAACCAGCTTTTCCATGTCACCCTATGATTTAGAAACCATAGGATGAAGTCAACAATGCAGTCAATTATAGAAACTAACCCTTGGCCTAGAGTAAGACAGATTTGAATGGGGATTTGAACCCCATCGAGTTAAATCGATTCCACAATATACATATTTCTGAATCAAATACTACAACTAAAGTCGTTGCATTAAACTTGACAATGATATGAAACACAGCAATGCTGCCAGAAACAAAGAAAGAAACGGTTTACAGTGGAACATGGCTCTCAAACCCAGCCTAGCAATCTGCTAAAAGAGCCCAAATTTAAGCCTGTCGAAACTCCTGCATTTGCCGTAAAGAATTCAAACAGAGCATAACCAAAAGCAGGACGACGAAAGAAAAGCAGGATATGAAGGA
Organism: Isoetes taiwanensis; assembly: GCA_021234155.1. Lineage (NCBI taxonomy): Eukaryota > Viridiplantae > Streptophyta > Lycopodiopsida > Isoetales > Isoetaceae > Isoetes > Isoetes taiwanensis. The sequence goes on along the minus strand of JAJEKV010000012.1, from coordinate 7,091,862 downwards.
TCCAAGGCACTCGCCTTGCTTCATACACTTGCTTCAGCATACAAATCTGGAAGAATGGCCTAATTCGTCTGCAATGCCAACAAATCACTCTGCTTGAACATGCAAATCAGACGGAAGACCATGTCCGCCTGCTTCCCTTTGCTTTGCCCTGCAAATCCGGCAGAGCCCTGCTTCGCTCTACGAATCTGTCATGCCCATGTGCGCCACTGGCACGCGCCCATTCTTCCATAGAAGGGGAAAAAAATCCAACCAAGTGCTCCCACGAAGAAAAAAACGACAGAAAAAAACTACACCATTGAAAACTCAAACCACATATGCTGACATAAGCATTGTGCAATTTTGGCATACTCATACATGTTAAGACCATCCACAATCTTATTACCTGCCCCTTTCAACAATTGCAGAAGATAATTTACCAGAAATTCTTTATTCTCTTGTCGGAAAATTGTCGAATTGTTTTTTAGATTACTGGACTTTAAGAGAAGTGGGCGGATTTTTAAGGGACAAACTCCCTGACCTTGAAACAACGAGATTATCTTCGTCTGCACTCAGTGGCTGCACTCAGTGGATTATCTTTGTCTGCTAAGATTTTATTCCTGTCTCTGTATCTATGTGTGTACTTCTTCTGGAATATAGAATAAGAGTTTGTTGTAAAAAAAAAGGGTTTTTTCCCAAACAAAAAAAAAAAAACTTCAAATCCTCTACAATTTAGTATTTATAGACTTCCTGTATAAATATCATATACATACCAGTATGTATTTTCCCATCTCAGTATTAGTTCGTTACAAAATCCTTCAACTCCATTTTGCTTAAAATTTTTTGCAGCAGATTTAACTGAAAGGAGCAATAATAGCAGCACCTATAAAGTCTTATTCTTGATCAAATAATGTCCTTTGGAATCACCATTTAGGTTCGTTTCATGCAGCATTGAAACTTATTAGTGCACAATATAAAACTTGACATGCACCATCAAAATTTGTAGGTAATCAGGGACTGCACCATTTGGATTTGGAAGTGGCTCCATTAAAGACATTGGTGGACACCAAGGATGTCATTGGTATGTTCCATTAAAACGATCACCATTTAGGAACATGGCTCACTAGTAAGGGCAAAGGACCCCCTCAAGTTTCTGCCAAGATTGAAGACACATAAATTTTTATTTCTGATTTTAGAATATGATATTGTAGGTATTAGATCATAAATCTAGACAATCAGGGCATGTTTTGATGATTGTTGCAGTTTAAAAAAGATCAAATGGTTTTAAGCGCACCTTCGATGGACATCTTCCCTTACTACAGATAACTCATTTGAAAGGATTGGCATACATTCTACAACAATCTCCTTTTCAAGACCACAAAAATCTCTAAATCTTCTTCGAATTTCAACCCAGACCTTCAGAATCAGGCTCAAAAGCTTTAGCAATTCTTGTAGATGTTAGAAATAGGAATAAAACTACCAATTTTTCAGCCAAATCTCTGTCGTTGGGCCGATTAGAGCTGTCGGATTTGGCCGAAAGGGACCCAAACAGGGATGATTCAAAGCATGCTCACGTATTTCATATCTCTGTCTTTCTCGACCCACAGGAAGCCTAGGATGACGATGGGAAACTTCAATCGATCAATGCATGCAATCTCTTAGTTCACGTCCTCTTTGGATGAACAAAAGTAAATGCAAAAATAGCATTTTTTTTTTCTTTTTGCTATTATTTTCGGCCCTCGAAATGGCATATTCACTTCATATTCCATCCTCCACACTAATCTATGCCTTACATTAGGGATATTTCAAGCATGTGCTTCAAGCCTCACGACTTGGCCTAGGCTTTGCCCTTGGGGCAACCTAAAAAGAGCTTCATATTTTAGTTTTTCCTTGTTATTGAAAGATCCACTAGTCTAGGCCTAGATATCTGATTTCCCATCTAGAAAGTGCTGATTTTAATGAGCCCTCGATAATGAATATTGAAGAGGAGGATAACCCTCCCCTCGAGTGGATTATGGCAAATAACCCTCGAGGCCGGGAGGCCGAGAGGGTTATATTGCCATGATCCACGACAGGGGAGGGTTGGCCTCCCTTAAACCCTAGTCCGAGCAGGTTCTCCATAGCCAGCTTAAGCTGCGCTACCTGTGAATGAATGGAGATGGATTAAACAGCCTTTGTGACAGCCTCTGAGAAGAAAATATCTTCGTATTCACAAATAACATTTCGTAGTTCCTTCCAAGAGTCACCAATCTGCCATAGCTGAGTCTGGAGCAAGTAAAGGAAAGGTTGAGAGAATATGATGACGGAAGTGGTAAGCGCATATGCAGAGCTTCTACCCTTAATCCGTCGCTTGCCTCCTGATTCGCGTTCCTGCTATGCTCAATTTGCTCGTGAAAAGTTCGTAAGCAGGGTCTGCTTCGCCGGACATATGATTTTGCACGCCATAACAGCCATATTTGCCATAACCTGCTTGCTCTGCAACCATATTTGCCATAAGCCGTTTGCCATAGCTGAGCTCTGCAACAAATTCAGCTTGAGAAATCCAAATGGCTTGTGTATACCTGCCGGAATTGAAATTTGTATGAAGCAACTGCGATTTCTCCAATACTACCTACTAGTCCATAGATCAGTTTGTCGAAGCAACCATGTCAAAACAGAGTCACAATGCCGAAGCAGATCTATGCCGGAAGCGCCAGAAGAGTCATGCCGAAGCAGAGCTATGCGCTGAAGAGCAAAATATTCTCTGTAAAAGAATATTCGAAGCGTTATTACAGTAATCATTCGAATATTCTAATAAAAGGAATATTCGGAAGGTTCTGGAAAATAACTCTCTCTGATCCAACGGTGGATAACGGTTGGATCCTTAGAACGTAGGACTAGGGTTTAAGAGATACGCATAATATCAGAATCTTACAGCAGTAAATGCGAAAGATGTCCTCAGATAAAGCTTAAGGCCGATGTTTAAGTGTTCGTTCTACAGAGTGCAGAGCAGAAGCTGCTTTGAACTACGAAAGCGATGGCGTTCTGGTTGGACAATATGATGGCATCAATGGCCTTCGATACGGAGCGCCTCATTTTTCTTCATGAATGCATGCAGAAGGCTTTTGTGGAGGAAGCGGTTGTGTCTAGAATTCCAGATCTGTCCAACCTTCTTCCAATAACTCTGTCCCAACTTGAAACCGACAACGTCCATAAAAATCGAGTTCTGTTCGGTACGCTTCGTGTTAGCCCTTTCAAAAACGGTCCTGTCCAAACGATAGTGGAAGACATGCAAGGGAAAGCAAGCCGGATTATAATATGCGATGTGAAACGCTCAGAAATGGGGAGTATGTTTCCAAAGGGTCTCAAGGTTGCTGTAAAAGAACCATATTTGAAAACCTGTGGTGACGGAAGCCAGGCTTTATTTGTGATCGATCCAACGGAAATAGAAAGGGTGGATAAGTTTCCGACAAAAGTCCATCCTCGTTTACTGAAGGAGGAGGGAAATCGGCTATTCCAGGCTCAAGACTGGGAGGCTGCTATTAAGCAGTATACGTTGTGCCTTGAAGCTTGCAAAATTTCGCAGCACAAACAAATCATGGTCGCTTGTCTGTCCAACAGATCCGAGGCTTGGATGAAAATGGGCTCCTTCGGCAGAGCATTGGAGGATGCAAATAGGGCCCTTCACATTGACCCATCTCATCTCAAGAGCTTGCACCGCAAAGCTAGAGCCCTTGCTCAACTCAGAGAATATAAAATAGCACGCTCAATCCTTGAGGATGCGATTCGCCAGTATCCTGAAGAGAAAGAGCTTATTGACACATTTAACAAAATCGTTTTGTCTGAATATGATCAGAGCTAAATAGTTCTTCTAACTAGAACCACCCTTTGGAACAATTTTTGTGCTACTGTTCTTCTTTTTCCTGGCTTTAGTCCCGGCCACGGTGCCATCGTTGTAAGCAGTTTTATATAATGATAGAATGCTATGCTGAATTGCTAAGTCGATGTCTCTTTGTCTGAATCCTACTGATAAGTTATATGTAGTATCGAGTATCATATTTTCAAACTATAAGTGCCCGAAATGTTGCATAAATATTTTCGCTTTTGTTGGATTCATTACTCTGAATATCTGGTTTCCAATCTAGAAAAAACTTCAGCATTAGTAGTAACATTACACTTGAAAACTTTGTTTTGAGTTTTAGCTTGTTAGGAACAAGCTAAACTCAATATGGGTAAGTATGGTCTATGAAGGTTTTTTGTTTTTTTACTCCTAAAACAAGTTGGAAATATCTTGGGTTGTGTTTTCATATACCATATCTAAACATATATAAGGCAGTGGTATTTTTTGTTTGAGCTAATATTTTTTCGTCAGGAAAATACTTGAGGGACACGTGTCCCTAAAAAATAATAACTCGAAATTAAGAAAAGAAAAAAAAATGACGTCATAGTACAACTTACATTTCTTGCTCTGCAAGCAATCTCGGCTCTGTCGCCGTAGCCAGATCCGGTGGCCTTTCCCTTTAGCCTCTCTGTTTTAAACATAGCTTCCATGTTGATTGTCTTACTTGAGAAAATGCTGCTTTTTTGTTGTGGTTTCTTAAGGAGAAATTGGGCGGAGTAGATGTGGGATTGGCTCGATCTGGAGACCTTTGGGGTCGATTTTCACTTTAAGACTTTCTCTTAAGAAAATTATGGCATAGAAATCAAGGCAGACAATGCATATTGCATATGGGGCTTTTCTCAAAAAGGCTCTGACACCAAATTGACTGCCTGCATGACCTAGCAGCTCTCAAGATAGTAATACAGAGCTAATAAAAATGATCATGCATATAAGGGTTCTAGAAGCATAGATATATGGTGAATAGCACCTTTCACCATTACTATACAAGTTTTTCTTCGTCTTGGCATGTCTAGTTTGGTTGTAACACCAGGGAATTCATGCTTCATACATGCAACAAAAAAAGGGACTTTTATGAAAGGCAATATTTACCAGCAACCGTTATTCCTTTGCTGATCCTGTTCATTTCATTTTGGTACTATGTAACCTGTTATTAAAAATAACATTCACAGTAAAAAGGATCAGTTTAGACAGAGTTTTGCGAGAATAGTTGCTATTTGGTAATCCTCATGCTGTGTTGTTAAAAGTATATTGTATGCCCATAAACTATTTGTCCTTGAGCCAATTGACTCCCATTTGTAGCTATTACATTCCTATAATAATCTCTCCTATTGATTCTTGCATACACGCCGTTCCTACTCTTTCTCAGTAGTCCAGGTTCACTTTTAGTGGTGGACTGTGCTTCACATGTTCTTCATTGCTCTTTGCTCGCTTTTGTTGTTTCTGTATATGCTATTTGCTGCCTCTTGCCCCAGTGTGTGGTTCTTTGAAGAGTAGAAAGGAATTAAAGGTCGTCAAATGTTGACGTAATTATTCCCTACCATACTAGTAGAGGCCATTCACAAGGCGCCCAAACAAACACTATTATCAGTTTTATGAATTACTTTTTGTATTAAACCACTAAAATAAACTAATGTTACTAAGTGGGTTAATGTGTTGAATAACCGTAGGCAGTTAAATAGTGTGGTTTGTATTTAAGGTTTTTTAACATGGTATATCCATATCGTAAATATCTAGAGTTTTTTACTATGATTTGTTGCTATAGTTTCTCGCTATGGTTCTTTTCTTATTTGATGCTATGTGACATGTGGGCCAATCAATAGTATTTGTTATAAATCACTAATGGTTTTAGCCTTAAAGAATTGTGCAACTCATAGTGGTATCTTAGTCAAGGTCATGAATATATTGTCACATGAACCATTATTATTGCATAGAATAATGGCTTCGAGTTTCTCAGTATAAGTTTAACAGTTTATCCATCAAATCAGTAGTGGCTTGTATCTTCGTAGCCCTTTGTGTTGGAAACAAACTAATCATATTTTGGATTAAACAATTGATGTTAGTTTAGTAAAGAAATTAAGACATTTCATTTGCAGACCAATAATAGCTTTAGCTTTAAGGAATCTGCAATTCATGGTAGTTGTCGAGTGAAACCATTATTGTTCTATGAGATAAATGGTTCAAGTTTATTATCAGAATAAAGAACAAGCTTTCCATCAAAACAGACGTGGTTTTGTGCCTTTAAACATATCTTGTGCTCGAAGCAAACCAATGTTTTATACAATATGATCTAGTGGTGGCTTCATATCTTTAGAGTACTTTGTTTTGGAGGCAACTCAATTATATTTTAGGTAAAGAATTGATCTTAGTTTAGTGAAGAAGCTAAGACATCTCATTTGTAAACCAATCACTTTATGGAATTTGGAGCGTATGGTGGTTGCTCAATGAAACCATGGTTGTTCTATCTTGCTATCTATCTATCTTTCTATGGAATAGATGGTTCAAGTTAATTACCAAAATAGTAAACAAATTTTTCATCAAAATAGATGACGACTTTGAGACTTTAAACATATCTTGTGTTTGAAGCAAACCAATATCTTATGTTATGCAATCTCTATTTAGTATAAAAAAGAAATCATTTATGGAATTTGCAACTAACCAACCCAGGCTTATGCCTCTTTTGCATATTCGTGTGATCATAGAGGTAGTTATGAACCGTACATAAAAACAATGATAAAGATATATAGATACACGAAGAAAATAAAAACCAGTGTCATTTTGAGGAAAAAAAGGTTTCAAAGTGATGCATTATTTCGTGTCTCTTTACCCAACCAATTAGCATATATTTTTGCCTAAGACCTACCATTGTCCATACTATAAACCATTACGCTTTGTTATGACCAAATATGTAATGTAATTATATTAAACAATGCATAGCTTTCCTGTGAAAAGTAATGGATTTCCATTAGTTCTAATAAAAACCATTACATCTTTTTATTTCAAAAATATGCATACAAGCTTTAATAAAATGCGTGATTTTGACGGAATTGGTTTTTGGATGTGGTTTCAGCATATGTGATTTGGCTGATGATGCTGTTACAAATCTAGAAAAGTAGAAACTCTAGAGGCAATTGATTCACAATTTAAGAACATCAAGCATAAAGTTTTATCTATTCTCATTACAATAATAATCAGAATTTGTTCACAAACAAAAAAATCACGCATGAAGTAGAATGCTCATGTCTCATACTCATTACAATAATTAGCATTGATTCTATCTAATTCTGCTGGAATGTGACAGTAGTCCTATCAAACTTTTGTGTCCTCCAACCCTCTCTGGATATTTGAACCACCTTCAGCTTCACGCACAACAATGCAAAGCGCTTGTGTAGTTCGTGCCCAGTTAGTTTGGACATTTTAGGAAAAGCATTCTTTTGCTGATTATTGAAATTCCTGCAGAATGCTTGTATGGACTTGCTGATATCACCAACTTTGTCCTTCCCAAGTGCCACCATGCACACAATCTTATGTTTCGAATTAGGCATATGTTCCAATGCTGTCAGAAGCTTCTCATTGACTTCCACCTGTAAAAGAAATCAACCTATCAGTTGTATATAAAAAAAATCTCTACAAGCAGTAGTTACAAAGATGTGAAAGATGCAGACATGAGCAAAATATGGCAAAAGGATTATTCTACTATGAATAGCATGCTGATAAAGCAACGATTTTACAACAGAAAATGCTCGTTACCCACAGACCAAATGTAGATCCTTTCTTTCCAGTTCAATATGCTTCTTGAGCCACTTAAAAAGCAGGGAAGTGGATTTTCTGATCTGATGGAATATCAAATAGATCTCTGTACTCATGTTTGAATAAACCATGAGGTTCGGATCACCTAAAGGAACACAAATGTCCCATATTCAAAACTGTGAAGTCCTAAATGGGGACTTGAATGGGGACAAAGATTCAAAAGAAAAGGTTAGAAGCACATAATCTGGCAAAGATGTGATGAAAGATGATGCAAGTGATGCATCAGACACAGCAGTAAAGTCAATGAGTATGAAGAAATTGCTCTCAAAGTTCTATAAGGAATTACGGTACAGACCAAAGAGAGGAGACGACTATACAATCCTCCAAGCGCTTACGAGCATTGACCTATGGATTGTTTTTATTGCAACAACAACTGCAGGTCTTGGATCAGGTCTCATGGCAATAGACAACTTGGGCCAAATTGGATCCTCATTAGGATATTCTCAGCACTAGGTAACCACTTTCCAATTCCTTCTTAGCATTTGGAACTTCTTTGGCAGAGTTGGGTTTGGATTTATTTCAGAAATTTGCATGCAAAGATATGGCGTGCCAAGGCCATTTTTCTTAAGTCTGATTTTGCGAATCATGTCTTTTGGACACCTCTACCTTGTATTTGCACTTCCTGGAGCTCTGTATCTAGGATCTATATTGATTGGCATGTGTTTCGGAGGCACAATGTCAGTTGTATTTGCTATCATCTCTGAGGTTTTTGGCCTAAAGTACTTTGGAACGTTATATAACGTTGGAATTTTGGCTAGTCCTCTAGGCACCTACTTATTATCTGTTAGAGTTGCTGGAACTCTATATGACAATGAAGCAAGGAAACAAAGATGGTCTTTCTTCTAAGGGATCATCACATGCTTTTTCTTCAAAATCTTATCTAGATTGCCATGGATCCATCTCGTTACTTAGGAATACCTTCATTATTATCATGGCAAAACTGTTGTTTCTTTTGGTCGCATCATCACCGATTCTATCCATTATGACCATGAAGTTCTACAAAAGTTTTCGGGCAAAAGCATCTGATCCAGAAAATAAGGTCTAGGCTTTGCAAAATCAAAGGGGCCATTCATATAGTGGTCATACATCTACACGTATTCAAACATACGTTATAGATAAATTCAGAGATTTGTACAGTATGTGGATTCTTTCACTGAATCTGTATTTATTTCTCCAAGATCTTTGGATCTTCTCATATCTGTTGGCCATTGTTTATTCTTGTGTACCTCCTCCTTAGCGGCCGCAGCAGCATTAGCTCTGGCATCTAGTGAGTGCCACCGTAAGCAGAAATGCATTCGCACCATCCATATTGGTTACAGCATTGATAGTTTGAATTGCTTACCACATTCCCAAGCATGGCCCCCAAGTAACATCAGAAAATGAAACACAAATCCAGCTGTGCGTGTTGCAGGTTAGAGGGGATAAACACCCCCTTTACAGCAGCAAATAAACGGCTCTCAGAGCCCTACAGCTTTGCCAATACTGGAGCTTTAGAACTCCATTCTCATGATAACACATTTGAGTGTCAAGATGGTTCGTGGATGCCACATAGGTCTGCCTATTGAGCTTTGTATTCAGCACAATTTGTACATCCCGATCTTGAATAAATAGCCTCAAGAACAGTTCATAGCCCATTGTGATGTCTTCTATCTGTGTTGCATTCAAATTACTATGTCCACTGTTTGACACAGCATGAATTTTTAAATTCATTGGTACCACATTGACGTCAACAACATTGGCTGGTCATATTATATTTAAGATTTGTTTCAGGTGACAAAGCTCGTGGGAGATGTTGTCTCTTGTATGTTCTAGTTACACAGGGATAAGGAACATTTGGTATGCAAGCTATAGGCTTGAAACAGGGTTCCAAATGTTGGCATGTCAAGATCAACAAGTTTTTGGCTGAAGGATTCAGTAGGTCCAGGACACATCCTAGTCTAAAGAAAGCAAAATAGTGCTTATGTTGATTGCATGGCAATTGATTCTTCACATTCAAGCACAAGGTGCTTCTGTTATTAAGAGAAGCCATCTGATTGCACTCCATATAAATAGGTTCCCATAATTATAATCCTAACATCACCTCCTTCAATTTGCCTTCAGAAATTTCAAGTTTCCACATGCAAAGCATTAATGCTGGTTGTATTGGCAGTTCAAACAGTAGAATTCTGCCATCAATGCCCTGCAGGCTTATTCGGGTGAACTGGAGGCCGATTGGGCAGGTCAAGCTTCAAAGGCTTAGCAACAGAACGTCTTTTCCATATTTCAACTTATGTAGGCTTGGATTCTTGACCAGGCTCATGTAAAGAAGAATTAAAAACATGAGGCTTCTGTGCATTATTGCTGGTGCTTGCAATATCATTGCTTCTGAAATCTGCACCACTGTTTACACCCTGTAACAGCAACTGTTTTGGCTGGGCATGGAGACAAAAAATTTCTACGCAAATGTGCATAATACAGGAAAGCATGAAAAGAAAAAAAAAGAAGAAAACATTAAAATAAAACCGAGCTATGATTTACCTCATCAGAATTTTCAAAGATTTCTCTTTCTTCACGATGCTTTTTCCTTTCCTTTCCTTTGCAAGAATGTTATGCCAATATTGCACTACTATAATCCTCATGGGCATGGTTTCTAGTTGTGGACATTTTGATTTTGCATTCTCAAGTGGTGTCACCCTAAAGGTCTATACTAATATGCGTGAAGGAGTGTTAGTTAACGCACAACAAGGAGTGTTATTTGTCTTCTTCAAATAAACAAGTATGAGGGATATGTATACATCAATATAAACATATAATGTTTTATTTTGATAGGTTTTTGTGGGACTCTACAATCCATGAGATTGTAGAATAATCTATACCGGTTATAGATGGTCATAAGTAGTTGGTCCCTAAAGGAAAATTGCATCATGCATCAAGTCAAACTTGCATTTCAAGCTCACTAGAGAGGCTTAACTGTGAAACACGCCATTTCCCCGTCGTGCCCCTACGTCGAAAAGGGGGAAATTTGGGGGTTAGCAATTCCGTGCGGTGGATGTCCATTTTCTCATTTTAGAGACGTGTCATGTGACATGAGCTACCATTTGAACGGTGGGATTAGGAGATGCAGTGGTTTTGATGCCCTGATACCTAAACCCTACTAAATCTGTAGGGTTTAGGTTTTGGCACCCTTTCTTGCTTTGGAAGTGGTCAAAAGCTTGCGTGCAGGGTTTTCTCGAGGGTTCGAGGCAAGATTCCAAGAGGGAGTACAAAAAAACCCTCCTTGGGCACAGGTTTCAAACATGCCCCATTGCGATGGCTCGTAACAAACTAGGCATCGTGCGACGGAAGGAAGGCACGGAACAACGATTCGACTGTGCAGTTGCATCCGGAGGGCCAAAGTTACCCTAGGACACATGTTTCAGGGGCAGACGGACGATCAAACATCAAATTGCCAAGTACATGGTATGTCTAGACTAGCAACACTAGCCAGGGAGTGCATTGGGCGGAAGGTCGAATAGTTTCCCATATCAAGCCGAGTTTCGTTATAGATGGTCATAAGTAGTTGGTCCCTAAAGTAAAATGGATGCTTTGAACTCATGCATCAAGTCAAACTTGCATTTCAAGCTCGCTAGAGAGGCTTAACTATGGAACACGCCATTTCCCCGTCGTGCCCCTACGTCGAAAAGGGGGAAATTTGGGGGTTAGCAATTCCGTGCGGTGGATGTCCATTTTCTCATTTTAGAGACGTGTCATGTGATATGAGCTACCATTTGAACGGTGGGATTAGGAGATGCAGTGGTTTTGATGCCCTGATACCTAAACCCTACTAAATCTGTAGGGTTTAGGTTTTGGCACCCTTTCCTGCTTTGGAAGTCAAAAGCTTGCGTGCAGGGTTTTCTCGAGGGTTCGAAGCAAGATTCCAAGAGGGAGTACAAAAAAACCCTCCTTGGGCACAGGTTTCAAACTTGCCCCATTGCGATGGCTCGTAACAAGCTAGGCATCGTGCGACGGGGCATGCAAGGAAGGCACGGAACAACGATTCGACTGTGCAGTTGCATCCAGAGGGCCAAATGTCCCCTAGGACACGTGTGTCAGGGGCAGACGGACGATCAAACATCGGATTGCCAAGTACATGCTATGTCTAGACTAGCAACACTAGCCAGGGAGTGCGTTGGGCGGAAGGTCGAATAGTTCCCCATATCAAGCCGAGTTTGGTTATAGATGGCCATAACTAGTTGGTCCCTAAAGTAAAATGGATGCTTTGGACTCATGCATCAAGTCAAAATTGCATTTCAAGCTCGCTAGAGAGGCTTAACTGTGGAACATGCCATTTCCCCGTCGTGCCCCTACGTCGAACAGGGGGAAATTTGGGGGTTAGCAATTCCGTGCGGTGGATGTCCATTTTCTCATTTTAGAGACGTGTCATGTGACATAAGCTACAATTTGAACGGTGGGATTAGGAGATGCAGTGGTTTTGTTGCCCTGATACCTAAACCCTACTAAATCTGTAGGGTTTAGGTTTTGGCACCCTTTCCTACTTTGGAAGTGGTCAAAAGCTTGCGTGCAGGGTTCTCTCGAGGGTCCGAAGCAAGAGTCCAAGAGGGAGTACAAAAAAATCCTCCTTGGGCACCGGTTTCAAACTTGCCCCATTGCATATATCCAAGAGAAAGTTTTGCAAATCACCAAACTTACAAAGACTTGCATCACAAACTATAAAGTATTACTGCAAAGCGTTATGGCAATGCGCCCTCTCGTGCATGATCTAGACAGCAAAGAGGGCTCAAACAATTTGTAAGTCATTACAATGGTGATCAGTTGAGAGGAAATGGTTTCATGTTCACTTGTTGAAACATGATCATAGAGCCTTGTCGGCGAATCATTACCGTGGCTCAGGGCAGTTTTATTATGCATAATGCGTTGCCGGAGGATCTGACCGTGAAGGAGTTAATTGTAAAGAGAACTCCTGCTCATGATTCCGAGGGCCATGCTTATGCATGTACCGCCAATATAATAATGATAATGTAGCTTCCAAACATCTAGCTGCCTGAGGTATGATCTGGCAAAGCAATACAAATCAAAACAATTTTGTTCACCTAGTGATGAAACAAATGTCCTGGCAGTGAACTGCAAGAATCTCCATTCTCCACACAAATGCATGTTGTGAGGAAATCGTTTCAAGTGTTGGGTTCCTCGAGGCACGACTGTTTCAAACATCTCGCAATTTACATGTTATGTTATTATCATGGTTCTTTGAAACTGATTAGAATGTAGAGGAGATATACGCCTGCACTAATATATGTGAAGTTAATTGAGCTAAGTATTACTTGATTTCTTCACCCACTTTCAAATCACTCATAAGGCAGGATACAGCATGTCTATGATTACATTTTGGAAACCTAACAATTACCAAACCTACCCATGACCCAGTATTAACTTACAAAGACTTGCATCACAAACTACAAAGCATTACTGCAAAGGGTTAAAGCATTGTCGCCCTCTCGTGCATGGTGTAGACAACAAAAGAGCTCAAAAAATTTGTGGAAGTCATATTGACATCACTTGCTATTCTTAGGATTTCATGGTGCCAATAGCCATTCACTATTGAATTATTGGAAATATTTTTTTTTTGTTTTTTTTTTGGGAAAATTCCAAATATACCCCTCAAGTTTACAAATATTCCAAAAATACCCCTAGAAATTTAGCTCAAATGGCAATAACTTTTTTGTGATCAATCAACTAAAAAAGTGTCCTTCACAAATGTTATAGATATGAGTGAGCGCTATCCAATAGCAGTAGAGTCGTCAAAAACGGAGTTGGAATCTTCAAGTTATAGTGTTTTAAGTAAGTGCTATAAAAAATGACATAAATGAGCATAACTTGTGAATTTCAACTCCGATTTTGATGAATTTGATGTCGTTCGGAAGATCCTCTTGTGATCTATAATGTTTGTGAAGACAACTTTTGCATTTGAGGAGCAACAAAAACTCTATTACCTTTTTTCCAAAATTGCTCTTCATTTGGAGGGTATTTTTGGAATTTTCACAAACTTGAGGGGTATATTTGGAATTTTCCCTTTTTTTTTCCTGTCGGACATCGAACAAGCCGGATTAGGGCATTGAACACATCGGATATGCTGGATTAGGGCTCGAAGGATGCAGATGAAGCATGCTCGTGGTAACCTACCACCCATCTGCTTGTAATCACTGATTCACAGGTATTTTTTTGGTCTGCTTTGCTTTAAGTTGTTGATTAACGCTTTTGTTCCCAAGTAGATATAATAGATGCATTACTGTAGTTAATACTCATTATTGGAAGGCCAGACATAAGAGACAGCTTCTCAGCTGATCCATCAATGCGGCCATCCTCAATTATCAAAAGAACATGCAGACATTTTATGTGCATTCACCAAAAGAGAGATAAGAGTTTCCAGTCTGCACATTACTTTTGATTACTTATTTAAATGCATTACTTTTCAGAGATAGATGCAAAATTTCTGCTTCATTTGGCAGTGCATCTCAACAGACATTTTATGTGCATTCACTTGCAAAAGAGATAGAGTTTCCACTCTGTGCATTGCTTTTGAGTACTGACATAAATGCATTTAGTGATTTTTAGAGATAGATGAAAAACTTCTACTTCATTTGGCAATGCATCTCAACAGACATTTTATGGTGCATTCACCTGCAAAAGAGATAGAGTTTCCAGTCTGCGCATTGCTTTTGATTACTGATTTAAATGCATTTACTGGTTTCCAGAGATAGATGCAAAGCTTCTACTTCATTTGGCAGTGCATCTCAACTAATACAACCTGCCGCTGAACTTGATCGGTAAGCGATTGTCTTTCGCTTTATCGCGACATAATCAAGCATGGGAGATCGCCACTTACCTAAACTTATATGCAAGTGTGTCGCTTTTGCGTAAAATTAAACCAGATGGTTGCTTGCTTAGTAGGCAAAGGTACCGGTCTCATAATAATAAGTGTACGAAATACCTTGGAAAGAAATTAAGTAGAAGGATAGAACGTGGTGGTGCTGTAACATGTTCATGTGATATTTGCATTAGTAAATGCCCGAATGGTGTGCCATTTAGCAATTTTGGTTACATGAAACATCTTAAAAGTGTCAAGACGAATATGCAAAACATTTCTTTGACAGATTTGCAGGAGCATCTGCCTTCTAATAAACTGGATATACATTTCAAAAACAGCCTAGCGGTCCGATAAATGCAAAGAAAGCCGATTGGATGGCAGCGGACCTAGTCAACTCTTTGGAACACAATTTGACAGGACATGATGAGCCCCTACGGACATGATGAGCCATTGCAAGAATGCGCCGATTTACATGGTGAGTTGTTACCGTGTTCTATGGATTCATGTGGACGATACATTCGACAAGTTTTGTGAACATGATAAAATTCCTAGAGGAAATGAGCCAAGCTCTACGTGTGGTGAGGAAAGCCATCAAATGGATACTGCAGGGTTAGATCAGCAGCTGCTTGAATGTTCGGGGATATTTGGATTTGCATAGTGCATCTGAAAAGCTTCAAGATGACTTGCTAAGTTTGCTTTTTTAAGGTAAAGGTAGGAAATGCTTAGCATCTATAATTGCTGATAGAGGCTCTTGGAACGGGATGGTAAATGGATTTAAGGTGCCAACAAGTTTCAAATGCATGAAAAATTTGTACCAGTCAATGGGTCTTCCAAGATTAGAGAGGCACGCCATTTGCATACATAACCAAGATGAGCCGACTTACAGATTTAGAACTATAACAGATGGTGCCATTTTGACTTGCATGTGTAAGAGAAAGAGGGATGGCACTTTACAAAAATCTTTGAAATGTCTTGAGCACGAAACTTGTACGATATGTGGCAAAACTCGAAAGGATGCTTTGGTGTTTTTGTACAATCCCATTGGGAATATTATGAAGCTGAGGTGCTCAAGTAAATCCATAGCCTATAGCGATCTTGAGCATTGGCGTCAACGAGACAGTTGGTTGGGCAAACAAGTTGATGAAAGACCGGCTATAATTAGAGAATGTTGGCATGCAAGGAGATGGAGAGAACTGCAATATTTTTGGAATCCAGATTTGAAGTGGGAATTGCCAATTATTTGTAAGCATTGTCAGAATATCATGAAAACTTGGCCATTGACGGAAAGGGATGAATGTTTCTTGAAAGGAGAGTTTGACAGCTCAAATAATTCTTACGTTGTAACATGCCCTCAATGTTTAAGGCAAGAAAAATATCAAAGAACTGATACTTATGGTGATCCTCGTAATTTAGCCTTATTATTGCATTGGGATGGCTTTCAATCAACTAGAAGCACAATAAGGAGCAGCGGGGTCATCCGCCTTGTTGCTCTAAATGGTGGTAGAGACGAGGGGCGAGCAATGAAGGAACTTACTTTTCCTGTACTCTTTATCCCTAAAGAGAGCATCATACCTGGAACTGACAGCCTACATCCATTCTTGGAACCACTTGTGGCGGAGTTGCGTGACCTTTTCATGACGGGGAAGAGAGTAAATCATGCGCTTGATGGCAATGCTATAAATCTTGGATTGCAGCAAGTTTTCTACCAACGGTGCATATTATATGCCATTACAGCAGATCATCCAGCTCAATGTGAGATTCTAAAGCTATCTTCAGGTGAGAATATCCCACTATTTAAAGTATGCACTTGCTGATTTCCCGATTTTGGATGTTTTATCTTACTAATTTTCAGACTTTCTTTAATTTTATGTAGGAGGAAAGGTTCCATGTAGACGTTGTGATCTTGTATTGCCTATTGCCCCAGATGGTAGGTATTATTATGTAGATTTGTTGAAGAAAACACGTCTTCCAAGTGAGAGAAAAACAATGGATCATGTTCTTGGTGCCATTGAAAAACTGAAGGATGGTGTCCCTAATGCAGCTCGGAATACAGGTGTTCGGGGCAGTAGTATGTTCTTACAATTGTATCATTTGTATGGATTTGATCTACTTCATCATTCCATAGTGGATTCTATGCACACCGTAGCTTTAAATCTCTTATGCAAATCTAATAAGAGGATTTTTTATCAGATTAAAGCAGCAGGGCACGAAAAGATTGCAATGGATAGGCTAGAGATGATGATTTGTGCAAGAACTCATCGCATGAAATCTGGTCGGTATCCAAAGGATCCATTCCGATGATTTGGTTTTTTCAAAGCTCAAGAACATCAAGTTTATTGTCAGTGGTATGCAGATTATGTGGCTTCAGATTTGGTTAGTGATACAGAGTTTGCAATCTCCCAAATTGCAACAGATTTGACACGGATATTTTACGATTATGCAAGAACTAATGGCTGGTCCACACGAACTGTAGAGGTGGCAAAGGCCTTGCTGCAATCTTGGCGTTTACGTTGGAATGAACTTTCAGGACCAAATGCAGCTCCCTTGGAGCACATGGCAGGGGAATGCCATATTTTAGATGATATTGAGGTGATTGGTCCACCGGATACAACTTGGTGCTACTTCTTTGAAAGCACCTTTGGTAGGTTAATAGAGATGCCGACAAACAAGAAAGAAATGGAGTTGACTTATGCTCGGGTCGAAAACCGCCTTCTATTTTCTAAAATCTATCGTATGAAGGCATTAGATAGTGATGGAATGTTGCCTCCTTCTGAGCGTCTTGATGCATGGTTTAAAGCAGTATTAAGTCATGTTGAGCAAAATAATATGTCTATAGGTGTTCTTTGTGCAAAGTCTCAGACCACGGCTATGGATATGTGGGCTGCTTACAGGAGATATGGAATGACTGATTGGAGAGAATCAATTTCAAAAAAAGGTGTACTCATAGGATATGGGGAGAAAAGAGAGTGCATACAAGAAGAGTCAATTGCATTGAAAAATGCTTACAATTTGTCAGAATTGCCAAAAAGTGAAGTTTTAGAATATCGGGCAATTATGCTCAAGGGATCAATCTTTAGAAGGGGTGACACGATGGTAGTCTGCAATGAAAATGTAAGTGATGGCCAATGGTATGGGAAGATGAGGTATGTTTTTACCCATAAACAGGGGCTTGAAACCAATGTTTTCTTTGCAGCTGACTATTATAGATATTGTTGTATGGCGGATGGAATCCAACTTGACGAGTCAAGTGGGATGCCTATCCTAGCAGAAGGAATGGAGCCTTTTGACCATGAATCAATCTTGCCTGTTCGGCACATTCTTCGAGAGGTATGCATGCTGCCACTAAGGGAAGGCAGAGATAAGAGGACTATTGCATTTGAAACTATGACCAGTAAACTACCAGAGAGACTTTTACAGTTACATAAAGTTGGGAACATTCCAGTTTGGCCTTTAGAAGGTGACGTGGTTGCAGTTCAAGCAGTGAAACATGGCATTGCTCCTCATTTAAGTTCATATGATGGTTGCTGGTATGCTATAGTTACTGCAGTCAATGAAGCAGATAGAAAGGTGAAACTAACATGGCTGAAATCATCAAACAAGAAAAGGCAAGAATGTTTTGAGATTTCTTACGATGAGAGACGATGGCAATCTTGGGATTGTCTCTTAAGAGTAGTGAACTGTAGAAAGGAAGGACATGGGCGTAAAGTACGTTATTTTTGTGTTTAAAGCCACTTCATTCGTAGAATCTGCTGCAGAGATATTTCAGTCATTAGAGGATTGTTTTTGAGGCTTGTGCATTATGCTGAGATTGATTCAAGCTTGTATTTCAGAAATTTTTGACACCTCTTGGTCTCCCTGGATAGGGATCTGGTTTGCCACATTCATCTTCTTGCACAATTCACTTGCATCAGTTGGATCCATTACGGTGCCATTGTTTGTTATAGCAGGTTTATTTTCAAAGCATAACTATTCGTACAGATCCTTGTTCATAAAAAAATGTAAGTCCTGGATCCTTTTTAATATGTTAATGATATGTTTCTTATGTCAAACCAGTGGACATGCGCCAGCAAATTCAGGAAGACGTGCACAATGACAGGCATTATATAAGTTACTTATAATATACTGCATAAACTTGTGATGCTATAATCTTACTTCTAACTTTTGTCTAAATAGTATACTGCATAAACTTGTGATGATATAATCTAGTGTGCATAACTGTGCATAAATCTAAGGCTACACATGAACCAAAGGTAGATCTAAAGCCAATTAGGCTTGCTATTGGAACTATAAAAGGGTCATTTTTGCATGAATTATGATAGAATTTTGAAAGAAAAATTCATGTTATATTAACAGGTTTTGCAGTCAATGGGGAGATTAAATTCAGACACGTACCAAGGTTGGATATCTGAGCTGTATAGAGTGAATACATAAAGGCATACAGGCTATAGACTGTGAATGATGGTGTGAATGTGAACAAGTAACCTAGGGTAAAAATTTTGTGAGTTCTGCCTAGGTTATTTACGCTGAATAAATACAAGCACTAAACCCATATGAAAATTTTGCTTTTGGACATGCTACTATGGTCCAACCACATTAAGCCATGGGCGATGATATTAGAAAGTACAATCTCATTGGCCCGATGACATTAAGAATGCAGAATTCTATACAGAGGAGCAAACCAATGAACTGAAGGATGATTGGGAATGGTGCCTGGTAATCAAAGTCGCCAACAGATTTGAAGCTTATTTTGATGTATTCAGGTCAACGAATCTACAATGGTTCTGTCAAATGTTGTGTGAACAGTGAATATATTCCTCAACATTTGAATCAAAATATTTACCAATGTGTATTGCGTATTGAAAGGAAGGTTGTGAAGGTTGAAAAAAATGTATCTGATTGCTTAAAGTTCCATTTTCCTTTCAAATTTGACTCTGTTATTTTACCGCAAAGTTGCCTATAATAGAGTGAACAGTGACTAGGCCCGTTGATTCTATGGCAATGAAGATCCAAATTCCAAAGGCCAGATTCATAAAAATCGTCACAATTGGAGGTTTATGGAGCATGCAAGTACAATGCTTCTAAAGATAGGTGCTTCTATACATATCGTACTTACATATGATTCCTTTAATGGCGAGCCAACTTTGTCCTTTCTGGGTTAAATATACTAAAATACCAAATATATTGAACATATGGAAAAGGAAAGAAAATAGACTTCATATAAATGAGATTAGCCTTTAATGCGAGGGCCATGAACTCTTACTGCTTTAGTCAATGTCAATTTAGTGATAAGAAGTTAATGCTCTTAAAATCTACCTTAATCAGATAAGGACCTTTGATAAATTTCAGAAGACCCATTTATTCTCAAGTAAAATTGTTGACTTAATCACATGGAGATATTCTCCAATAAATTGATTAAAATGGTCATAAAGTGTCCGAAATATGTTTTGATTGCATACATAAAGCATAAAGCTTGGAACCTAACAATTACTGCGGCAAAATGCCCCAAGTGGACCATACAATACATGAATGATACCCTCAAAACATCGAACAAGAAAAAAACCGTGCCATTGCCCTATGAAGAAATCTGGCCAGAATCTATTGAAGAACGTCCTGCCTATAGATATGATGAGTCATGGTTTTAGTCTTGTTTGGCTTTGATCAACCATTGAGCTAGATAGTTGTTGATACACTATGGAACAAAATATAATAACACTTAGGTAAATCATTTGTGATTGCAAGGAGCATATTGTCGTGGTTCTTGAACACAATGAATTAATCTTTAAACCATTACGTTATTCATTTAGAGGTCTTAGGAAAATACTATTTTTATATGGCAGTTCATTTTTGGGTGCCTTGTGATTAGCTTCAACAACAACATGTAGTAGTCAGATTTGGGTTTACATAGCATTGATTCAGTGCTTCATCTTTGAGTTTCTAGAACCTTTTCAGCACATATTTTCATTTTCGAGGAGATGGATGAGTACTGTTATCGGGTCGGTCTGCTAAGGTCTGAATTTTAGAAAATAAGATTTTGATCCTGATCTTATGGCTAACTTTTGTTATGATTGTAGAAGTTGCATTTAATTAAAGTGGGTCTCATTCCATTCCCATTTTTTTTTGGAACCCTGTTATTTTACACAAAAAGGACGAGGAAAATTATTTGGACTCCAAAACTGTCCAGAATTTGAATATTTCTCTGTTAGGGTGGGTCCAATCTTTCTCCCTATTTTCTCGGATCGCGAGTCGAGAACAAGAAGAATACAACTCAAAGGAATTTCATTACAGATTGAAACCAAAGTTGTAGTTGGAAAAGAATTTTTATTAATAAATTGAATAGTTACAATGTATTTTACATCGGACGCAGAGACCATGGCGGTCTTGATGTCACTACAATTACATCATCATGGTAGGTGGTCCACCTTAGGGAAAGAATGTGCGGGGCTTCTTCTTGCCGTCTGTAAGCCTTGGGGGCAACATGAAGAATGTGGAATGCCTCACGAAGAGGTGCCTCGTGAGCCACCCGCTGACCTGTCCACCCGATTTCTCCACTCTCCTCTCGCATCTTTTCATCAATCGCTGGGTCGAATATGCTCGTTCCCCAACCTCCGTGGATGTCATGCAATGCTTGCAATATCTTTTGAGTTTTATGGACTTGCGAAATGTTCTTCCTCTTCTTCATCCTTTGAGATCCCATAGCGTCTACAATCACGAGCAAGCTTATCCCAAAACCCTGCAAGAGTGTAGCCTGAGCGGGATCTGTGCCTGAACCACCTGGAGTAAAGAGAGTCCATGATTAACAATTACGGTGACATTAGTCATAACGAAGAAAAGAATGGAGAATTCAAAATAGATTGGAGAGCATTCATTCCATATAGCTGCATCCAATCACACAAAGAAGCATACAAATGATCTCATCAACGGGACAAGCAGTGCCTTTCTCGACTCGCGAGTCGAGAAAGGGTCTAGAAGGTCAATGTACAACCATTTTCATTACAGAATATGGCTGCATCCAATCACACAAACAAGCATACAAATAGTCTAATCCTTGGAATAGGCTCTGGAAAGGGAATATACAACTATTTTCGTTACAGAATATCGCTGCATCCAATCACACAAAGAAGCATACAAATGGTCTCATCATTGGGACAAGCATGCCTTTCTCGACTCGCGAGTCGAGAAAGGCCGCGAAAACTCAATGTACAAGTATTTTCATTACAAAATATAGTACAATTGTTCACGTGTCTTTACAAAATTCACAGAACTTTGCTATCTGAAAGCAGAGGTCACTCTTCTTAATCACCATAATATTTATCATCCATAGCCCTCATGATCGCGCTGCTCTCTGGATCGACCTGCTTGAAGTTCGGATAGTTCCTAATCACATCGGCCACAAGAATGGAAAACAGGAATTCCGCCAACACCGGAACGAGATTGAAAGACAACCACCTATCCGTTTCATACTCTTCTGGTCGATAACTCTTCGCAATGATTGTATTGTCCGAGTTATGATAGCACTTGTAGGCGGAGTCGTCTATGCTTCATAAAACTTTTCCAGCCTTATCACCATAATAGGCTTCCCCTTTGTGATGGCCGAATCGAGGTCTGACACATGCTTGACCCTTTCGTTTCCTAAAACAAACTTGAACTTCAAAACTGGAAGGTCGAGAACACCAAGGACATTGACAACATTACAAGACCATATATGGCCACTTCGAATCCCCGTTCCAGGCACCATTCAATAATTTTCTTTGCTTTAGGCCGAGAATACACGATTTTAGACCCTACTTTTGTCGGCTTCTGCGAGGTGTTAAGGTCAAGAACGTCACCATGGTGGTAAACTGCAGCCAAGACTCCATTGACGTCAAAAATTATAAGTTTGGTGGGTCCCGCTGAATCCCAGTTCGAGTTTAGCTCTGACCAGATTTCTTCTTGATCGGGATCCATATGTGGGATCATTATTTTTTCAGGTCTTTTCTTGATGGTCGCACAATCTTGTTCTGGACTGCCTTTTTTGGATGCAGTGTCCTCTTGTGGAATTGAACCGCCAGCAGATCCCTGTGAATCTGTGATAGCGACAATGATCCAGATTGGTTGCGCTCGATGTCCCTGGAATGATGAAAGCCGTCAGTTACGAAACGAGGTCCTCGACTCACGAGTTGGGAAAGGAAAAAGTTAAAGACTCAACCAGCATTCAATTATTTTAAGAATATGTTTTAATTTTAAGAGTTTTCTTTGGCGCAGTTTTTTTTGGTGCAGTTTCCTTCGCTTTTAGGCATTTTTTTCTTCCGCCACTTTTTTTCTCTTCCCGCCCGACCGCCCGCGCCCCGTCACTTTCTCGAAAAGTTTCCCCTAATTTTTCCACTTTCCCCCTTCTTCGTCCTTTTCGTTTTCCCTTTTTTTTTCATTTTTTTTTATACGCCTGCTTTTTCCCCCTCTCTCTTTCCTTCTCTTTCTCTCTGCCCTACTCCTCGTCGAGCGGCGCCTTCGAACTCTGGCGCCTTTCCTTCAGGCTATGGCGCCTGTTCTTCAGGGTATGGCCTCTTCACGCTTATGCTCATATCTATAGTACCTTAACAGGTGCCTTCAGGGTATCTATAGATTACGCTTAAGTAACAGGCGCCTGCTTAGCCCATTTCGACCCTAAGGAAGGATGAGATAAGAGGCTGAGGCACATTCCAGCCCATTTCGACCTAAGGTACAACTTATTCCGGTAAGGAGGTAATAAAGGAGACAGGATACAAAGGATATCTGGGCTTCTTTGATGAGAAAGGTAACTTATAGTCTAGACAGATTTCCTTTGTGTCTAAACACTTCCTTGCTTGATAAACTCTGTTCTTCCAATTGTTTCAGAAGAACACATCCTCCTGTTTGAGTATATGTGTAACGAAAATCTGCAAAAGCAGCTTCATGACCAAGAATCACTCAAAAACTGGCAACTGCGCATGGGAATTGCCTTTCAGATTGCATGTGGACTAGAATATCTGCACACCGGGGCAAATCCTCCAAGTAATGTTGCCTGCTGGCTTGTTTACTCATAGATTCGTGGCTTAGCCTCTTTCTGAGGCTTGTGCAGCTCTTACCTATTTCGGATGCAGGATACAGAAGTAGCTCTTACTTATTCTGGATGCAAGAGAATGGATTATTGTGCATGCCAAATCTTCAAACTCTCCGCTTTTTGATATTTTTCTGCACGCAAGGAAGGATTGCAATTTTGTCGATCTAAATTATCTGGTAAGTAGGTCTATTCGGCATTGCTTTTTGATAGACTTACATCCATAGATGCGCTGGGCATTTTATTTACAACTGATTGGAGACTCTTTTCCAGATTTCTTCTCTGATGTGAATGAAGAAAACGAAGAAAATGTGAATGGGGATGGAAAAGAGGATATGGTGGTTTCTGATGAGCAGAAACATCTCACTTTTAGAATTCTTCACAATTCTTAAATCGCGCTTGGCGCAATTTAAAACTACTACTTTAGTCATTTTCTTGTAAACTTGTTGTTCTTTTTATCATTTTGCATGACATCTTTTATGGTTTTGTATAGCATATTCTCCTCATTTGCCTAGTATATTATGAATTTTGAACTTAACTTAGTCTTAGAAACTTGCAATTAAAGGTTATTTTATGTTCTACATTACCATTTCTTAGGATGATGTTGTAATATTTGCCTCATTTTTTTTAGTTTAGTGAAGTAAACAAACAAGAAACTGCTCTTTAATGTAAAAAAACTCTTCTTTTTCACGATAATGGTATATGTTTGATTATTGCTAATTGCAACCAATTAAGTCCTTATTTAAAGAAAATATAAAATAATAAAGAAATATACAGCATCCACAATGGTTTTGTAAAAGTTAAAAAAAAATAACTTCACACCAATAAATGCCCCAAAAAGGTGTCATGCGGCGCGATTTTGGAATAGACATAATCCCAATTTAATTGAATGATGGTTACTCGGAGGGTTTCTCCACTCGCGAGTCGAGAAACCCTCGGAAAGCAAAGTGAACTCACCTCATTCTCATATTCTCCATTATTTGTTCCGCTGCAAGCTCGTCTAAACCTTGGACATCTCCATCATCTTTATCTCTCTGGCTGTCAGCTTTGTCTCCGTCATCTTCGTCCTTACTACTTCCAGCTGTCTTCCTCTCTTGAAAATGCTCATGAAGCAGGTCCAGGTATGACCGAATGGTCTCAACCATGTCCTTGTTCCTAACCACAGATATTGGTTTCATTCCATAGAGCATAGGCCCCTGAGAGAACAGGCCATTCATATATTACTCACATACAATTTGATCTCCCTCGACCAAGCTGGTTATGAAGTACTTGATAACTCTCAGCCGGATAGGAATTCTATGTATTGGACCTGTCGCACCATCAGTGCGGACTTTCTAATAAATCTGCCACCCTTCCACGGTTCCATATGCTCTTGAGAAATCATGAACTTATCGATGATGAAGTTTGATCATGTAATATTTGTAATATTACAGTGATTGCAAACACCGGTGCAGATGTTCATAACATTCAAAGATAGGTTAAGGTTGGAGATAATGCATGTTGTATTATAAGGTCGAAGGGGAGATCTACAAACATGCATTATAAGTTGAAGAAAATCTATATGAAATATTTAACACATATGACCTAGTTCATTTGAAGACAAGGTCATTATTTTAACTATGAAATTATTTTAGAAGGTAGAGACCATATTGGGCATGACCATGTTGGTCAAATGAAATCATGACAAAATTGTCTCAGTATATCGGCAAGGGGAGATCGGTCCGGCTAATCGGCCGGACCCAAAAGGTTAAAACAAGAAGCATTAACAGGATTAGACGATCGGGGGGCTTGTATGAATCAAAGATTGAGCTTGGGCTGTCGAAAGGAAAAGTCAATATTGCTACAGTAACCTGGTCAAAACCAAATGAACAGTGAATTTCAATATAATTGTGAAGGTTCGATGAGTATATTGTGAGTTCAATTATTGTCTTGTAACCATTGCTAGCCTAGTGATCTTTGTCTTGTATAATCTTGAGTAGTGCATTATCAAAGTGTTGGCAAGGAAATAATCTAGACAAATTCTCTTCATTGGTATCAGATCCTGTATTTTAAATCATGTCTACTAGATTTGGAGCAAACTTACTAACTTCTATTGAAGTATTTAAAGGAGAGGGTGGATTTCAGATATGGAAACAAGGCATCAAACAAGTTCTTGAATTTGAAAAACTGTGGCATTTGATAGAAGAAGGAAATGGCAGGAGAACATCAACAATGGTCCAGAAATTCCATTGCAGGGGAGACGAGTGAAGCATCTGTTGGAGGAGGAGATAATGATTCTCCTGTAAACACAA
This sequence comes from Isoetes taiwanensis, assembly GCA_021234155.1. Classification (NCBI taxonomy): domain Eukaryota; kingdom Viridiplantae; phylum Streptophyta; class Lycopodiopsida; order Isoetales; family Isoetaceae; genus Isoetes; species Isoetes taiwanensis. The sequence continues at coordinate 7,066,012 of JAJEKV010000012.1, read as the reverse complement.
GAGCAATAACAAGTTCAGAACCAGAAGATGAATTCAAAGTAATGGAAGCACAAGCTATCATAACTAGCAAAGTTGGCACTGCTATTAAACTCAAGCTGAGAGGTATGAGCCCTAAGGAAATATGGGAATATATGGCGAGCCAGTATGAAGTTAAGACATCATCTCAAATTGATATGTTGGAAAAGCAACTTAGAAAGCTTAAATTATTTGAAAAAGATAATTTGACTGAATACTTGGAAAAGTTTGATTCTATAATTGCAGATTTAGAAGGAGCTAGGAAGTACTTAATGATGAGTATCAAATTTTGTCTTTGGCAAGGTCTGTGTCCCATAATAGTCAACTGGCAATATTAATCAGAAATGTTGCAAGATCTAAGGAGCACGCCATTCAAATGATTAGAACAGAATTTGAACAAAAGGCTGCTGTCTATGAAGATGATACATCAGAGGTCCTGTATACAGGGAAGCCAAGAAAGAAGGAAAATTGAATAAAGAAAAATTAGGGCCATGTTACAACTGCAATCAATATGGACACTTGAAGTCTGAATGTCCCAATGAAGGTAAAACTATTAGATGTTTTAATTGTGATGGAAAAGGACATATTGCTGCGAATTGCCCAAGTCCAAGAGGGACTGTTGGAAAATCAAGAGGTAGAGGTAGATCCACAAATGCAAGAGGAGGATCTGGCAAAGGAAGGACTGGATTCAGAGGTAATCCATCAGTGAATGTGGTCAAAGAAACAGTTGTTAATGAAGAAGAGGAGGATGACACTGCTGAGGTAAGAAAACTTGATAATGTTTTATCTGTTTCAAAAAATTTGAATGAGAAGGATAACAATTTGTTGATCATAGATTCAGGAGCTGAGAAAACCGTGACTTGTGATCAAACATTATTAAAGGAGTGCAAGAAGAAAGATGTTGGTCATATGCAGCTGGGAGACGGAGCATTGCAAAAATTTGAAGATACTGGAATATTGGAGAGATTTGATTTGGAAGGAAAAGCAGTAGAACTTAAGGATGTGTTGTGTGTTCCAAGCCTTGTCAAAAATCTAATTTTAGTTTGTCAACTGGTGGATTTGGGATACAAGGTTCTGTTTGAAAAACTAGAATGTAAGATTTTTCCTGAAAATAATATCAAGTTTGTTGGAAAAAGGGTTGGAAATTTGTTTGGACTCGATTGTAAGCATATTCCAAGTCTGAATGTTGTTGCATATCCATCTTTAAGAACATGGCATAATAGGATGTGTCACACAAACATGGATAACATTGATATACTGCTCAAAAGAGGTCTGATAACAGCAAATGAAGAAGAAGATAGAAATATGTTGTGTGCAGGTTGTATACTTGGGAAGCAAACAAGGTTGCCCTTCAGAAGATCATTAAAAAGAGCTAAGGGAATATTGCCAATCCATACTGACTTGTGTGACCCTATAAATGTGACAAGTATGGCTGGACATAAATACTTTATGACTTTCATAGATGACTTTAGCATAAAAACAAAATGCTATTGTCTAAAAACAAAGGATCAGGCTTATGAAGCATTAAAACTTTATATTGCTGAAGTAGGACTTGAAACAAGAAGAAGAGTCAAGTGCATTAGATCAGACAGAGGGGGTGAATATCTCTCTTATGAGCTCAAGTTGTTTTGTGCAAGAAGAGGCATTAGAAGGCAATTAACATGTAAATATTCTCCTCAACAAAATGGAGTAGCTGAGAGGAAAAATAGAACCTTGCTAAATGCAGTAAGATCAATGTTGAAATACTCAGGATTACCAAATTATATTTGGAATAGAATAGAATAGAATAGAATGTGATTTTATCGTCCACGGAGACCAACTGGCCTATGGGACCCAAGTACAAAGAGAGAGCAAGCAGCGATTACTACCGTGATTAAAAACCCCCTCAAGGGTTTTTGGGAAAACCTTAGTAGCAATAAGGATCTTCGACATACCGCACGCTTATATACATAATCACAAGTACACCGGTGAGGTTAATGTCTGGACGGGGGCATAACCGAAAGTCCACAGATCCATTACCTCCCGGAGGTAATGATCCCAACAAGCCTACGCGAGGCCGTGGCTCGTTAGCTCATGCAAGGCCCGATGGGGCACAACTAATCGAGCATACCGAGCCGGATATGCAAATGACGGGACAGCCCGGAGGGCGTGACTTTCATCCTCACGGCCCCTCGCTGACAAAGACTAACTGGACTGGCCCTCACGCTCCCCGAATCCATCTCCCCCGCTCTCAATGCGGAGGTGGTGTGCACCTGTCGCGAATGGAAGCAATCACCTGCGCTTTTTCATGGGTAGATGGGTGCGCAGGTAGTGGTGTGGGCCCCTCGTGAGCATGGGATTAACCTGCCTTCGATAATTTGCCACCTTGACATGTGACAGGCCCTCTGATCCCAAAGCTTGGCCATGAAGCAAGCATCCAAGCATCGCTTCAAGGCAAGGCGTTCCTTCTTGGTGTATGCACTTTGGTCCACATCTGGTGTGCTCGCACATTCCATAGCGAACCACCGGGCTTGTTTGTCTTTCCGCCCAGCTTTGAGTCGCCATGGGCCCATCGCCACCGCCAAAGCAAGGTTGGGCAGCCGGGCTTCATCCATAGCCACCACCTTCTGGAAGTAAATAATATGACGTTCCAGCGCAGCCCTCTGTAATGGAAGGAAGCCTGTCTCTTGGAGCAAGATCTGATATGGGACCGTGGATTTCACTCCCAATGAAGCTCTTGCAACTGCAGTATATATTCAGAATATCTTGCCATCTGTAAGCACAAAGGGAACAGTACCTGAAATGTTATGGTCAGGAAAATTGCCTAATTATGAAGATCTGAGGGCCTATGGATGTTTGGCATTTGCACATGTACCAGAGCAGTTAAGAAGAAAACTTGATGACAGAGCATACATTACATACTTAGTGGGATATGACACAAATTCAAAGGCATATAGACTCTATGATCCTATTCACAAAAAAATAATTGTGAGTAGAGATGTGGTATTTGATGAGCATTAGTTCTATAGAAAGATTTCAAAGGTGAATGTGACAGATAAAAGGGAGATGAGCAAGGCATTAATATTGAGCAAAAGTTAGCAGAACCAAGCAAAGAGGTAGATAAAATTGAACAAAAGGATGTAATCAAGGATTTTGAAGATGAAGACACGGTTGAAACAAAGGAACCAAGCATAATGCATGATGGTTTAAATGATGAAAAGAAATATTCAAACAAAGAGGCATGTTAGCAGGTGATGAAGTAGAAAAGGAGTGTTCACATAATGAACAGACTCATGAAAAAACAAAAAGGAAAAAGCAGAAGAACTGAAGCTCAAATCTTGAAGGACGAGAATCATGGAATAATTGAGTTGCATGGAAGAAATGAGTTGGGAAGGAGTAGAAGACTCCAACATCATGAAGGTGAAATAGAGAATATCACAATGTCTTACTTTAACTGTAGCGGAAGGTGGAACAAGCGGCGGGAATGGACGCTGGCGCTCGAACCCTAAACCATGGCTGTGAGGCACTTCGCCATCCTTTCTGAAGGATCGAAGATTGCTTGTGGCTGGCTGGTGGGAGAAGATGCAACCCTATGGAGGAACTTGGTGCTTCACCAGTTTTTCCCGGATGATCTCTTTCACCAGATCTCTCCCTTCATCTCAGTAGAAGGGGACCTTGAAGTGCAGATTATCGAATCTTGGCTGGGTGAGTATGCAGGGGACAAGAATATGTCAGCAGCAGGAGTCTTCAACCCGTTCTGCTCTTGGTTAGAACATAAGATTACTGTTAGGGTTTATAGTTAGACGAAGTCTTGAGCAAATCTTAGGGTGGTGGAGGTAGAATAAGGAAGACAAAAGGAAAAAATAAAAAATAGTTGTAGTTCAGTGGGCAGTTCAGTGGGTAGTGGGGCCGTGTGAGAAAAAAGGGAATGTCAGGAATTGCATTGGGAATCGTGCAGCAGGCAGAAGGTCAGGCCTTGGATATTGGGATAAAGGACATAACATTTGAGACAGTAATGGAAAAGGATGGATTGGGACAGGGACTGGAAAAGAGACTATTGATACAGTTACATAAGCTCAGCAACAGAGGTCGAGAGCAACTGTGGGCGATTGTGGAAGAGCTGATCAAACTCGAGCGTGGACAAGCATCCGACTGTGTTGCTTTCGGAGATTTCCTAACCTGCCTCCCAAACATGGTGAACACTCGAACTGGAGCAGGGGTAGGCCCGGTGAATAGACAGCAGCGGGTGGTTCAGCCGATTCTTGACTATGCCAATGAGATTCAGAATGTGGTGAAGCGTGAACTGAAGGACCAGCACGTCCCGGCTTGTGTTGGTAAGCTCAAAAACCCAGCTGTAGAAAATAAACTTAAATATCTATCCAGCCTGGGCCTCATTGGCTGTGTCCGACACGAAGGGGTCCGCTTACAGTACCTCAAAGCTGAACTGGAAAAAGACAAAGATATCTTAATCAAGAATATGTATTGGACTGAGTTCCCATTCTTCATAGCAGAATGTGAGAACTCCCATTCTGCCACTGTGCTCCTAAAAAAAGGAACAATCAGCCGAGCCAATACCCAGCTTTTCTTCCAGAAATGGTATCCGGGATTTGACCCCCAGAATTTATCTGAACTTTTCCATCCGGCCTGGTCGTCCCTGCAGGGGTTAAACCCCATGTACTGGAATGAACAGTCTCTGTATTCTTTGTTCAAGAATACAGGTAATTATATTGCTATGGAGATCACAACTGATCGAGCCCCCAGAGTTTGGGCTCAGATAGACCTCCTGAAACCAGTACCTGAAAGCATACATTACATTGATTATTTTGGGAATCCCAAAATATTAAAGCTAGCCTGGAATGGTCTGCCTGAACCATGTTCTATCTGTGGATTTCGATTACATGGTGGAGGCATTTGCAAAGGGTCAAAAACAGAGATCCCTAAGCAAAAAGTGGCAATAGAAAGGGAGGAGGAATGGATCACTCCTAACAAGGGGAGAGCTCAGAGGTATCAAAATACCCCTGCCCAGAAACAAAAAAAGAATGTGAATGGTAGTGCAAAGAGGAAAGCAAGGAAACAAAAACAAAGGGAAATCCGGGAGCAGCAGAATCAGGAGGAGAAAAAAATTAAAGAACAAAAGAGGCAATGGAGGAAGAAGGTCAGATTCCAAACAGAAGACATGGAGATAAAGGTCTTGAACAAGGCAAAGGGGAAAGAAGTGGTAGATCCAGATGCTCTGATTGTTACCCCAGCCCATGAAGGCAGAGCTAGGGTGCTAACCATTGAGGAACCAAGTAGGCCTCCTATTAATGAATACTCGGAGTCAGATGACTCGGGTGGAAAGTTTTTAGAACAGGGAGAACCCTCTAAAACCCTCGCCTCTCCCCCTGTTATCCAACTGTTTAAGGATGCTCCCTCAAGTGAAGAGGAGTATATGACCACTCAGGGTGATGAGAATCACAAGGGTGGTTTTGAGGAGGATTTCCTGAACCCCCTCACAAGAGATATCTCTGCAGATAGAGATCAGGGGACTCAAGAATCAGAAATGGTTCTACCCACTGATCTAATTATAAATACCTCTCCCATGCTGGAACAAGTGGCACAGGTGGCTCCCGAACAGGGAGATGACATCCAAGGGGTCTCATGCTCACTGGAATTGGAAATGGGGGACACCCTGCATGGAAAATTCTGGAATGATGAAGATAGCAGTGATGAAGACACTCAGGAAGAGTCCTTTTTCACCCCCCAAACAACCAAGAAAACAAGGCAGAGAAAGGTCTATACTCCTAATCCTTATGGGCCAATCACCAGATCCAAGAAGACATGAAGATTGTCACATGGAATGTAAGGGGGATCAAAGGGCCCCTGAAACGAAGAAGAGTCATCATTGCCTTGAAAGAAATGAGGGCTGACATTGTCCTAATTCAAGAACATAGGCTTCCAAGTTTTGAAGCCTCAAATTTGGGAAACTGGGTTATGCCTAATGGAGGATCCATATGGTCACCAGCTGATGGTACCAAAGGGGGGATCTGCACAATATGGAACTCTTATTCTCCTTTAGGGTCATATCACCACCCCTCTGGTAGATGGAATGTCATCTTCCTTAAGGTGGGGGAAGACAAAGTTGGGATAATTAATGTATATGCATCCACAGATCCTGAGGAGAGGGAAAGACAATGGAAGGACATGGCTGACTGGATTCCTACCATGCAAGCAGACAGCTGGGTGTTGAGTGGAGACTTTAACAATACCCCTTTGTGGAACCAGAAGTTAGGCAAAAAGTTGAACATGACAAAAAATGAAAGATTCCAGTGGGACAAACTTATGGATATCTTTGTGTACCAAGCCCCCTCTTCAACTAATGTGTACTCCTGGAGTAACAAAAGGGTAGGGAATGATAGGGTGTTTTGTCTCCTAGACAGGTTTTACACTAAAGATGTCAGTATGTGGCCACAAATAATTATAAATGGGGATCACAGCAACTCAATATCAGACCACTTCCCACAGATCATGGAAGTAGGCAACTCAGTCAAAGGGGGAGCTAACACCCCCTTCAAAGTGAACACCAGCCTTCTCAACAATGAAGTCTTCTGTCGAGAATTCCAGGACTTCTACAGATCTCTACCCCCATTGCAGCAGAGTGGATCAATGAAGGGGTTTGTAAACAAAATGAGGAAGATAAAAGACTGGCTGAAACTATGGGGTAAAAAATGGAATGGAAATATGAAAAAGGAAAAAACAGACATCTATCTTCAGGTCAAAGAAATTAGGCAAAGGATTTTTGATGATCCATACAATGTGGATCTGCATAAGGAGGAGGAACACCGGAAAGAAAGGTCAAAAACATTGAAGAGACGAAGCTAAGGGTCTTATCATCAAGAGTAAATGCATCAATGTTAACTGCATGGACAGATGTAGCTCCAAGCTCTTCTTCAGGACAGCAAAAGGGCGAATCATGAACAATGGCATTATTTCGGTTACAGAAGAAGGCCAAAAGATCTCAGGGCAGGAAAATCTATTGGACTTCTTCCATGCTAAATACAAGGTCCTGTTTGCTGACTCACAGGTGAATGAGGCCAACCTTAAGCACTTCTTTCATAAGATTGGTCCAGCCGACCAAGCAATTGATGATGGTGATCTGCTACAGCAACCTTCTACAGAGGAAATTGGGAAAACTCTCACAGGTATGGCTCATGGGAAGAGCCCTGGTCCTGATGGAATCCCCCCGGAATTCTATGTGGCCTTTTGGGACATCATGAAGCAGGACCTAACTACATTCATTCAGGGAGCTTGGGCTGCCCCAAAGGTACATCCAGCCATAAATGCTGGCCTGATTGCCCTAATTCCCAAAGTTGATGCTCCTGTTGCCTTCTCTGATTGGAGGCCAATATCACTTACAAACTCTTCATATAAAATCTTGGCCAAGATCCTGGCAAACAGAATCAAGGGAGTTCTCCAAAAGATAATAAATCCAGTGCAATCAGCCTTCCTACCAGAAAGGAGCATTTTGGATAACTTCATAGGGGCTCATGAGGGTTTACATTGGAATCTTCACTCCAAGCAGAACTGCATGTTAGTTAAGTTGGATTTTAGTCGGGCCTATGATACAATTAATTGGAAGTTCCTCTACATGGCAATGACACGGCCTTGGCTTCTTCTCGATGGAGTGATAGGGAAAGTGCATGGCCTTAATGATCTTTGGTTGCTCTGCTGAGTCATGGTCAATGGATCCCCTACTAAGTTCTTTGAATGCAAAAGAGGGGTTAGACAGGGATGCCCTCTAGCGCCCTATCTGTTCTTAATTGTTGCAGAAATGGTTACCAGGGCCACACTCAATATGGTAGCTACAAAAGAGATCCAGGGCCTCCAACTTCCACAAGGTATGGGAGACTTTGTCATCATGCAATATCTTGATGACACATTTTATTCTGAGAATGATGGATCAAGTCTTCCTAATTTCCTAAATATGCTACAACTTTTTGGGAATGCTTCTGGTGTCCTCCTGAATAAGAATAAGAGCACCATTGTCATGCAAACTGATCAGGATGAGCTGCATGGCATCAAAGTTACTGGACACAAATCTGCCACAAAACTTCTAGGGTTGCCTCTGGCTGTCAATATGAATTTACCTGGACTATGGGACTCAATAGTAAACAGGATGAAGAGGAAGATACAGATGTACTCTAAATCTCTTTCTTTAGCAGGGCGTGTGGGGATAATTAACAGTGTGATTGCCAGCACACACATCTACTTTTCCTCGGTAATCATAGCTGATAAGGCATCATATAGGAAACTGGAAACTGCTATGAGGGAATACATTTGGCAGGGAGCAAGAATGGTCTCCTGGGATAATTTGACCTTGCCAAAGAAGGAAGGTGGATTAGGATGTAAAGACTTATTCTCCCAAGCTCAGGCTCTGGCTGCTAAAATAGTCTGGAGATCCCTGACTTCTGAAAATCCATCACCTGCTCTCAAACTTGTGAAATATTGGTTAGGGACCACAACCATAGTAGGTGCCCCTTCTCTTCCTCATCAACTCGGGACTCGACTTTTACAGATTAAACCCACCCCTGGCACATCCAAAATTCTGAGACGTATCTTCTCAGCCTGGAATTTGGTCTCTCCATGCTTTCGAGCAAGGGAGTTGGACTCGGTCAATGACAGTCATGGTTTCTTTTGGCATCAGGATCTGGTAAATGAGGATGAAGGTTGTTTGGCCCTCAAGCACCCTCTCAAATACAAGGAATGGTCGGCTGGGCTACACACTATAGGCTCCCTAAGGAATAATGAGACTTGGAGAGATTGGGGGAGTTAACTACTCGGTTGCACGTCTGAGAGACTAACAGGAAAATCTATTCCTTAGTCACCGGGCATCCTGGGGGTAATGATACTTGTCTCCATAATTGGATCTCGATGGTAAGGGATATAAGGTATCTCGTGATCTATAGTCTCCGCTACTTGACAAGAGTCAACTCAAAGTTTGCGAGAACATGGAGTTGTCAACATGATACTGTTGTATGCATTATCGGGGGGCGGGGTTGGAAGCTTAGATTGTGCAAATAAGGTCATCTTCTTTAGATGGCTCTTACTTAACCAAAGCCTCAAAACCAATAGCTATAGGGCCCGTTTGACACTAACATATCGGCATGTGCCCCTTAGGGCGTACGTGGTCGTTGAAACGAGCCCCCCACGTCTTCACGCCCTGGTTAGCCCCATTTCGGCAATGGGTTAGACCCTGTTACAACAAGTTCCCACGGATGATGCCTCCTTGCTGCGGTTTCTCAACAATGCAAAAGATCCTTCAAGGGCACTCTCAAAACTCTAGCCTGTTGGGCTATCTGGAAACATAGGAATGCAGTGGCCATCGAAGGACTGGCCCCGAGCCTATCTGATCTTAAAGCCTCTTTTCAGATCCTCCTAGCTGAGGCAGCCATGGCACATAGGGCAAACAAGGGTCTAAAATATGATCGCAAATGGGATTCCTTGGGAACCTTCAATGGTTTCTTTCAATTTTTTGCAATTCTATTTAATGATTTGGATACTGTTCTTGACAGAATTTTCTCTGAAGCGACACTATGCGGGGGGACATGAACACTTAGTGGATCCTGCCACAGCTCCACTCTCCAACCAAGAAGTCATTGATGCTCTGTTTTGGGTCAAGACAGAAGTTATCAGCTGTATAACCTTTGAGAGGTTGCTGGCAGACGAAGACATCTGGAGGTTTAATCAAGAAATCAGGCCATACTTTCTGGCCAAAAAGAAAATCCATGAAGATGCCCGTGACTCCTGGATTATGCACCTGCTGGACTCCACTGGCTATGGTCCAAATGAGCTAGATGACATGATGTTCATCTACACAGATGAGGCCTTTGCAATTATATCACTGGAGGGAGTGCCGGATATACTGTAAACAGTAGTCTCTGTTTTGAGTAGATATACTTCTGAACTTTAACTTTAAGTTTAAAGTGCTTTCTATTTTGAACTCTGTTTAGTGCCCTTTATGAAGGGTCTATGATAGCGAATAGCTATCCACTTTTTCCCAGAAGTAGTACTTCCTACTTTGGGTTTTTTTGTATGATCATGTAATTTTCCTATACAGTAATACAATCTCTGCCGTTTCCTCAAAAAAAAAAAAAAAAAAAATAGAGAATATCTTTGATATTCTAATTTTGAAAATTGTGATCTTCCAAAGAATTATAGTGAGGAAGTAAGTGGAATACACTCAAAGCAGTGACTTAAGGCTATGCAAGAGGAGATGTATGCATTTCAAAGGACAGGCACTTATGAGGTGGTTGACAAGCCTAAAGATAAAAATATTATAGGAAACAAATGGATTTTTAGAATAAAGCCTAGAGCAGATGGAAAATCGACAAAATTCAAGGCTAGGCTGGTAGCACAGGGCTTTTCACAGAAAAAGGGGAAGGATTTTGATGAAACCTTCTCTCCTCTAGTGAAAGTAAATAGTTTAAGAATATTGCTTGCCATAGCTAACTCATGTGATCTCGAAATACATCACATGGATGTCAGCACAGCATTCTTGAATGCAAAATTAGAATAGAATAGAATAGAATAGTTTTTTTATCGTCCACTGAGACCAATCGGCCTATGGGACCCAGAAGGAGCGCAGCAAACTTATTATTGTCCGGGTTAAAAAACCCCCGCCCCGAAGGGTTTTCGAGGGAAAAACCGTGGCAGTAATAAGAATGCTGTCAAACTGTACAAGTATACATCATCGTGAAATAAATGTGTATGTACATGTCAAGTGCGTGCCCGAGGACATAGCTGATCTCGCATGTCCATGACCTCCTGAAGGTATGATCCTAGCATCCGTACGGATGCTCAATGTCACATGTAGCGGCTGGCGGGCCGACCAACTCAAAGATAGCGTCAGCGTCCGGATTTGATCATATCTTTGGGCAACTTTGAAGGGTATGAGATTCATCCTCAATGACTCCCATTTGGCAAAGCATTGTGAGTTCGCCCCGGCGTGGCTCACCAATCCATCTACTGTCTCAATTGAAGATGATGTGCCCTCAATGCGAATGGAGGCAATGAGTCTGCGTCTTTTCATGGGCAAGTGGGTGTGCGAGGTAGCATTGTGGGCCTCGTTCCAATGTGGGATTTATGTGGCTATTTGGTAGTGTCTTTGTCTTGACCTGTTCAAGGGCTGGCATCCCAAAGCTTGCTGATGAAGCAAGCGTCAAGATATTGCCTCAAGCTATGGCGATCGCCTCTGTTTGCACATGTATGCACCGCGTGCTCGCACATTCCATCTAGCCATCCATTGAGCTCTCTTTTCCCTCCAAAGAGGCCTTGAGGCGTTGTGGCCCCATTGCCATGATATAAGCTAGTTTTGGGAGACGAGCATCGTCCATGTTGACCACCTTCTAAAAATAGACAATGTGGCGATCAAGGGGCCCTCGAAGAGGCAAGAATCTGTTTCTGTAGTAGAATTTGATATGGGACTGTGGACTTCACCCCTAGTGCTTTCGGCTTTACTTTTGCTCCAAGTCATTCCAAGTAGCGAGGGATACTCTTGGGCCCCATACTTCAACCCCGTGTATAAAAGGACGGGGCTCCACTAAGACTTTGAGCGGTGTGGACTGATGGGTCCAATCATACAACTCCGCTCTATGACTATTGTTTTGCATTGCATATAGTGCTTTCAGCCAGCCCGTAACTTCGTAGCCGTATGGATGTGTCCCGGTGCATAGTAGACGGAAACTCCACTCCCAAATATTTGTATGTGGATGCTACTTCCACATTACGCCCCTCGATAGCGGAAGGAGGGGATCCCTACCGTCGTGAAGATGATATGAAAACCACCTTAGTCTTGGCCAAGTTGACGCATATCGATTCGCTTGACAAAATGTGTCCAGTGGCATCGAGATGTCGTTGCATGTCCGCTGGTGTGTAAGCTAGGAGGTCCACATCATCGATATATTAACCGCTTGATGATCCGGTAGAGAAGGTGAACCCCGTCGCCCCCATTATCGGCAAAGCGGCTCTCCAATTGATCAATGTAAAGCCCAAACAATGTTGGGGAGAGAGGGCATCCCTGGCGAACCCGATACTACTATCAAATGGTTGGCTTGTCGAACGCAAACCGACCCGAGCATCTTTCATAAAAGCGCATTACCTTGCATTACGCAAATCTACGGTCTTGACCGCCTTGTTCAACAAGGCATTACAGGAAGGCTTCCGTCACGGTGGACCAATAGCGAGTTGTTCCCATCTATAAGGGCGGTGACCTTTGACCGACCAATTACCCGAACAATCATGGTCAGTTCGGTGTTTGCAAAATTGCTTGGCGGGATTCTCGGCAGCGGTTGCCGGATTGGGCCGGGCAGAGGGAGGCAGCAGAGATACGGGCCCTCACCCAGGCAGGATTCAGACCCCGACACTCAACCATTGACCACATCTTCACATTGCGAGCTCTGGTTGAAGACAGCAGGAACCGCCGTCGGGATCTATATTGTTGCCGTGGATTTTGCAAAGGCATTTGACACGCGTGCCGGGGAAAAACTATGGGCAAGATTGCGACAAGATATTATGGGCGGCCCGTCCCACTTAAGCAATTGCCCGCATGCCATCCGGTCGGGGCTTTCCCATTGGCAAGATGTTTGTAAGCCTTGTTCCCGCCCCGAATCTGTGATTTCCAAAGACGGGCCTTCTTGCGGGGTAATCTTTGCATGTGCACCCGAGGAGGGTCGTATAGCTGTTGCAAGTATTGCCTCCACCGCTTTCGGGAGTGATGTTCCCCGTGGGCATCCGGCTTTCTAAGAACCCTTCGCGAAGGTCCGGGGGTGACGTTCGGGGAGATAAAACATTTCCCTTTGATGTGCTGCAATGTACGGCTTTCTTAGCTTTAAGGAAGAGGCAGCGGCTTCGACCGCATGTGGGCGTAAAAGCGTGGTTCGTGACTTGGCGGCCGGCGTTTGTGTTCCTTGCACTCGCATCAAACCATTGATTACATTGGGAAGGTTGTGTTCACGGAGGTCCGTCGCTGGCGGCTTATCCCAAAGCATCTCTACGCCTTGATCCTAAGCACATCGGGCCAGCGGGCCATCATTTGCTCTAGTGTAGGATATTGCAAAATTTCTGCCGAGGTCATCTATAAGCATCGGGCATAAGCCCCGCATGTTCATAATCCAATCGCGGTGAGGCATGTGAGGAGGGGTACGGGGGTTCGCACAACCCGCCAAGCCAACTTCAAGTAAAGTGGTAAGTAGTCCGAAGTCGATCTCTTCATCCCTATTAGTTGTTCCCACGGAAGTGCTTGACGACATGCATATCCCTTTCGGGCACCAAAGACATAGTCCACCACACTAGATCCTCCCCACGGTTTTCCGTCTACAAGTGCTCTTGCGGGTGGGCGGCCAGCGTGCCATTCCATTGCAGAATTACAGGTCAAAGATACCCTGAGCAAAAGCAATTGTCTACCATAGCGTGTGACTGATTGTCATCGATGTCCGGTGGTTGCTGCTTCTGCCCGGGACGCAGCAGCTGCAATATATCATCGATCAAGGGATCAAATCTCATGGGTTGTTCTACCCGGTCGCGGCGCATTGAAGTCTCCAAGGAGTATGACCAACGCGCTTATCTTTGCTGTATGTCATCATATAGATCGACATAGGGGTCCGACCCTATCCACATCCGAGTGGGTGTGATAGAAGTTGCTTTACGCATGTGGAAAGTAGCGGTACGCCACAAAGAGGGCCTTTCTCATTGTAGTTTTGCACACGCACCCACAAGTACCGGTTGTGCTTGTCTGCCTTGAACAAGGAAACCGACCGTGCCAAGGCCGCTCGATAGTAGCAAAGTAACTCCCCCATGCCCCCGCTCTGCGGCAATCATTGAAGATTGAGTAAGCCGGGTATCCCCGACAAAGTCCGGGTATCCCGTGGTCCCACCGCATGCTCCCATGTTTCCATAAGGAAGATCAGATCCATATCTGCAAAGAATGAGTTGAGACTATCTCCCTTCTCGCCATGGGAAGCCCCACAATTCCGTGAGAGACTATGCGAGGCACAATTCCTATTTGCCTGCTAGGGCGGCAGTTTGGGGATTCAAAGGGCAAAGCCAGGAAGGGGATGGCGGTATAGAGGCAACCGAGATGTGCGAGCAAACGTAAGGTGAAGCAACTTGAGCAGGGCGTGCGGCTGTAGCGGGCGAAGAAGTGGCATGATCAGGAGCTGCTGGAGGGTTAGCAGGATTCGCAGCAGCATTTGGCGGCTTGAAAATTTGCATCTTACCCCGAATCAGTCCTGCAGCTCCTCCCTGTCTGCGAATGCTTTTAACTTTGGCCAACTCGTGCCTTAGAAGAAGAAGTTTATTTGAAATAAGCACCAGGATTTGAAGAAGAAGAAGGGAAGGTATGGAAATTGAAAAGAGCTGTGTATGGATTAAGGCAATCTCCAAGAGAATGGTATAAATTTATGGACAGATACTTGCAGGAGCAAGGATTTGAAAAACAAAATTATGATGGGAACTTGTATAGGTTCAGAAATGGAAAAGAATGGTGCACTATAGCATTATATGGGATGATAACATCATGGTGGCGAAGGGGATAAAAACCTTACTCCAGTGCAAAGAAATACTCAATAACAGATTTCAGATGATTGACCTTGGTGAATTAAAAAGATTTTTGGGCATTGAAGTATACAGGGACAGAAATAGCAGACTTCTGGCTCTAAGCCAACAAACACATATTCAAAACATGTTGAGCAGGTTTGGAATGAAGGATTGTAATATAGCAAGTACTCCTATTGTGCCAGGTCACAAAATTTCAAAGAAGATGCGTCCTCAAACAGAAGAAGAACAAAAACAAATGGAGGAAGTGCCATATAGATCATTAATTGGATGTTTGTCATATGTTGCTAATTGTACAAGGCCTGACACAACATTTGCTGTAAATCTTTTGAGCAGATGTAATCATATCCCTGGACGAGCACACTGGATTGCAGCTAAGAGACTTTTGAGGTATCTAAAAGGCACTATGCATTTTGGCATTATGTATAACACATGTGAGTTAAATTTAAAAGCATATTGTGATCTTGACTGGGGAGGGGATCTTGATCAAAGAAGATCTACATCAGGTTATGTAACAGTGTTGGGAGGTGCACCAGTTGCTTGGAAATGTAAAAAAAGGGCAGTATTGCATTGTCAAGTGCTGAAGCAGAATATAACACTGCTTCATTAGCAGTAAAAGAAATTTTGTGGGTGAGAAAACTCATAAATGAACTTGGATTTAATCAACCAAATCCTACTGTGATGTATTGTGATAGTACTAGCTGCATAGCTATGTCAAAGAATCCAGTTCTGCATGAAAGGTCTAAACATATAGAGATGGAGATTCATTTTATAAGAGATATGGTTGAAAAGAATCAGGTTCACTTGATATATATCAGTATAAAAGAACAATTGGCTGATGTGCTGACCAAGGCATTACCAGTGACAAGATTTGAAGAACTGAGAAGTTTGTTAAAATGCTGCAATTCAAAAATATTACATGAAGGGGAGAATGATGAAGTTTGATCATGTAATATTTGTTATATTACAGTGATTGCAAACACTGGTGCAGATATTCATAATATTTAAAGATAGGTTTAGGTTGGAGATAAGGCACGTTGTATTATAAGGTCGAAGGGGAGATCTACAAACATGCATTATAACTTGAAGGAAACCTATATGAAATATTTAATACATATGACCTAGTTCATTTGAAGACAAGGTCATTATTTTAACTATGAAATTATTTTAGAAGGTAGAGACCATATTGGGCATGACCATGTCAGTCAAATGAAATCATGACAAAATTGTCTCAGTATATCGGCAAGGGGAGATCGGTCCGGCTAATCGGCCGGACCCAAAGGTTAAAACAAGAAGCATTAACAGGATGAGATGATCCGTGGGCTTGTATGTTTGCATTGCAGATTGAATCAAAGATTGAGCTTGGGTTGTCGAAAGGAAAAGTCAATATTGCTACAGTAACCTAGTCAAAACCAAATGAACAGTGAATTTCAATATAATTGTGAAGGTTCGATGAGTATATTGTGAGTTCAATTATTGTCTTGTAACCATTGCTAGCCTAGTGATCTTTGTCTTGTATAATCTTGAGTAGTGCATTATCAAAGTGTTGGCAAGGAAATAATCTAGACAAATTCTCTTCAATCGCGATAGTGGTGCTCGCTTGACCACCACTTGTCCAGGTCTGCATTCGACCCTGAAACCAGAACCAAAACTATGTTGGCAAAACTTGGTGCCTTCGGCAGACCAAGTCTACACTCATGTTCCAGCTCGTATATGGAATACAAGATCTTGTTGGTGAAATTAATATCAGCTGCCCATTGTGACACAGCAGTTGTCTGATTGCCCGGCATGCAAAAGGTAAGGAAACTGAAAGTATCCAGCTCGATCATGTCCAGACAAGTCTTGCACCACTACTCAATGTCAGTTTTTTCATAAAATATGGTGGGGTCTTCGATCATATTCATGGCAAATGGTGCCACGGGCCCAGCCGCCAGTTCCAGAACACCGAACCCCTTGTGTCCCAAGGTTACCAAGAAGGGAGGGAGCTATCGTCTGTCTTAAATGGGACTACCCCGAATCCAAGCTTCCGCTTCAGAAGTGCCATAGCACATTCAGGGAACGGGGCGGTTTTGACATTACGCTTTAGCTTCGTGTTGATGTAGGGTTGACATAGCTGGTTCAACTCCTTCATGACATCCTCATCAAGCGCAGCCTTCTCCTTATAATAATCAAAATCATGGTATGCATTGGATGCAACATTGCAAAACTCTGTGATGCCTTCTTCCAACGCATGCCGTCTCTTTAGGACTGTGGCATAATCCTTTGCGTCCTGCATTTTTGAACTCCTAGTCTTCCGTAGCAGGATTGTCCCATCCAGGATTTTGCCCTGTAGGTCAAGCGTTTCTTTGTCCGTAAGGCCCTGTATCCTTTTCATGAACTGCTTGTCAAACAACTTTGGGTCCGGCCTAGTTGGCAATTCTCCATTGTTGTCCTTAAGCTTGCCTCTTGTCCAGAGAGCCCATATCTCAGTCCATTTTGGCCAGACCATCTCACTGCAGAGAATGAGCTCATATTGGTCAGATAGAGATTCGCTGGCCTTTCTTGATGATCTCTTCTTTTTCTCATCTTCATCATCCCCCTAATCATCTTCCTGGCCTTCCAGAAGAATATATCTACAGAGTTTCTCGAAGGTCTTCCACTTAGCCGAGGGAGCCCTGTTTCCTTTAGGCCGCTGAGGACAACCCAATGCTTTCCACTGTTGCCGAGCGTGTATGATCTGGTCAAGATACGGGCTGCAATCAATAAATGGAACTATGTCAGAGCATGGAAGGAGTACATTCACAGGGTTTCTCGACTCGCGAGTCGAGAATACCCAGAAGAAAACAAAAAAAGGAGGATGCAGGAGCTTTCTCGACTCGCGAGTCGAGAATACCCACAGGAGAAGAGAAAACAAAGGAAGCCATATAGAGTCTTTCTCGACTCGCGAGTCGAGAAGGCTAGAGTGAAAGCATCACGCATTCCCAAATCTTGCTTTCACGCCTCTTTGAACGATGGAACTTAGGATGTAAACTAAGCTACATTGCCCAAAGAGGGGGGGAAAGAAAGATTGGGAAGGCTCGATGCTTTTACTCATCAACCATTAATCTCTAATGCCACATTCCTTGGATGGGGACGCCTCAACTCACATCTTTTATTTATTCTGCATCTTCTCTCATTTCATTCATCGGCATTCTCTTGAGCTAGATTTATCCTCCTTCTCTATCCTACCAGTTTTCTTATTCTATCTCTTCTAATTCACATTAGGCTATCCACTTTAAGCAATCCTAATCTCTCTTTGTTCTATTCTATTCTATCTCGTCTAACACATCGATTAAGCTATTTGCTCTAAGCAACCCTAATCTCTCATTTGTTTGATTCTATTCTATCTCTTCTATTTTCACATCGATTAGGCTATGTGGTTTGAGCAGGCATAATCTCTCATTTATTTGCATGATCCTGTTGTATTTTTTAGCTTCTGTAGGTACAATTCTTGAGCCAAATAAATGTCCAATGGTTTCAGCGCTAAGCTACGATCTGATGCTTGCAAGAGCGTGGATCTGCAAAGCACAGCTTCAACATCACATCAGAAGCGCCTTCTCCAGATAAGTTGCTATAATGTTTGCTTCTGTATTTTCTCTTGGCTTTGCTTTTTTCAATATTTTCTTGGTGGATGCGGTTGGGTTATCCTGGTTGTCTACGGCCTCCATATTAGTCTTGGTGTTGTTTGCACAGGATATCTCTGCCATCCTGGTTGTCTATTGCCTCCATATTAGTCTTGGCGTTGTTTGCACAGGATATCCCTGCCATCCTGATTGTCTATTGCCTGCATATTAGTCTTGGCTTTGTTTGCACAGGATATCCCTGCTTACTGGTCGGTCGACTTTGTTTACATAGGATATAGTGGTTCTTTTATCGTTGTTTTATTTTATGTTATTTTATTTCCTCCAAATCTTCTTTCGTTTGACTGGAATTTTTTCTTTTTCGACAGTTTTATATGTGATTGTATTCAGGGCCTTGGACGCCATGGACACCGAGATTTGCCTGGAAACTGACCTTTTCTGTAGTTTGAGCAGTGCCAAAAGAGTTTTACTTGTGACAAGTGTTTATGATGCAGTAGCAAAACCCAGAGTAGCCGGGTAAAAGCACGCTGTGGTGTATCAAAAACGCGCATTTTGATGCCACATTTTGGCACCACCTTTGTGGTAGAATCGGGTGGTGCATACCGAAGCGGAGATTGCGGAAGTGCGAATTAATGAGCGTCGGTTATTTTGAATTTTATGCCAGCTCATTGTCCACCTTTTTGAATTAAGAAATAATCACCTCTTCTTCTGTTTTTTTGCCGCTTCTTGCCGATTGAACCCTAATGGAGTCAGAATTGAACGCCACTGGTTACACGATGAAATCTCTCCTCAAACAAGAGATTGTGCCCCATGAAGATCTAAAGAAGCTTTGGGGTGACAGAGTTCCAAATAAATCTGGCTACAGATATTTTCCCCCAAATGTTTTGTTCAAACTGAAAAATTAAGGCATATATTTTAAGCCACATACATGGGGTGGAATGGCTCCTGGAACCTGGGCAGTGGCTTATTATCTGCATATAAAGGGGGAGGCTGTTAATTGGAAGAGCTTCTCGGATTATTATAAAACTCCCGATGAGAAAGCAGAGGCCAGTTCTTCTAGACCCAAGAGAAAGCATAGGCAAATCCAACCTGACGAGGAGGAAAATAGTAAAAGTGACAGGGATGATGAAGATGATAGGGAACAAACCAAATCAGGTTCCTCTAGACCACACATTCAATCTGAACTCACAATCAAAACAGAAAAGCAGAGCAATGTTCTGAGACCAAAACATGCCATTGCAGGTATGTTCAATTATTAGTTGTGTTACAACAGAAAAAAATCTCAAGCTTGACCTAGATTGTTTCTATCAACACAGAAAAGATAACATCAAATCCACTTCAAGAATCGGGTATGTCTACTACAATTTTGCATCATGTTGGCTGTATTGTCATGTTGTGTCTCTATTATGCCATCTGTGGGGCATTTCGTGCAATGAATGCCAGAATGATAGATGAGGTATGTATGGTCTGGTGAGTGGTGAGTTGTTGGCATCCACCATGTCCCACACCACACCCCACCATCTCCCACCACTACACTCCACCATCTCCCACCGCCACACTCCACCATGTCCCACACCACCCCCCTCCACCACACTCCACCACCACCACCACCACACTCGGCCCACCACCACCACACCCCACAACCACCACACCACACCCCACCACCACACCCCCCACTCCACCACCACCACACCACACCCCATCACTACACTCCACCATGTCCCACACCACACTCCACCACCACCACCACCAAACCCCACCACCACACCCCACCACCATCACACACACCACCACCACCACACACACCACCACCACCACCACACTTCACCACCCTGCACAATGTCCCAACACACCTTGCTACCACCACAGTGTGTTGTGTGGTGTGTACTGTGCAGCGTATGTTGTGTGGTGTGTGGTATGTGGTGGTGTGTAGAGACTACCTTGTGTTGTGTGGTGTGTGATTGTGGTTTTCCATCAGTACGTGGCTTACTATGTTAGGAGGCTGACATGTACGTAGTGTTTTGTTTTGCAGACTATGGCAGACTTGTGAAGGAATGGTTGGCTGCAACATCATCTAGGTTTGATAGATGCAAGCAACGATTGCAAGCAAACGAGGATAGAAAAAATGATATCAAAAGAAAGATTGAGTTGATGGAGCATAAAGCATCAGAAATTAGAGCTGATTTGCACAGATGGCATGGCAATCAATCATGACAAAGAACTGGGCGCCAGAGGGTGTTCGGGTTGTAAGCGAACCAAAGGATGAAGAGCTAAATGGTACGGTGTTGCCCGGGCTGAATCAATTAAATAAGGAACTAGCGTAAAACTGAAATTGAGCTAAAGGCATGTGAAGACCTAACGCCGGAGCCGCAACCTCGAATGCAAAGATTTGAGATTTTTCCGAAAGCGTAGTGGTCATGACACTCCTTTAGATCCCGCACTTCCAATGCTTCCCGAGGCGTAAGAAGAGGGTGATGAAGGTTGTCCATTTTGTGGGCGTTGTCCGAAAATGGGAGGGTAAAATGTTGCCGGGGCCAGATAGCGTAATGCAATCACCCGATTATCACATTCCATGTCTATCACACCATTTGAGGTAAATATTATCATCTCTAACCCTCGCCTAAAGACTCTATTGATTTTGAATTTGTTTTGCGAGACACTCTAGAACCTCGCTGCAGCCCAGTTGTGCCCACATTATGACCGAGACATGGCTTTTGGCTTTTGGTGTTCGAAAGTGGTACCACAAGAACCAATAGACACAAGTAAGTGCCTTAACTAATGTTTACCGATGTTGTCACGGGACTACCGACTTAGTGTTTGCAGAATTGCGTAAATTTGAGACCAAGGATATCCAACAGCTTATCCACGCCTCGACAGTTATGAGGCGCAAGATACCTCCGGTTGTACCTAGAATTCACCCCATTTGATACTCCTAAGTCAATCCCACCGCCGACGGGTGGAGACTCCAAACGAAATTTGATAGTGAACTGAATACAGTCGTATCAAGTAAGTACCGATGCCATATACATGATTTATTTTTTTGTATTTTTCTGTGGTCTTCCTCATTTCAATTATGTTCGTAGAGATAAATGCTACCAGAATGGAAGCCATCACGAAGAGATTGAGTGCATCTGTTTTAGGGGGGAAAATTAATTCCCTTGAGATTCATTCTCTTGACGGGGTCCTTCACCAGAAAAAAGTTTTGGTGCTGAACATGAGCCAAATGCGGATGCATGTGATGAAGTTGACAAAGAAACCCCGGATCCTCGGACAAGATGCGGCTTTCAACGAGTCCAATACAACCTCAACCAAGAAAACCAAGAGGTTAACCAAATTCTCCTTGTTCGGATTTTAATGAGGTTTTAGGCAAGTTTTATGACTTGAAAGAGAGGATCCCCTTCGTCGGCCGAGCCAGAATTGACCCTCCAGAAATTGAACCATCAAAAGCTAGCAGTTTTCAGACCTGGATTACAGGAGTTCTTAGAATGGTGTTTTTCAAAATTTGAGATTGCATTGTGGTCCAAAGATGGCTAAGAGTAAT
This sequence comes from Isoetes taiwanensis, assembly GCA_021234155.1. NCBI lineage: Eukaryota > Viridiplantae > Streptophyta > Lycopodiopsida > Isoetales > Isoetaceae > Isoetes > Isoetes taiwanensis. The sequence continues at coordinate 7,044,289 of JAJEKV010000012.1, read as the reverse complement.
GTTGACTTGTTGATGAGAAAGTTCTTTGCAGGAATATAAGGGCAGATTTCTTTTTATTTGGAATCGGGATGACTGCACCAACACAAAATTAAAAGTGGTTAATAAGCCAATTTTCCTTAAGGATCTGGCCCAAAGTGTACCAGAAATTTTGGAAATACGGTGACAAACGCATTGTTGATAGATGACAAAGAGATATAAGGGTTTCGCCAACCAAATTAACACAATGATATGTCCAAATAGTTTTGCTCCCCGACGGGTTGGATTCCAATTTTCTTTTGGAGCAACTCAAACCATGGTCGGAGGGACTTTCGTCGCAGAAAGTGTGCCGGCTTATGTGAAGGAACATCAAATGTGGAACATGTGGGATTTCGAGGAGTCAGCAAGAATTGCATGAAAATGCTCGACAAGTATTTTCATAAATGAATCTTGTAAAACTCTTTGAAAGTCAATATAAGTAAAAAAATTTCTATGATATGTGTTGTACTTTTTCAATTTAAAATATTTGAATGGATTGTGAGCAAATGTTCTCGTGTGTATTTAGAACTAGAGATGATAGAGCTTCGCAGTTTCGTCTATCTAAAGCCAAATACACATGGAAGTGGTCTTTGAGTGGAACTAAACTGCCGCGGATTAGCTCCATCGACATCAAAATTTTGGAAGCCGATATAATGCTAATTGGTTCAATGATCAATTGATCCTCCTCTTCTCAAGGTGATACTTTCATCTGATTTGTGATCATTAGGATTGTGCCATCATATGCATATGTTTGCAGATATACGGAATACTACTTGATGCTCCAAGGAATGAGCCATTCCTTTCATTTCTTTGACCCTCTTTTTCACTCGACATTGTCCAAGGACACAAATAGTTACAAAACAATAAGGAAACATGTGAATCTGGATAAGTGCCAGTACATGTTTTTGCCTCGCTTGTGATGGACATCATTTGGACCTGCTTTTTCGATTGTAAGTTAGCGTGTCTCGCACAGAGATATAAACCAGGGATATATCACTTTGATAGCTCGGGCTTGCATGGCAGAAGCAGACATATTGAGAGGTTAGTGCTTGCTCATTGCATTTTGCTGTTGTGGCACAATGACAACAAACTTTGAGTGCAGGTTCCTGGAATTGCTTGGACACAATAATTTCAGCTTTACAACCTCAGATGTTGTGAAAATTTCCAGAACGCCTCTTCAAACCGATGGTCATTCATGTGGCCCTGCCGTATGTTCGTTTATGCACAAATTTGTGAGGGGGTACTTGAAAGGAGTGAATATATTGTTGCCTGATCTAGTAAGTCAACTCAAATGCAGCAGACAAACCAAACTCTGTTATTGACAAAGTGTGGTTAACTGCAGGTTGTGGACATTTCAGACCAGGATCTAGTTGATGTTAGAGTGTTCATGCTTGAAGTTTTAAGATTAGAAGCAACAAAAGCTGGAACTGAGAGGAACATATGTATTGGGAAGTATGTAGGTGCATGAGTCACCTCGTACTTTAAATCACTGTATATCTTTCTTATGTACATAATTGTTAACCTCGATTCATTTGAATGAAAATTCATATTCAATTCATCTCACAAACAAAAAAATCAAGTGTTCAGAAGAATTCAAATCTTCAAAAGAAATCAAGACAAACTCATTTTCACAGCTGAAGCACAAAACTTCACATGAGTTCTGAAAACTACAGAATTGTTTTACATTTCATCATCATCAGAAAGAACTTCGGGTAAATTCTGTAAAATTTTCTCCTTATCTAAAGGATCCAGCCTATATACAGTCCTGTTTTGACGTTTAGTTGGTGGCATGTGAAGTCTGATTGCACAGATCTGTGTTGTGAATACTATGCCTAAGGCGTCTTTACTGCAAAGATCATAGCTGACGGTTGATCTTGCGCCCTTCTTGTAATACATACCTTCTATGACACTATCACCGGCGAGGTACCATGTTCCATTGAGTTGGAAGTCTTTCTCCACTATCCATTTTGGTTTTGTGCACATCAGAATCCAAAATTCAGAACCCTCATCATTCCCTTTCGGAGCAACGACATCAAAATTATCACCAACTCTAAGTGCCTCTGCTAACATCGTGGGATTGGAGGAGAACAAGGACCTGCTGGATTTACGGTCCTCAATGTCAACATGCACACTGGAGGATGGTACAATAGCTTGAAGTTTCCAATCATCAACATAGTTCTTGTTCACACAACTGTTCCACATGCCATCCAAGCAGTAGCTGCAGAAGCATGAAAGTTCCCTCGTGTGCAACTGCAATGGAGATTCAAGATTGAATGCATGTACACAATGGATCTGCCTAGTGTCCAAAATCCTTTCTGCACCCCATGCTTTCTTTCTATCTATATCCTCCACCTTGACTTCCCAAAAGAACCTTTTTATATTCTTCCTCTTACTGGTTTCAGATGTGTTCATCCACTCGGATGTTCCACAAGTAAACATCTCTTCGGCAACTTCTACCACTTCATGAGCATTACCCAATTTTATGCTGCTGAATTTTAATTGTAGTTGTCTTAACCATCTCTTCAACTCAACAGCTTTGCCATCGTGTTCACCTTTCCCGTGGTTAGAACCAAAAAAATTCCACATCATATAGACATCCGTGTCGTTTGTGTACCTAGCCACAAAGTAAAATGGTCTACCCACCATCTGAAAACACATAATGTCTCTTTGGCACCCTTCCTTTCTGCTCCAAATATTTGTGGTGCTTCATGAGCAAAGTTGTGTAACCTAACAAAGTATCGTGTCCCTATCATCCGATACATAATAATGTGTTTCCTTGATAATCTCATCCGCCCTCGAGTCGTACTGATATGTTATTTGAACCAAAATGGTAATCTGGTTATTGACCCAGCGCATCGACTGCACCTCTTCTTGTTCCTTGAATGTATAGTTCTCTGCAGAATCCACTACCGAAAGTCATGCATCTGCTGGGAGATTCTCCAGAAGCTCCTTAAATTGTTTTGCCTGCCATTGGTACCTGAAATTATGCAGTGGAAAGATTTTTAGACGCTCTTTCAGTTTATCCAGAAGCTCCTTGGGTTCTGTCTCATTGTACTGATGAGTCAGTCTCCTACGTAACTTCGAGGCGTTGTCTTTTTTCATAGTCAATGTACTCCCATTTCACTTTCCCATTCTCGCCACTTCCTTCCATGGGACAGTGTCCGAAACTTCTTGATTCCACACACTCACAATTTCCAAGGATGCATGCCTTCTTGTGAAACTCATCTAATTCACTCTTTGGACACAATATAGATCTCCACAAGCTTCCTCAGACTTGCAATTTTATCTTTGGTGTGCCCCGCATTGACCAAGTTCATGTGATCTACAAACATCGCAGTGCAAGTGCAATTCTTAGGATGTTTGGTTCTCATCCCATTGAGTCCATCCACTAGCATTTGCATCCTCACGTCTTTGAATGCAACAAAGAACTATTGAAGTCCTTCAATTTCACAACAAACCAGGGTTTTAGCTTCTCAAAAGCTCGAAGACGATCTTAATTTCTGGATGTTGGTCCAGAAACCTCTTGAACAATAGTATCTACATGAAATGAACACTAAACTGTTAGGATGTGTATACCACACTAAACCATGCACCATACCATGCCCCACACTCATCATATTCACCAGAACAAGCACCTTAGTGCTGTGTACATTACCACACACCACACCACACCCCACCACACACCACACCATTCACCACACACCATACACCAAATGGTGGAGTGTGGAGTGGTGGTGGTGGGGGGTGGTGGAGTGGTGTGTGGTGGTGGTGGGGGGTGGTGGTGGTGGTGTGTGTACTGGTGTGTGGTGGTATGATGTGGTGTGGTGGAGTGTGGTGGTGGTGGTGGTGTGTGATGTGGTGTGGTGGAGTGTGGTGGTGGTGGGTGTGGTGGGGGGTGTGGTGGTGGTGGTGTGGTGTGTTGTTGTGGATTGTGGTGTGGTGTGGTGTGGTGGAGTGTGGTGGTGGTGGTGGAGGGGGTGGTGTGGTACATGGTTGAGTGTGGTGGTGGTGGGAGTGTGGTGGAGGGAGGGGTGTGGTATGGGATATGGTGGAGTGTGGTGGAGGGGTGTGGTGTGGGATACGGTAGAGTGTGGTGGAGTGTGGTGGTAATGGACAATGTGGTGCATGTGGTGGTAATGTGGTGGTTGCAAAGATGTGGTGGTAGTCTATGGTGGTGGGATAGATGATGGGGTGTGGTGGGGTGAGGGGGGAGAATAAATAAAATTGAATCCACACATATCATACATTAATATGCACACACCCACATGACACCATGGACATAACGCACCCCACACCACACCACGCCACACCACACCACACCATTACGACACCACACCACACCATCACGACACCACACATCACATCACATCACTTTTATCCTATTTCGTCTGACATAAGAAATCTGCCTAGCCTGCTCTCATAAACATTTCTGAAATTCGTACACCCTGATAATAATTACATTCCTCTTCTAATCATTAGAAAATGATCTGGGTCCTAAATCGCATTTCTAGCGCTCGATTTTTGGCGTTTCATTCTCAATTCGAACAAGTTCATTCCGGCAACATGGTAGGAAGGATGTTCAGAGATCACTACGACTATTGTAGGGTGAGCGAGGAGGGCATTCGGCATATGCTAAACAGGGCTCGTGACCAATCTCTGAAGGTGGAAATGTGTAAATCCACCTTCTTTGCTGATTTCGAATCCAACCTAAAGGCATACAACAGACTGGATGCTAGGCCTTCAATGGCTATGCTTGGGGTCAGATTGACAGGAAGTGAGCTCTTAGACAAGGTCCATGAGCTTCAGCGAAAATTTTAGTGGCACCGGCGGGCCGTTTGGCCCCACATTACCGGTTCTGGCAAAATGTGGCGGCCGACTTGAGTAGGATGCCTTACCTATGTACTACATGCAGATTCGCCATTTCGTGGTACTTCATTGCCTATTACGACATTAGAATGGCCAATTCGATGTTTGCTAATTGGCGTGGTATCGGCTTTGGGGCCAATTTAGTCCCATGTGAGATCTGCATATGCTGATGGAATGGCCATTTAGGCCAGTTGGCCAAATCCCATAATGTCTTAATTTCGCCATATCCCAAATCATTAAGTGGCCCCCTCATAAATTCGCCACTTATAGGGGGCCAATATTAATAAAAATTCTATTCCTAAATTTATTCACCTAACTACAAAATCCCGCTTCACCAACTAAAAGGATCCCGCTCGTTTGCAAAATCGATTGGAGAATCGAATGTTTGGGCAATTTTTTCGTAGAACTCCAGCATCGGATTCTCCCTACCATCAGATTCTGCTGCTAGTGAAGTTCAGAGATAATACAATTTCAAGGTAAGAGATAATACAAATTCAAATATACGAGAAAACAACTTACTATTGCTATTAACTGTGTTTGTTTTTGCAAAAAAGTTTGCAGGTGAGAGCTAAGTTCAATCATGGAAAAGAAATCTCAAAAGAGTATCAATGACTTTATGCATGGTGCTGGTCCATCGAGCAAAAAACTTTCGCTTGTATTATCCAGTGATGGCAGTTATAACTCCACTGAAGATGAGGACTATAAGATGTCTCCTTTAGAAGAATCCGAGATAGAGTTGGATGAGACAATAGAGGATGAGCCAGATATTAAAGAACTAGATGATGACAATGAAATTGATTTGGAGTATTCTGATTTGGGCCTTGAACACATTGGGCACAGTGAATCCAGTTCTGGAAGATTGGTTAGAAAGAGGTCTCGTGTACCATACAAGGATAGAAAATCTAGTAAGTGGGATACCAATAGGAGTTTCAAAAAAGATTGGTTGGCAGAGTATCCTTTCATCGAACCAATTCAAGTGGGAAGCCGCACTATGGTTAAGTGTAATATTTGTTCATGGAAAAACAAGTTCCATAAGCCTCTACAATGCAAAAAAAATAATATTGATAGGCATGTGGGAAAACAGAAAGCAAAACTTATTGAAAACGGGGTTACAAAGTATGTCTTTGTTGGATGGGAAGGTCCAGAGAAGAATTACCATGCTAGAAATGCTCAGCAATATGAAAAATACCAAGCATTGGCGTCAGAAAAGGCACGGAAAGAAACCATCTTCTATTCTTTATTTCAGAAACAGGAACTTTTGGATTACAAGGCAAAGTGCACTCAAATGAAAACAACTTTGCATTTATTGCAACGTGGGCGTCCAATGAGAGACTATCCGGAGCATGAGTCCTTACTTCGTGCTCACGGGCTGCCTAATATTCCAGCATCACATTGGTCAGAGAGTGCGGGCTGGGAATTTGCAGGTCACATGGCAGAAATTGCTAAGCCTGAGTTACGAGATTTAATTCAAGGTACAAAATTTGAATTCAATTAAAGCACTTTCCATTTATATCAGGGTTCCTTCTCCCTACTTTTTAAAGTTATTTTTATGTAGCCTTTGATTTTTATGTAGCCAGTTGTTTTCTCTTCTCTGCACCTTGCATGCTACTATACAAAGAGAGCATTTTAGTTGGTAAGGTTGAAGCTCAAAATCCTTTGGCAAGTTGAAGCATCTTCCCATAATATATAAGCTGTAAGCGTCTTCCCCTTATGCTGCAACAGTACAATTAGTTTAACTAAAACAAGGCTGAAGTTTCAACCTCTACATGTAAATGCTTTCCTGAAATTTCATCATCCGACAGTAATAGCAGCGATTAAGGTTAACAACGTAATAAGTAATAGCACGTTCTTGTTAGGGGCAGGTCTAGAATGTTACAGACCTGCCAATGACAGACCTGCCTTCATGTTTGCCTCTTGAGTTTGAACTTGAGTTTGATCTGGTTCGGTATTCCTCTGAAAAAAGACACAAGGGTTGAACTCTTAAGAAAACTTTGTTGGCTACTATGACTTAGTTACAGACCTGCCAATGGCAGACCTGCCAATGACAGACCTGCCTTCATGTTTGCCTTTGTGACACTTGCTACATTGCACATCCTTGCTAGAGAAGTTCATCGTGTCGCTCCTGTAGCTTAAATTATGGCAAATATGCTAGGATCATTATGCATGAATATGTGCATCCTTGCCTTTATATTATTGTTCATGTTATTTGTTATCTTGTAGGTTCCAGATTCTTATCCATATCATTAGATGAAGTCACGGCGAAGGATAGCTCTTCATGGTTGTGCATGCATGTGTACAATGTACATCAATTTTCTAGAAAGTCCTACTTCCTGAGCATAAAAAAGTTGAACGGGGATTCTAGTGCTGAAAGTTTGTATGCCATGGTAGATGAAGAATTGGCTGATGCAGGGTTGAGCCTACATGATCGTGCACAAAAACTAGTATGCTTCGGTGCGGATGGCGCATCAGTCATGGCTGGTTGCAGAACTGGACTAGGAGTCAGACTTCAGACGAGCTTTGCACCATATTTGCTCTCCATCCATTGCATGGCACATAGGACAAATCTGGCCTTCAAGATTGTCAATGAATTCAGATGTGTGCAGAAGGTAGAATATCTGATAAAGACAGTGAATCAGTTTTACTGCCGCAGCCCACAAAGGCTTGCACATTTTCAACAGTTTGCTATAGGTTTGACAGAGGGGCGAAAAATGTTAAAAGATGTAGACACACGTTGGATTTCAATTGCATTACCGGTACGTAGATTGTGTGAAGAGTACATTTCTATTGCAGGGGCATGCGCTGATTTAGAGGATGAGGACAAGGCAATTGAATTGGTCACGTTGCTTTCAGATGCCGAAACGATGCTAACATTATATGCTCTTCTACCTTTACTTAGGGAGCTTGTGTTTTTGATGCAACAGGCACAAGACCGTACAATATTTATATCTGAGTATACTATTGCCAGGAAAGTGGCGTGCACAAGGTTAGAGAAGTTGTATACATTTCCAAATTGTTTTGAGGAAGACAAAACATTCTATAAGTGGCAGGATCTTGTATCTTTAGACAGTGATAAAGATGGTCGCCTATGTATGCATGCCAAGGATCGATTTTTACCTTTGCATTGTTTCATGAAGTCTGGACGAAATAACCATTTGCGGAAGACTGAGGTACGAGATAATGAGTTTTCCATTCTTATTCAATCCGTAAAAGAGAATATGAAGGATGTGGCAGATAGTCTTGCTGCTGAAATACGTTCGGGTGAAAGCATGCTAGGGTGTACCATCTAAAGTTCTTTTTAGGGAGTGCAAAACTACCCAGAAAAGTACCCAACACTGGGTACTGGGAATTTGCATTAATGTCTCAATAAATAATAAGTGTGAGAGTCTATTCATCCATTTTAGTCTCTAATAGTATTATCATCCTCTAAACTATAGATTGACATGTTATTGGCCTTCAACTCAAAATTTTTGGATTGATTTTAATGGAAATAAAAAATAGAAAGTACCAGTTTTAAAAGTACCCAGTGTAGGTACTTTTGAGGGTTCCAAAAGTGGTACACCGTAGCATGCTTTCACCCGTTTACGATTCCCTCGCGATGAAATTATTGATTCTGTGGCAATCATATTTCCAAATTTTTGGAATAAGGCACATGAAGAAAGTTCTATTCTAAAGAAGTTTTCAGCTTGCTTGAAGGTTCTTATTGGCCATTTTTGTACCAAGCACATAGTAGATGGCAAGGAAATAAATGGTTTACTAGATTCAGATGCATTGCAAATGCAGTCTGGGCTGTTTGGAATGACTATGTATGCGCAATTTCAGCAATTGCATAAGCCACTAGAACAGGGTGCTGTAATAAGGTTGTGGAATAAGCTGGCCCTGAATGATTACTTGAGAGATGCACTGAGTGAGTATTTCAAGCTAGCAGAGCTTTGTTTGACAATGGTTCTAGGAAGCGTTGAAGATGAAAGAGCATTTAGTTCACTGACTTTTATAAAGAATAAACTGCGAAATAGATTGGATATTAATCTTGATGCTACCATGAGACTGTACAAGTGTGAGCATTCATTGCAATCATTTCCATATGACTTGGCGTTCAAACGATGGAAGCAAGCTACTGACAGGCGGAGTGTTAATAGTGTGCATGAACCAAATTCCATGGAAGAACAAGCACCTGTTATAAGCACGAATCAATTAGATGTTAGGTTCTGGCAGGTCAATGGCATATAAGTAAGTTCTCTATATGTAATATAATTTTATTCATGTAAATCTCAAGTTCTGTACAAGAGATTTTACTGGGCAGTTGCAACATGTTTTTGCAGGTGAGTTTCAACTCAAAATCATCATGTATTCCAGTTCATGTATTGCTGGTCTGGTTTAGAATGCAGAAGATAAAAGTTGTACATTGATTTGTTCATTCAGGTTTCAGAAGCCAAGGTCTGCAATGGTAATTGCAGTAAGTTACTCTTAGAAGTACACTCTTTATTTGTGAACACCTCTCCTTGGAATATCTCAAACCATGGTTAGACCAGCTGTAAGTTTCTGTTTAAGAAACATTTGTAAGTTTCTGCACATTTGTAAGTTACAGCACATTTGTAAGTTTCTGTTTAAGAAATTGGGATGACCAGTCTATCTCTGCCATATGATCTCGATGGGAAGAAAGAATGGAAGAGTGAATCGGTGGAGCAAGTTGTTGTGGTTCATGTCATGATAGAAGCAAGGTCAAATGGTTAATCCTGCTAAAAGACCTAGTGAAAGCATAAGATTAAATATTTGCAATGGGGCCGAATTGATATTAAACCTTATAAGGCCTAAGTTGATCTTGTAAGCTGGCCTCGAATATGTCGAGCCAGCTCAACTATAAATCCGGTCGGTTCTGTTAGACCGACGGACCTTGAATTTATATCTGGTGATCAGAGTACGATCCGGCATCTTCTGGTGCTGGATCCGATCAAATACAAGGAGCAAGGTTGGAGTTCGAATGAAAAACCTTTGAGTCAATAATGAATAGTAGCATGGTCTAAACCATTGCTACAGTGCCCCGTTATAGTTGAATAATGTTCTATTGTTCAATGGTCTAGTCTATGATAATAGCTATTCTAGTTAAAAGCTTAACTAGTTGAATATTGCTTGAAGTCTTATGATCAACTAACAAGTGTTAAATTCAACTTCACAAGTCGGCCGACTATCTGAAGATATTTATAAGATGGCGAACAAGCAAAGGGCTTACTGGATTAGTTTTCGGCTACAATTAAGTCCGAAAATGATGTTTCGGCTACAGTGTCATGCTAACGCTTTAATGGTTATTAGTTATGCTTTATGGTTATTACGTTAATACTTAATGCTAATGCTTAATGGTTACAAGAAATTTATCGCGGCGGCCAAGGCCGCCGCGAACATTTCTCTTTTTCAAAACTGTGCAGTTGGACCCCAGTTAACGTCCAACATTCTCTTCTGCAATGGCCAAGTGATTCTAGATTGATGTGAAGCAACTTCGTAAGATCTTACATTCTAACTCTAATTTAGAAATTACAAAGTACAATATTTAGCTTAGTCTTTTAAAAAGTTGGTCAATACTTTTTGTTATTGAAGGTTCATGTGTTCACAGACATCAAACATCAAGTAGAATTATCAATTTGCAGAACTGAAGATGCCTCATCATCACTAGAATGATATTTTTGCGAATAATATAAATTACGAAATAAATCCAAAAGGAACTCCAATACAACATCTCTCGACACAAAGGCTGGTGAGTTACCAAAGGCGCTCATCCACCATCCATAAAATCATCTAGATTTAGCTCAATAATGTAGTCTTTTTTTTCATCCGTGCCATCTCTCGCAAATCAAAATATAATTGCAAATCAACTCAAACGTTAAGCTACAATTTCACACAACGATAGAATCCACATACGCATGCCACGCCAAGATTAAGGATGAAAGAAAAATGCTAGTTTCATATTAAACAATCCAAGCTTTAGCAATGTAACAAAATGGGAGAGTATTTACCTTGCATGCAATTAGTGAAGCGTAAGAGAAGCTCACAATAGCTCTTCAAGTCCCTCTCAATGCGTCGAGACAATAAGAAGGCCTTCTATTTATAAGATGGAGTTTTATTGGATGATCGACACACATGACTAATCTAGGGCTATATTTATTCCAAGTGCCTATATTACAACTCGCATGTAATCATTAATATCATTCGATATATATTTCATATCCATAATTATCCTAAAATGGATATCATTAAGATTCTATATATATTGGGATTGATATCTTCTAACAAATTTGCCAATGGCACTTAATAAATGCAAAGTGCACACATGTCGTGCTTTGATAATTACATAATAAATGAAAAGCTGATTAATAGCCGCAATAAATGCAAAGCATATTAATGGCCGCAATAAATGCAAAGGGTATTAATAGCCGCAATAAATGCAAAGCGTATTAATTGCCGCAATAAATGCAAAGCGTATTAATGGCCGCAATAAATGCAAAAGGTATTAATGGCCACAATAAATGCGAAGTACACACATGTCGTGCTTTGATAATTCGCAATAAATTCAAAGTGTAATAATGGCCACAATAAATGCAAAGTGTATTAATGGCCGCAATAAATGCAAAGTGCACAAATCTACCATAAATGCGATGAATGCAACGTGTCATTCTATGGTAATGCTCATATCTTCCTCCGCCATAAATGTTCATAAATGCCTCAAATCTGAAATTAATGCCATAAATGCCTCAATACAACGTGTCATGCTCTCCTAATTTGTAAGGAAGATATTAGACGCGAGCAGAAAAATGTAACTGCTTTATAATAGGAAGGAAAAGATGTCGAATAATGGTTTTGCTTTTTGTTTTGTTTGATAAGTTATGGTTGAAAAGTTCTATAAGTGAATGATGCAATTGATCATATTTGACATCAATTCTCTAACCATGAGAACACTTACTCAAACCTTAGGCTAAATATGATCTAGCAATCATGTATATATTTGCAGTGGTCATACAGAGAATGGTGTTAAGTTGGAGTTAATAGATATGCATTAGGAACTTGATGCCTATATCAGAGACCACTAATTTTCTTTCCTGCAGATGCGTGAGCGTAAGCGAGGCTCTATATTTAATAAGGTTCTAGCTAAAAATTGCCATTTGAGCTACACATATTTTGCAGAAAGGTTCAAAAATTGCCAATTAGGTTGCAACCAAATTATAGCCAGTTCAGGCTACACTTTTGTGGGCGTATTTTACAAGGAATGGCCAATTCATTGTACTTATTCAAAATTATAGGTCCCTTAAAATTTTCCCTGATAAGCTTATGTTACATGCTGCTGCAAGGGCAGCTGGTTTATTTGTTCTCTGTCACTTGTCCGCTCTGACTCTGCAACAGCGGGAATTACTGGCAGGGTTGCGTTCTTACCACCAGGGGATGCAGAGCTTTCAATGGAAAGCCAAATTTTGTAAAGCCAAATTTTGTAAGATCCTTTTTTTAATATATTATACTTTCCAACAGAGCTGTGCTTGAACCTGACAAAAAATTGTCTTTATTCAACAAAAATTTGTATCTTAGGATCAGTTAGTTATCATTCTCAAATATTTTTAGACTGTACACACACCAAAAGAACTTGAGTACTCAATTGGTCATGTTCTAATATTCCAAACATTAAATATTGCATTTCGGACTAGAGTCAACTACATACATCGCATACAAGACACACCACAATCAGCGCATACAACACAATAACCACCACATGCACCACCACACTAAGCACCATAACTAAGAAAACATGAATAGCAGAAATAAACTAACCTGTGATTCCTCCAGATAGTGGGCAGCATGTTCTTCTCTTACATTTCTCTCCAATCTTCTAGTTCTAACATCCTTTGTGTTAGGAGACACTCTGGTGTTCTCAATCCAAAAATTTTGAATCTTTTCTATATGTTCATCTGAAATTGCATCGAATCTTTTAGCCCTCTTGTAAGAAACCCATTTCCCACCATTGTAATCGATCTCTTCCCTTTTTTTCTTTGCATTTTGCGAGGTTTCTTGGGTGAACACCTAATACCTTTCCAAGATCTTTGGCTGATTTTGTCACTTGTTTGAGAATCACGCGCGGCGTGTGGTCTGTTTATTGCAAAGGCAGACTATTCTTGGCTGCTAGGCGGTCATTCTTTGGTAGAGAGTTTGACAGTCTGCATGGAATCCCAGAGGCTCCTTATAACGATGCTCTTGGCTTCCAAATCCTTTAATTCTTCACCTATGAATTTTTCCAATGTTTTATCCCTCAAAAACTCAAGTAAAATTTCTTTCTTCATGCTATCCTCCATTCTTTTTTGAATTACGTTTTATGGAAAGCGTTAGCAAATAAAGGACAATACGGCGTTCTTTGCTTGCACTTCTTGATGAACAGGATCCTACTTGGTCCCCGCAAGCTCCAATTTTTTCTTCTCTTCTTCTTTTCCTCTGGCGTCTTTTTCTTCAACATTTCTTGTTCCTTGGTTCTTCTTCGCTTTTTCTCCATGCGAAATCTTTGGTTTGTGGAATGATTACCTCATTGACATCCATATCCACAATGGATTGGAGCTTGCGGCGAGGGGAGGGAGCCAAAGAACGGGGCGTAGGCAAAAAACAGGGAAGGGGCCAAAGAATAGGAATTTGAATTTGAATTTTAGTTTTTGAAATTAGAATTTCCCCCACAAATTGGGACTCTATTCTTAAATAACGGCAGCTGAGCGGTGCCATAATTATACTTTCATACCACAAAAGTGGTGGATGCAACGCCACATTTTGGGGGGGGGGCAGGGGGGACAGCCGAATTGGAACACCACGGCGTGCTTTTACCCAGCCGATTTTTCCTCTCAAAGAGCTATGGATGAAGCGATGAATGCCTGCAGAAACAAATGGACAAGGATGAGTGCTCGTGATGGAAGCTTCGATAATCATGTATGAATTGCATGCGTGAGGTAAAAAAGATGAATGGAAGAAAGGCTAAAAGATACCTCCTTTTCTCTTGATAAATATTAATGTGTTGCAAGATCGATTCATAGGTCTGTTATAGCTTGCTGGCACAATAAAAGAACATGATTGAGAGTCTAGTTCACCTTGGATCTTCAGATATTTGATGATGATTTTAAGACAGATAGATATTGTAGCTGTAATATGATCATTAAAGGAATAGGTTGATCCATTTGAGTATTCAGATATGATGGAATTCTTTGAAGTCTTGGAAAAATCTTTCTTAGAAAGTGGACTGGTTTGACTATCTATTGCATAGTACTATATAAACGGCTATTGAAAATGTTAACTGTTTGTATTGCTGTGGCATTTTGCTGCAAGCTCTTAGGGCATAGTGTGGCCAAGGTGTTTGCTTATAATCTTCCGTATTTTCCTGTAATGGTTGCATAAGTGCCGATGCGCTAGATTTTATGTTTGTCCAGTAACAGGCAGCTGCTTCTGTGGGTTGTCTAGGGAGCTACCCAGTTAGCGATTTACTTGTGCTTAGATACACAAAGTGCATCCGGTTGTGTAGGTGTAGATCCATAATGATTGCCTTGTTTTTGGATGTTCCTGTAGCCTAGTTTTTATGTCCTTGCATATGCATGACAAAAGCTAGGGGCTGCAAGAATGATATAGCTATCTTAGCTAGTACATGGAAAAGGTAGGGCATGCATGTTATGTCATTCTTTTTCATGGTATGTTGCATGATAATTTTGCATTGTTGTAGTGCTTTTGTTACCGTTTTGTAGGCCTAAGTCTGTGCTAGTTATTTTCTGGTAGTTTTGCAGCGCAACTTTGCTACTGTAATGGCACATGTAGCATAGGTCTTCGTTGATTTAAGGCTAGTGATTGTCGTGGGCAGTAGGCTATACAATTTGCTAGATGTGTTAGGCAGCATGCATCTACATGATTATGCTGCAGGTTAGCAGTCTATTCTGGTCTTTTTTGTTATAACATGTACATATCTTCCATGAGATTCAATCTGCAAGTAAAGACCGTACTGTTTTCCAGCTTGTATGATTGTATAGGTTTAACTTTTAGGGATTTATTTGTTATGCATGGACTGTTGTTAGTTTGAGTTCTTGGCATGCACCCTGCAGCAGCAGTCTATGACTACCGGATGCTACAAGGCTGCCATGCTCATGATCACAAAACAAGATCAAGACAAAGAAATATGTACAAAGAATGAAGGGGAACGTGGCCAAATGAGGCTCTCCAAATATGAGATAAACCTGAGTACATGTGAAGAGGCTCCGGTCTAATATAGTGTAGACCGCAAATCTGAGCCGTACACTAACTAAATCTAATCCCTACACTTATGTTAACCTAATCATGCCAAGTGTCAGTCTGCCACCACTGACACCTAACATGTGCATGCACCTAACATGTGCATGCACAATGTTAACCACTAGGTGGTTAACACTGCCTCCCCCTAAAAGTTTTTAGCACGAAAATATGTACAGACTTTTATAAGACAAGTCTGACAATTACAACATGGTGCCAAAAATTAGGGGTAAAAATAATGGTAATGGTTGGGTTGTGTCGCCGGAAAAGATCTTCATGAAGGCAGTGATGACGAAAAAGATCCGAAGGAATGTCGATGCAGAACATGGATCATAGGAACTGGGGCAAGAAAAACATGAAGACTATCCCCTTATATCATGGGGAAGTCCATTTGACAAACAATGCCCAAAAATTTACTTAAAAACAAGTATGATAGGGGGCTTAAAAAGATAAGTACCATAAAAGCGTGCCCCGTGATCAGCCATGGGGGAGCGTGAGCGTCCGTGGGCGTCAGCGTCAATGTGGCCCTTGGGCAGCAGCAGCGTGAGCTTGAGAGTAAAAAGCATGAAGAGCGTGGCAAACCATGAAGAAGCGTGGGTCTTGAATAACAAAGCGTGGGTGGTGTGAGGACAAAAATTATATAGCGTGGGTTTTGCGTGGTCAATCGGCGTGGTCAATGGTGGGCAGAAAATACAGAGCGTGGGAGCGTGGGCTGGTGATCGTGACTTTTTAATTTGCGTGGCCGTGAGCGGTTATCAGCCAGCAAAAATATTTTGCCCGTGGCGTGGAGCGTGGGTAAAAATAACAGCGTGGGTCATAGCGTGGAAAGTATCCGGTCAACAACGTGAACCCGTGAGCAAACATAACTGGCGTGGAAAAAATGCACGTGAAGCTAGCAAAGCGTTGATGGCCGTGCCCTAGCGTGAGCTATAAAAACTTTTAAGTCCATGTGAGCCATAGATGGAGGCGGCCAAATCTGAGCCATTGGAAAAGAAACCCTAGCAGAGCGTGAGCTGCAACCCTAGCGTGAGACAGAGGGAGGTATGGCGGCCGGATTTGCTATAACAGAGGTATATCGGCCAAGACTTCCGGATATCTCTTATAGAAAGTTCGAAAATAGAAGGGCCCTGATATAGTAGGATTGCGAAGCCGCTGATAGAAAGCTAGGCAAGGGCTCTGATGGAATGCCGGAATTGGAGTAATGGTGCTATTTTGTGCCTGATTTTGCTTGATAAACGGCCGGATATGCAGTGCAAAGCTATTTTGGTAAAAACTGATGACGGTGTATGCATGAATCGGTGCTTCAACTTTGCAGGATCAAGAATGAATATCTAGATAAGCCGGGAATGAATTCTGAGGCGTGCAGGCTCTGAAGACAGGTTTATGGCAGTCGGTATGTGAACAGATGGATATGATATGCTAACTGAGTGTCTGTGATGCAGGTAGCTAAAGGTGATTCTCTGCAGGTGAATATGGATGGGGGCTAGCCATAGTGCTGCTGGCCCTTGTGAAAAAATTCAAGAAGAAGGCAGACGAAATTGAGGCCGAAATCTTGGAAGAAAATCCCTGCGCTTCACATATGGGGCTGAAAAACAGAGTGCAAAGATGATATCGGTGCTTAAATCCGCTTTAATTTGTCTTTGAAGAACTTAATGGAGCTTGAACACGGAGTATCTGTTTGATTGATGAGGGTTTGTATAGAGATAGAAATGAGGTAACTTCCCAAGACCGATGATCTTTGTATTGAAAAAATCATCGTTTGCTTCTCTCTTGATGCGGTGAAAGGTATGCGAGGCGAATCCCCGAGATCTTTGGAATTATTTCGTGAGCCACGAAATGTTTGATGCAGTCTTGATAGATCTTTGGAGAAGACATCTCGCATACGATTGGAAAAAAATCTCGATGCTTGCTTTGAGTCTTTTGCGGATGAACTACACAAAGAACCAAGTAACTCCCCTTGAGAAGTCCTGTTTCGATGATGGATTGTGAATCATAAGGGAGGGCTAGCCAAAGTGCGGCCCTCCGCCAAATAATTTGAAAAAAGAAAGCTTTCGAAAAGCACAAGATTGGCGGATAGACCGATATGCTTTCGTCATGGGATGTGGTATGAGGAATGATTTTTTTGTGTTTTTTTGGTTGTGCAAAGTGCACAAACGGTCAGATAAGCAGAGATAAACAGAGATAGAAGAAAAATGACAAAAAGGATCATGCAACAGATAGAAGAGGAGAAGAACAAATACGTGATTTCCATGATATTTTTGCAGAAAGGAGTCTTTGTCACCACTCCAAAACCCTTGATCAGAAATCGCGACTTGTCGCACCATAAAAACGAAGTTTTTTGAAAACGATTTTCATAACAAACTAAGGGCTAAGGAATTGATTGACAAAGGGGCCTCCAGCCGAACCATTTCAACAACTGGTTGGGCTAAATAAAGGGATTGAAGGGTTGAGAGTAGTGTACAAGAAGTATTCAAGAACTGATGATGATGAGAGCAGCAAGAACAACAGCAAAACAGCAAGGTTGAAGCAAGTGACCATGAGCGAACCTGGCATAACGGCGCCAGTGTTAGTTTGAGTTCTTGGCATGCACCATGCAGCAGCAGTCTATGACTACCGGATGCTACAAGGCTGCCATGCTCATGATCACAAAACAAGAACAAGACAAAGAAATATGTACAAAGAATGAAGGGGAAGGTGGCCAAATGAGGCTCTCCAAATATGAGATAAACCTGAGTACATGTGAAGAGGCTCCGGTCTAATATACTGTAGACCGCAAATCTGAGCCGTACACTAACTAAATCTAATCCCTACACTTATGTTAACCTAATCATGCCAAGTGTCAGTCTGCCACCACTGACACCTAACATGTGCATGCACCTAACATGTGCATGCACAATGTTAACCACTAGGTGGTTAACAACTGTCACACAACACATGATGCTGGTATCAAAAGACAGATTACAAGACCATATATGATAAGTGACAAGTATGGGTGATGTCAATAAGCGACATTTGTCTCTAAGATAGTTGATGCACCAGATTAAGAGCACGGCAGTTTTTAAATCTATCCATGTCGTTCTAAATCCATGTCGTTCTTGTTATCCAAGGTTACCTCTGTATGCTATTTCTCGGATTTCTTTGTGGGTACATGTCTCTTCTAGTTATAAGGCTGACTACGTCAAATTCTAACATTTTTTCTTGTTTTTATTGTTTGTTTGCCACGTGGCATAGTCTGATAAAGTGCCTTGCTAGTTTCTGTTTGTGACAACTTACTTTTCAAGGGCTCGTCCAGTTGATGATGGCGAGAATGATGCGAATTCTCCCTTTGGCCAAGTCTCAAATGGATCTAGCCAAGGTTCACATTCTCCTAATGGAAGGCCCGTGAGAAACAAGTTTGGCCAGAATACTACCAACACAATGCATGATGATGCAGGTAGACCTGGTAATTTAACTGCCAATAAAATTCCGAAATGGAATGGTGGCTCTGGAGCAGCTGGTGGAACCCCTCTCCCATCTAACAAGAGTGCCAATGCTAGAATGAACCCTCAAAGGACTGGTTCTGTGCCTACACGTCCTAAGACAGTTGATCAAACTTGCCAAAGGAACCTCAATTGGCAAGGCCCAGTCTTCTAATGGTATATCAAACTCAAAACCTTCTTATTGATTATGAAGTTTCAACTTGGATATTTTTTAGAGGGGCCTAAGATGCAGCAAAAATCATTGGCACGACTTAATAACTAGAACTAACATTACAATGGATAAGCTTTAACGGATTACAAATATTCGTTTCTTGAAGATTAATAGTTGTGTACCTTCTCCGTGTTGAGAAGATATTATCACTTTCAATGTTTATTATAACACCTGATTCAAACTGGGGCAATGGGGTGAGGAGAATTCAAAGGAAAGGGAAATGTTGGCTGCTTTAAACAACAAAATGTAGTGATCTATAAGACATTAGGATCTTCATTTCATGTTAAGTGTTCTTTTTTTTTTTGTATGCTTAAGATGCCACATATAAAGAAGCTTATTTATAAATGAAAAGTAATTATTAATGAGATATCTCTACGGATATGCCGGAATCATAAGACGAGTTGGTTGCCTCTTGGAATTATTTTGAGCTGCATTTTCTTATCTAACTCAAGTAAAGCTTTCCATGCATGTTACAGATCATGGAACATAGTTAATTTTGAAGAAGCACCTTAATGGATTCCATTTAGTGAGATAAATGGTATTTGGATGATGTTTAGAGGAGGCTAGCCAAGATTATTTATCATGAGCGCGAGCTATTTACGGACAAAATGGTTAATTGATGTTGACAAGGGCTTCAAAATGAATATGGTTTAATGGCATATGTGGTTCACAATGATATGTTGAAAAGAAGAGCAGTTCCTTGCATATTGGTTTCAAGCTTGTAATTTCATTTGTTACAATGCATGTATGCTTTTCATTCAACTAAGGAAGTGTGGTGCTCCAATGGGAAAATGGAAGTCTAGATGGGTTTGATTCCTTGGAATAAAAATTTTAATGTTTGAAGAAGATTGAGGTAGTATAAGCAAGCCCGGTCAACTCATTGATTATGTCGGAAGAAATTATTATATTCATGACAGCTAGCAAGGAAGAAAGAATAATTATGGTGATAAGTTGTCATTATTATATAGTTGATCGTGAAGGTTTAATTTTATGATCGATTGGATATTCCGCTATTTTGGAACAACCCATGAGGACATGGGTTAAATTTTAGAAGGGGAGAATGTAACGAGCTTGGCCCGTTAGTGGGCATGTAATTTACATTTTATTATTGATGCTTATGGAGAATATTTCAATTGATTATTACATGAGAAATACATACTATGTATGAGGAATTTATACTAAATTCATGTGATAAAACCAAAGGGCATCAGCTTCTATGAGGGTTTCTGGAAGGAGGCAGAAGGAGCAATTTTGGGCAATTTTGCTGGCCAAAATTTGGAGCATCATATGTCGGCAACCCGAGATCCAATTCAAGTAATTCTTACTTTGTTGAAGAGATTTTTTAATCAGCTTTCCGGATTGGGTCTGATAAGGCTGAAATTCATTCGTATGGCGGAGATATGGCTTGAAAGGTTCTTGGAGCTAGAAGCTAAAAGGAGGGGATATTTTGAGAAGAAAACAGGTACAAGAACTTAAAGGATCGTCATTGGAGTGGTTCTCAGGTGGGTGGTTTGCCGCTTACACAGGGGAAGCTTAGATTGCTTAGATTGTTCTTGTTGTTGAAAGAGAATCATGATTTAATGATTTGAATTAAGAGTATAAAGGAATCTGGGTGATCTTGAATGTGATAATGTGGGACTGGGATTGAATGTCCTTTGCCACATTGGTATATAAGAGGAAGTAAGAACTAAGCTAAGCTTATTGTAAGAAGTCTGAGAATAGTCCTTAAAATTGTAGATAGTAGGGTAGACCTTGTATATAGTAAAGGGGATCATGGCAACATCAATATAGAGATTGTTCTGCTTGGAGAAGCCAGAACTCAATTGGAACCTTGAGATTATGTAGCTTATGGGGGCTGCATGGAGGTTCTAACAAGGGCACGAAAGGTGCCATCGGCTCCATGAGACAAGAAGCTAATTTAGAAGGTAGACAAAGATGTATATATACCTTTGGTGATTAGATTGAAGTTAAGATGCTAAAATAAACTATGATAGAGAATTGCACTGCTAAGAAACAATTGTGGAGGTTATGTGAGATACGTTAATCTTTCAAATAGATAGTAAGAGAGTGTATGCCAAAGCGGCCTAAAGAAGCTTATGGGGGCTTCTGCATATGGCAATCGCATGGAGTATTGCTGGCCAAATAAAATGCTAAGTTAAGTAAGTAATTTATTAGTAAGAAAAACAGGCTAACATATTGAATTGAATTGCATATGAGTATTCTGTAAAATGTTTACTCCTTATGGAGGGAGTGACTTTGGGGAAGCATGCTGGTAGAAGTATGTTGTAGTAGTTGCTAGGTAATCTTTGTACCTTATATGGATGTAAATTGTGGATATAAATTGTAGGGAAATCATGATTGTTTAAGAATAGGACATTATGACATCCTAGAATAAGCATTTCCTATGGGGAGGAAAATGCTAGACCTTTTATATGTTCTTGTATAATATGTCTAGACATGTTGTGGATACCATGGTGATATGTCAAGGTTGCGTTATATTAGCATGTACTTGTTGAATATTTGACATCATGTGGTAGAACATGAATGTGATCTGTCTATGATATCATTGCAAATGTTGGCATTGTTCTATGTTGTTCCAGGTAAATGCACAGGAAATGCATATGAATTATGACTCTTGATTCTTGGATCATATGATGAAAAATATGGTTTAAACTCTGACATGTGGGGCATATGCTAAGTTCTTGGCTGATACATGAATGCATATTCTCCGGGGCCCGAGTCCATTTGCGGTGGCTTGGACTCGCGGTTCTTCTTGTTCTTGACATCGGGCATTGTCACCCCAGCGAGGGTGCTTCGCCACGCTACATGTCTTAGAAGCGGTCCCCTATTATTGGACGCAGGCTAGGAGGGTGTGTACGCATGAGGCTTACCCTGTCTGTATTTGCTGCAGGGCCTGATCAACTCGGGTGGCCCTCATAGAACTGGAGTAAGCACTGCGTGTTTAAAGATATCTCATGGTTATTTTATGGTTCTTCATGGTCTCATGATTATCTCTTAGTTATTGTAAGGTTATGACATGTGCATTTACACCTTATTTGGATGGCTTGATGATGTTTTAATTCTTATTATCATTGCTCATGTTATGTGCTAATATTGCATTGATGGTTTCTATCATAGAGGGATTCTTAGGTGAGGCATCTAAGTCTGAGAATTATTCTTGTGATTGGTACATCGTACATGTTTCTTGTTGATTATGCCATCATTTTCTAAATGCCTCAAACCCCCACTTAGTCTTTAAGACTAAGCCCACGTGTTCATGGTGTAAGCAGTTTCAGAGATAGCAAAATGTAGCAGGGCAATTGAAGGGCACAACTACGTGCAGTCTTTACTTATGAGGATTCTATATGCCTTTAGAAAGGCCTTATTATTTCTGGAGCTTATGGATATCAAACTGCATATCATTATCTTGTATATGTCACAAGAGTGCTATACAATTATGTTTCAAATATGTGTGTACTTCTAACTGTGGATTTGAAGACAAAGAATCAATTCTTTACCAAGATTTCTTCAGTAGAATTACATTATTCAACTCATGGATAAACTCATGGATAACAATTTGTCATTGACTCATGCAAGGTTAGATGGGATTTCGGGTTATCTAGAGGGTTAACCGACAAGCCCGCCGAGTTGACCCTCCAGGCAAATCGGGATCTTGTTAAAACTTGCACATTCTAGCTTGTTAATGGTGGTGAAGAATTGAATCTTCTTTTTGCATAATTGCAATTTCACTGAGATACAATATAATTCATCAAGAATACAAATTCAAAGGATATACTATCCACAATACTCTCAATGTATATGCATAAACAATGTTAAGCAAGCTAAACAAAAGTTTTTTAGCTCCAGATCACAACCACGATCCTCAGCTACATTGATGCCATCAACTTGACCGCTGCCTTGCAGATTCACTGCACATGCACTCAATGGGATTAGTCCTCGTGACTAAGTGGGGATCCCATAGCTGCTGCTGCATACATGGAAACATCTTGAAAATCTAGGATAACAAGGACATAAGCACAAGCAAAGACACCAAAATCCTATGTGACTACAATGCTAGACAATGACAACATAATCCAAGGAAATATCAAACATGAGCATCAGAAGCAGAGAAATATAGTCAAAATGCCAAAACATCATAACATAGCTCCGAGACAATGGGAAGCTCAGCCAGCCTACATGCAGGCCCTGTTAGCAGAGAAATGTCCAGCCAGCTCACATTCTGAGCCCTATTGGCAGAGTTGGTGGGGTGAACCTCGTATGCTCACACCCTTCCCAGCCCACGTCTGGCGCTGGAGGACCTCTTACCATGGAGTCACACGAGTTCATGCAAACTCACCAGGAAGCTACGCCTGTGAGGAAGACATGCCCGGTGTCACAGAGCACAAGAATACCACAGAGAATCACAGATGAACATGAGCATGCCGGAGCAACCTAGGCCACCGAACCTAGAAGCCCGACCCTGGAGAATCCAAGTACATAATCAAAAGACCAAGACAACAGTAGAACAACACAAAGACCATGACATGTGATGTGATATTCATTGGAATATTTACTAAACATAGGTGCCTAGATCATACTCTGTCCCTTGCTGAGGTTGCCCATATATGTTGAAGTAGCTTATCTAATGCTCCATGTTTACCTTCATGTAATTCCCTTGCCAAAGTTACTCATGCATCCTAAACCATGTCGAGGTAGCAACTCAATGATGAAGACCTTGATCGCAATCCAACGACGCTGAACCTTGCCTTTTGGCAGCAAGTCTATGACCTTACCAACATACCAAGAGCACTATGATCACAATACAAACATGTCGAGAAAGTCACAAGCATGGTTGTCATATTGATATGAATCCAACGCCTATGTACTTCATTGGTTACGCCAATACTGCTCCATAAAAGTTCCCATAAGCTTCCTATGACTCTCTTGGCCAAATACTCAATTCCATTTCATGCCTTACATTCAAACATTCCATCTTAATAGTTATAATTCAATCATTAGCTACAGTTTTAATATATTTCACACAACTACCATTAACATTATAATCAAACACACAACTACCATTAACATTATTAACATAAACCATTGCATTTAACACATTTAAATTAAAATCCCCCTTAAACCCCCTTTGGTTTGGGTGCATATTCACACGGGGGGTTACTCCGGGCAACGAGAGCTGTCGGATTGGCATATTTACCCTTTATTCCAAGATCTGGACCGTTAATAGCGATCCTCGTTTGTGGGGTATGCATGTACAAGTTTTTATATACTGTATATTGAGGTTTGTAAAATACTATAAGATTTGAAAGAATGTACTTAATGGTGTTAATTTTGTACACGTATTGTAAATGTATTTTTGGGGCTCTCGCTGCCCTACGTAACCCCCCGTGTGAATATGCACCCAAACCAAAGGGGGTTTAAGGGGGATTTTAATTTAAATGTGTTAAATGCAATGGTTTATGTTAATAATGTTAATGGTAGTTGTGTGTTTGATTATTATATTAAAAATTTTTTTTGGGCCCTTCGGGCCCTAACTAAAGCAAACATAGGTAAACTTTATATGGGTCTAAACATTAATTACTAAAAAGCACAATAACATCAAAGACAAATAATTTATTTCCATTGCATACCAAGAGCCGCCCAAATATACGCAAACACGTTGTTATAAAATGGGCAAAAACAATAATAACATCATAAGGTTTATTGAAAGGGGCCATGGCGCCCAATATAAAGCCAAAGCCAGTACCACTAGTTCAAGAGAATCAACTGTCAAAATAGTTTAAAATACCCCCTAATATTGTAAACTGCACATTGTCATGCATATGCTAGTGCATATGATAACATGTGCTGGTATCAATGCAAGCACATAATGTGTAACATCTGGTGCAAGATCTCCAACAAATATGGAATGATCTGGACCGGAATCTGGTGCAAGGTCTCCAACAAATATGGAATGATCTGGACCGGAATATATGCCAAAAGATGCTCAGTTCAACCGGTGAAGTTGTTTACAATTTGGCATTAGCATTCCATTATAAGTCTGAAGCACTTCCTTATTAGTCCTTTTGGGTCTGAACTTAGGGCTACTGGTAGGCTCCTGTTCAATCTTCTTCAAAACATCCATGCCCTCTACAACTTTTCCAAAAACAACATGCTTCCTGCATATTAACCATTAACACACAACTAACATTATTAACATAAACCATTGCATTTGACACATTTAAATTAAAATCCCCCTTAAACCCCCTTTGGTTTGGGTGCATATTCACACGAGGGGTTACTTCGGGCAACGAGAGCTGTCGGATGGGCATATTTGCCCTTTATTCTAAGATCTGGACCGTACATAGCGATCCTCGTTTGTGGGGTATGCATGTACAAGTTTTTGTATGTTGTATATTAAGGTTTGTAAAATACTATAAGGTTTGAGACAATGTACTTAATGGTGTTAATTTTGTACATGTATTATAAATTTTTTGAGGCTCTCGCTGCCCTACGTAACCCCCCGTGTGAATATGCACCCAAACCAAAGGGGGTTTAAGGGGGATTTTAATTTAAATGTGTCAAATGCAATGGTTTATGTTAATAATGTTAGTTGTGTGTTAATGGTTTGTGTTAACTAAAAAAATTTTGGCCCCTTCGGGGCCTTAAGGATGGTGTAGGGGTGTAGATATACACATTACCTAATACTCTAATGATGGATGGAAGGGCACTAAGAAATCCATAAATGCATGTAACAATGGTAGTAGAGCTAAAAACAAGCCATTACATTCGAAGTCCTAATATTAAGTGTCATATAATACCACGATAGATAATAGACAAATGGTAACCCATGTTACAATTTTTTATTATGAAAATGCTTTGCTCTTGTCAGTAACATAATAAATATGCAACCTAGTCCTGTAGCACATTTGTCAAGAACTCAAATACCAAATACCTTAGCGGTTGCATTCAAGACTCCCATGACATCATATCAAAATCCAGCATTTAAAAACTTGTTCAAGAAGCAGGGGATGTTCGTGGGCTCCAACATAGCATCTGGTGACAATCATTTGTTGACACCGTTCCCATAGCATCCAACAGTCACTTTATGCACTTGTAACTAGGCAAGCTTGATTGTAAAAAAAGAAGAAACATCCCAAGTCTTCAAGGTCTCAAGCATCAAATATAAAAATCCAACTTCAAAAAACCATGGACAAAAAAATGGGCCCATTTACTAACTCAATAAGGAAGCATTAGATGGTAACAACTTATAGCAGCACTCATCTATTCATGTGGTCATAACAATGGCATAACGATAGTCCTGTGACACCCTTTACGTTGTGAAGTTTCCAACAACGCATGTCTTTAAAATAGATGTAACATTACATGGTGTGCATAACAACTTGGTTACTCTAAGTGAGAAATTATTTCCCAAGGCATGTTCTATTCTCCATATATACCCGTAAGCTAAGCAGAACATATAAGCTAAATGTATAAAGTGACAGGCTTCCTATTTATCTATCTATCTATCTGTATAAGTTGAATCCATGTTTTAGACAAACATGGCATGGAAAATTACTTTTGAGCACCGTTACATCAATGTAGACACAGTAAAACAGATGTGTTTGAAAGCACATCTAATTATATATCTAACTACCTACCATGATGAACTGAAGCTTTCATCGATACGATGTGAAAATAAGCAGCAACTATCTAGCCATGCTTAACTGTGCTATGCTGGATGTTCATAGACTATAATGCCACACTCCAAGCTGCCATACGTAGCATACATTTTCATAAAATTACTTCCAATCATAATATCTATGTGAAGGCCACGCTCCATGATCTGTACATTGCGATATGCTCTTAAATTGCAGGAAAATGTAATATTATCAGGTTTTATATGTTCTTCTTCCATCCTCTCAAAATAGTATAATGCCATTATGCCTTTAGCATATTGGGCAAGACCTGTAATGAACACATACAAAAGACCAAGTTTTTGTTCAGTAATCTGTGAAATACTTTGCATAATTCTTCCATTCTATCACCACTTTTCATACATGACAATGATTCTTCCATTCTATTACAGTTTTCATACATGTTAATAGGGAATTACCCTCCAGAGTTTCCTGCTGCAGTCCACATACTTCTACAGACTACCAATAAACCTGTCATGTTCTACTTCTCATGCTTTCAAAATAACCACCAGAGTTTCCTGCTGCAGTCCACATACTTCTACAGACTACCAATGAACCTGTCGTGTTCTACTGCTCATGCTTTCAAAATAATGGAGAATGTGACTTTAGATGGTTTCATCCTATTGTCTTGCATCATTGCAAAATAATTCCATGCAATGGCTATGGCTTATGGAGCTCCTGCTGCATCTGCAATTTTGTTCCTGAAAGGTGTAAGGTAGCCAGATGTCAAAAGTGTGCTTCTCCTATTGCAAGATATTTCTATTATTCAGGCCTACTCTGACCCCTTGTTTTCTGTAGAAGCGACCAGTGCACTGTTTAGATTCTGTTGGTTTCCAAAGGTTTCTAGAGATAGCATGCTGCTTGCATACGAGTATTGAGATATAAGGGAAAGAAAAATCATATGCTTTAGATAACAAGTTTGCTGAGGAACATTTTTACAAAACTTGGGATGCTTACCATGCTTACTTACCATTTGAAGCCTCAAAGAGGAGAGAATTGGCGGATCGAGGAGATGAGCTCCACGCCACCTGAAGCCCTATGGCTACTCCAATGATTTGAAAATCCTTGCTCTCTTTCTCCAACTGCAACCTAGGCGCTGTCCATGATCTGGGGCCTTCTGAAGGGCCATCAACGCAAAACTCGGGAGGTTTTTGGCAAGGGTTTTCCGGAACAGACAAAACTCGAGAGGTTTTTGGCAAGGGTTTTCCGGAACGTCTGTTGCATAGCCTAATCCCTTTAAATTTTGCGAAAAGCAGAGTCTACATGTAAATAGTACAACGACGCTTTTTTTGGGTGGACATAACACTCCACCCAATAAAGGAAAAAGCAATAAGAAATTTCATGCAGAACACATGCCAAATCTGTTGTGGGCATGCAAGGAAGTACAATCATGACCATATGATTTACTTTTTGATAAAAAATCAACGGTCGAGAAAGAGTGCACTCTAGAAATACTATTTAGTACACTTGCAAGAATACAACCACCAAATCATAGGAAAACCATAAGAAAAAACGTATAAAAACTTAAAAACAACCCCCTGTTATTATGCTACATATTCATTAGGACTAAGAAAATAGAAAATTTTAATAACGAACCACCATCATTGTCAAATATAAAATGGATATCAATGTCAGGCATTTGCACATCCTCTACTGAAGTTAAAGCAAGTTAATGCCAGTGTTTAAATGCCAAAGGGATCCAAAGGGATTCAATAATGTGAGCTTTTAAGCAGAAAAGTATATCAAAATAACTCAGCTAAGGACAGAACATTCCAAACATGAAAACACTGTCACTAAAACCGGGTGTGGTAAAAAGAAACGAAGAGCTTCTTCTACATGAAGTGCCGATTATTGGTAACACCTTATACAATGTAATCAAGTGGTCGTACATGGATTCATCACTTAATAACAAGTACTCTAATAAATTCACTCAATAACAGTGCCATAGCAAGGTCAACTATCACCGGTAAAAATAAATTTACTACGTTACCTTGCAACTATAAGGGGTTTGCTTGTTACATTACGTAAAAATGACAACAAACAACACTAGGCAATATCGTAAAATTAAACGGGTTTTACAACGTTAGCATGGCCAACATCTCAACATGATAGAGAGACCTCATACCCATCAAGATGTTTTCTTTGCAAAGAAGCGTAATAAAGAACGGGAGCCATTCATTATTGGGCCCAAAGATTAGCCATAGATAAGATCAGGGATCATTATGATTTGTGAATGAAGTTTTCATCCGCAAAGCGATTGAAAGTAATATTAGATTTAAATCACAAATATGTAATTTCACTGCAAATGCAGACCATAGAAGCATACCTTTGAACTTTCCTCGATATATGCTTTCTCCACCACCTCCTGCAAACACAATTCCCAAATCATTTTATGTCGTCCACCGCTTTGTTAAAACCGCAAGGTTCTTACGGTAATTTCCATGCCCATTAGAATTTGCACAACATTAAATCTACTCTAGCCAAATAAGACATCAGAAAATTTCCAACGTGCATACTTACACAAGCATACTTACAGAGTCCAAGGAGCGGTCGCAAATTTGCGAGTCTTGCATAGGCAATTCAACATAAAAAAGAGAAACCGAAAATAAAATAAAAGCAAGGTATTAAAATGACGTGAGAGTTGATGAGTGAAAAAGAACCTGAGGAATTGCAAGGCTGGCAATGGTGAGGCTGGAGACAAGGTCGGATTTGAAATCACTAAGTTTGTATGATGGTCCCCACTGGAGGATAGGAAATATGTCTTGCATTCCCGTGGATTGCACCCCATAGAACAAGCCTATCTGGCCGGCCAGATTTGTAAGCTTGGGAAAATAGCTCACGAATTTCCATTAGCAATACTAAGGTTAAGATGTAAAGGTTATGCCATTCATGCAAGCAAAGTCCAAAGCTTCTGCCTTCTCTTCCTCTTTGAGTCATGGCCAATTGGATTAGGAAGCTTGGCCTTAAGCCCCAAAAGCTTTATCCCTGCATCCTTAAACAGCACGGTAGAATTGGTTGCCAATACTTGCTGTATGTGGCCCATTGCAGCAAGATTAAATCCCATGGTCCCTTTTAGCCATTTGTATAGCGGGATGAACCGTGCATGGAGTGAGAGAAGCATGGACCTAGCTGATGGGTTTATAAGAAGTTTCGCATGTACCCCTCACGGTTTTCTTTGGCAGAGCATCCCGCCTGCATCGTTAAGAGCGAAATACGATCCCTAGCTCCAAATTCAAAAACAATACCTTTTTCAGGGCCAATCTTGCTGCTTGCATCCAAGTCCTGCTGCTGTGTCCGGTCAGGGTCCAAGCAATCGGCAGAGCAGAGAATAAAAACCCTAAAACCCATGAGCTCGATATCTACACTAGCTATGGACTTTGTTTAGTTTAAAATACACGAGGGAAATAGACCATGAAATAGGGTGTTTATTCTGAGCCCTTGATTAAGGACCCAAGGACTCAATCTTGACCATTAAAAAAAATGCATGGCACAAGCATCATGCAAACATGGGTCTAAACCATTGAGAATATGAAATTAGAAGATGAAAATACAGTGCGCACTCTAGATGTACGCATTAGTACACCCCCTGAAATACGGCCACCAAATCATATAAAAACCATAGGAAAAAACGTACAAAAATACAAAAGAAACCCCCTGTTATTGTGCCTCATATATTAATATTGGTATATTGGTATGATATTATATGTTTAATTCTACGCAATGTTTTCGTTTTTATAATTTGAGCACCTCTAGTTTGATAGATTTGTGAGGCTATGATACATCATCCATCATTAGAGTATTAGGTAATGTCTATATCTACACCTCCACACCATCCTTAAGGCCCCGAAGGGGCCAAATTTTTTTTTAGTTAACATAAACCATTAACACACAACTACCATTAACATTATTGACACAAACCATTGCATTTAACACATTTAAATTAAAATCCCCCTTAAACCCCCTTTGGTTTGGGTGCATATTCACACGGGGGGTTACTCCGGGCAACGAGAGCTGTCGGATGGGCATATTTGCCCTTTATTCCAAGATCTGGATCGTACATAGCGATCCTCATTTGTGGGGTATGCATGTACAAGTTTTTGTATACTGTATATTAAAATTTGCAAAATACTATAAGGTTTGAGAGAATGTACTCAATGGTGTTAATTTTGTACATATATTGTAAATTTTTTGGGGCTCTCGCTGCCCTACGTAACCCCCCGTGTGAATATGCACCCAAACCAAAGAAGGTTTAAGGGGGATTTTAATTTAAATGTGTTAAATGCAATGGTTTGTGTCAATAATGTTAATGGTAGTTGTGTGTTAATGGTTTATGTTAACTAAAAAAAAATTTGGCCCCTTCGGGGCTTTAAGGATGGTGTGGAGGTGTAGATATAGACATTACCTAATACTCTAATGATGTATCATAGCCTCACAAATCTATCAAACTAGAGGTGCTCAAATTATAAAAACGAAAACATTGCGTAGAATTAAACATATAATATCATACCAATATACCAATATTAATATATGAGGTCGCATGTAATAATAGAATTTATTAGTAATGAACAAACAGTTAAATCCTCTGTCGTTTTTTCTCCAAGTTGCATCACACACAAATGGTGTTCCCATTCACAAGTTCAACTGCCTTGTAAGGGTCCATGACATAGCGATCCTTTGTAAGGATAACTTCTCTCAATTCGACTTTTGAAATATGGCGAATTTTTTCCCAATGAGACCTAAACAAGCAGCAAAAAAGATATATGCATGGATCACAAAAAAATATGATACTTAATGGACTTATTGCATAAGTAATACCTGGACATTGGCTCCAGTAACAATATTTGGTGTGTCATATGGCAAGCCCTGTTCTTTTCGCTTATTCTGCCATTTTCTTTTAAATGCCAAACCAGCCAACATAATGACTTCAGAGGATCCAACTGTACCAACTCCAACTGCAGATTCTTCAGGTTTAAGGGGGGCATGGAACATCCTGGCTATCATGTTCATGCATGAATATTACCTGCGCAATGGTTAAACATGTGATTTCCAACCAAAAAGTATAGAACGATTACTGGAAATGGTTTATTTTCATAAGTATTGTAACATATACAATCATAAGAAAGAACTGCCACCAAGTAAGAAATAGTACCATGCTGCATCCTCTATTTATTGTCACCAAAAGTGCCGTTCTATCATACAATTAACTTGCATAAACCATTCATTATGCCACTCTTTGGCCTGAATGAACATTATGTATCGTCAACCTCCAATCTAACTGCCATTTCATTTTTCTTTTTGCAGTAAGGAATGGTAATATCAGCTAGTGTCTTGCAGTCAGCTACACTTCCTCTCTCTTCTTGGTGGGCATACAGATTCAACTGACAACATCAAATTCTCCATCTTTCAAATGAGCAAAACATTTAACCTGTTTGATTTCTGTGTCTTGATAGAAGGTCTTCTTTAATTTCAATAGCTTCTTGAGCGAACAGCTTTTCCGTCACTTCTTTTGCATTAGCCTCTGTCCATGGCCCTTGTAGCATATGTCCGCACAAACACAACAGCAAATTTCTTAGTAGATAAAGCTACTTGACTGCAACAATAGAAACTTCAACGCAGGAGGCCAACTCCTTGTGATAATCTTTCCAACAACAAACAATAGACAATTACATAAAATACCAAAGAACATATCAATCACTTCAGTTTCCAGTACAGAGCCACCATGCATACATTAATGGAGCCTCTGCCCGTTTGCTGCCAAGGCATGATTTTCAGCAGATTATAAATTATACAATCTCCTGGAACACCATGAACATCTCTGAACTGAAGGTGTAATATTAGTGATGTCCTTAGACGAAGAACTTATATGACTCCACAAAAGGGCTGCCGTGAACTTACATAAAAAGGATTAATCAAACCAGCTACCAGCTTTCGTACCTAGACCCAATGGCTCTCTGAATCAACAAATTGCCGCCCTGATCGAGTGACAATCACAATCAAGGTCTCACTGCTCCAGAAAATAGCATTAACGACAATCTTCACGAATTTCCATTAGCAATACTTCAAAGGTAAAGATTAAGACTGTAAAGGTTATGCCATTCATGCAGCAAAGTCCGGCTTCTGCCTTCTCTTCCTCTTTGAGTCATGGCCAATTGGATTAGGAAGCTTGGCCTTAAGCCCCAAAAGCTTTGTCCCTGCATCCTTAAACAGTATCCTTAAATAGCACGGTAGAATTGGTTGCCAATACTTGCTGTATGTGGCCCATTGCAGCAAGATTAAATCCCACGGTCCCTTTTAGCCGCTGTATAGCAGGATGAACCGCTGCATGGAGTGAGAGAAGCATGGATGTAGCTGATGGGTTTATAAGAAGTTTCAGACTGTACCTACGGATTTCGCCTGGCAGAGCATCCCGGCCTGCATCGTTAAGAGCCGAAATACTGACCCCTAGCTCCAAATTCAAAAACAATACCTCTTTGTATGGAAGGGGCATGGTGTCGAAGCTCCTTAAAACAGACGTGCTGCCAAGTTTTGAAACGATCAGGGCCAATCTTGCTGCTTGCATCCAAGTTCTGCTGCTGTGTCCGGTCAGGGTCCAAGCAATCGGCAGAGCAGAGAATAAAAACCCTAAAACTCATGAGCTCGATATCTACACTAGTTTAGTTTAAAATACAAGAGGGAAATAGACCATGAAATAGAGTGTTTATTCTGAGCCCTTGATTAAGGGCTCAAGGACTCAATCTTGACCATTAAAAAAAATGCATGGCACAAGCATCATGCAAACATGGGTCTAAACCATTGAGAATATGAAATTAAAAGATGAGAATACAGTGCGCACTCTAGATGTACGTATTAGTACACCCCTTGAAATACGGCCACCAAATCATATAAAAACCATAGGAAAAAGCGTACAAAAATACAAAAGAAATCCCCTGTTATTTTGCTACATATTTCATTATAAACCTACTTTCCATAGCAAAGGGATTTAAACATGCAACTAATGAAAAATCTCAAAACCCAGCACTTTCACTTAAGAATCAATATGACTTGATGACTGCAACTGCATGTAATCCTAAGTGTTTGTCTAATTTTTTTTTTTAAGCCTTAGAATATATAAAAAAAATTGGCGAATATTTATCCAATAAGAATAGCCAATTTGGCGAAATTACAACGAATCTCAAAAGGATTTTATATTTCACGAGGCGAATCTTAATCAAAGGCTAGCATTCATTAGCAAATGTTTGAAATAATGGTACACTTGAAGTATGTTGAAAATGTCCAGCAAATCCATGGACGTAAGTGACATCCACTTCGCTATACGTAGTATAGAAAAATTGTTGTGGCCTTAATAAATGTAGAAATATTAGTAGTGCTTGATTAGATGGCAAGGGATCTAGTTTTCAAGGTCAATTATAAGATATTTTTAGGGATGTAGTGCAAACAATGTAGCTAACCTACTTGGGTGATGTCTATATGACCTCTTTTGTGGAAAAAACCTTATTCAATGAACTGCACAAGGAAAGAAAACTAGGTGGAAATATTGTTACAAGAGGTCTAGACTAGTTCATAAAAAATGCAATGTTCTCATGCTCTCATCTTTACACCATCATCATTTTCTCTATCACTCTATATTTACGTAGTGGTCAAATCTCATATTGGATTAGTTTAGTTACGAAATAAAATATACACTGAGGTTTACGTAGTGCTCGGATTAGTTAAGATGCATTCCAAGCTTTAGTCAATATTCTGCCAATAGATCCATTACTGCCAATTGCTTTATTGGCTGGAGATCTTGTAGCAGATTTGAATTTTAATGCCAGCAATTTGAAAGAAGATTCATCTTGCCTTGAATGGCTACAAAAAAAAGCGTCTTCTTTAGTGATCTGTGTACCATTTGGAAGCATGAGCACCGTATCTGCCCTTCAAATTGAAGAATTAACACAGGGATTGCAAGCTAGCAATCAGCCATTTTTATGGGTTTTCAAGCCAAATTTTGTAGCAGATGATTCAAATTTTTGCCTTGATGATTTAAAGCTGAAGATTGAAGGATTAATATCATTTCTGTGCTTAGAGTAAATCTACTATATTCTTTTTCTAAAGCTTATGTTTAATGGTTCTTTGGTTCCAAGTTTCAGCCATCAACTCATGAGGGTGAGCAACTAACCACCTATTCTAAAGTACATCCAAAGGTTCGCAAAATTTAATTCCCCACTAAATGCAATATGCAAAAATCTTAATCAATTTGCAGTAATCAAAGTATCTGGGGAATTCAACCTTGTATAAACGCCGAGTTTGTGAATGGATGGTAAATGGGAACGAACTTCAAATGCTCGTGTTATCGAGGATGTTCTAAAGAGCCAATAAATCTATCCAAGCACGTAACCTGCTTTACTCAATCAACATCTTCTAATTTTGTTATATCTAATAAGGACCTTATGCTAGCAGGTTTCCTGTTAAAGCATACAAAAATAACCCAGAAAACAATAGCTGAGAGAATGTGTTTCCAAATTGCAAATCTCAACAATCAATAAAATACATACAATTTATCTGCAATAACTGCTGTGCAAACTCAAACCTCACCCACCAAGTCTACATTTTCCCCCTAGGATCGATATTCTCAGATGGATAAGAATTTGGAAGCACATAAGATACGACAATCCACATATAACAATGATTCAGAGATTTGTTGAGGAACAACGTTCTCTTATATTCCTCTTGTATAAACATTTTATCTTGGAGCTGCTTGCATAGACCATATGTCATGGCCATATGCCATATTTAGAAACATGTGTAAGAATGTTTTGGAGTACAAGTTAAGAAATATAACAGATTTGCTTGCAACTGAGCCTGCTCGCCAGAGCACATAACATCCAAGTGCGCGACAAATAACCCTTATTCATAGATTTTTTTCAAACTCCTCTACAGCCAGTGATTCGATGATTTCTCTCATTTATCATGGATGCTTACCTGGTAAAGGAGGTTTTAGACCTGATAGAAGACTCTTGGTGCACCGCTCCTCTGGTTGGTGGCTACCAGCAGACCTACAGCTAAGAACATGGGTATTTATGGATGCTTAGATATAGTGGAAAAATAAATCTATTTTCTCAAGCCATTCCAAAGTATACTAAATCATCCATCTACTTTCATATTCACAACATGTGGCTTCCAATAAACCAAGTAACATCACCCCGCGCAGAAGGATTTAGTAAACAACAATACCTTTGACTTATTGTTAAATAGCGTACATAAGACTAGGCCTAGACAACCTACAATAGATCATCCATTACCAACACAAAGATCTTCATGCATAAAACACGCAGAAGCTGCCTTATTCTCTACAGACTAAAGTATGTGTGATTTTTTGGATCCCATGATGTTTAAACTGGAGCAAATTACCATTATTATTCACATCTTGTTGTGCTGGTTCCAAAATTGGAGTTCCTTCCCTAAGCCTGAAGACGTCAATTTCATCTGGATTTACCTGCATACAATGCATGCAATGTGTAAGTAAATAAAGTATTAACATATTTTCTTTTTTTATGGAACATTATTTAACATATTTTGCAGAGTTCGAATGACCAAATTTCTCAAGAATCCGCAGATTTTCCCTACAAAAAAAAGGCCTCTCAAGCTGTCCCATGGACAGTTTGTTTCAAATCTTTGTATAAATCAAGGAGTAAGAACTCCAATTACGCTCACAAGCTCCTGACGAACAGTCCTACAATTTTCGTAACTTAGTAATCTAAAACATATTCAATAGTAAGCTTAAGAAGACAAATACTTGAGATAATACTCTAAAGGCTAGTCTTTGTAAATCTGGTGTACTAGATCCATACGCTTCCCACCAAGTAATTGGTTTTAGCATGCCCTCTCTCCTATTTGCAGCTTCTAGACCAAATAGACCAAGTCTATCATGATAAGTATGGAGCTGCTCCTGTAACCTACCTTGAGCTTCAATATCATAAACATTTGAAATGTACTCTAACCATCCTTTATTGAGCTCTTCAAATTTGTATTGATCTTCAGATCTGAAGAGTGGATGTAGGATGTGACTAACAACATAGATTGGTTTGTGGAACCAATACCATCTCTTCATTAGCTTGGCAGATGCAGCAAACATGTGAAGGGCTTCAGTGATACGGTCCACAAATTCATATAGCAAACCCAATGTGCAGCCTTCTCTATCAGCAAGGCGTATGACACTATAAATGGGCTTCATGCCTATCACAATGGTATTCACATCAGTCCAAAAGTTGGATTGTGCACCTAGGCAAAGTCCTTGCACAAATATTGCTGCATTTTCACTTTTGCCATTCATACTTTGCCATTCCTCCGAAACAACAGCTCGCATCAAGGCATCATGGACCTTTTGCAAGCGTTCCAATGTGATATACACATAAATAAACCTTGTGTTTGCTGGTTTCAAGAGCTCCAACTTGCTGTACTTCCTAAAAATTGAGAGTGCAGATGGTTTAGTAGTGAAGAAGTTAACAATGACATTGGCTTCACGAATCACTTTCTTCACCCATGGCAACCCTCCAATATCTTCTAATAGCAGATCCAAGCAATGACTAGCACAAGGTCTTACAATTTGATGCAAAATTGGTGTGATCACCTGCACAACATTTTGTGGACCAATCTTAAGTATTACCTTAGTTATCTCTCGGGCAATCAGACGACAAGATACTTTTGCTCCTGCAGCTGAGACATCAATGGCTTTATGGAAAACAATACCAACACAAGATGAAATCATGATGTTTATGATATAACGACGTCTATGATCACTCCAACCATAAGATATGATGGTGCATCCATACTCCCTCCACTTTTCTTTTAGTGGGAGAAGCTGCTTGTTAATTTATTGGATCTCATAATCCAATTCTTTGGTTCTCATGGATTGATAGTTCAATCCTTTGTCAGGTGCTCCAATCATGGCAATAGCATTTACCATTTTCCTCCATTGTAGAGTTCTCAAGACATTGAATGCTAAATTGCATTCAATAATGCATCTTCTGATCTCCACTCTTGCAGCTTTCATTCTGGCTTTTCTCCAACCAACATTATCCCTTCCCAATTTGGTTTGCTTAAGTACTCCTTGCATGCTAACTTGTGGAGCTTCTTCCACTCTAGACCGTTTAGCATGAGGATTATCATAAGGACTAGAAACGTGTGCCCGGCGATGCCGGGCATTAGTCGTGGACGTATGAGGGCATTGATGTGCGTTAGTTGTGGTTGGGTAGGTGGAAATAGACACATATAGATACGGAACAAACATTACCTTTCTAAAGTGTACACATAATATGAAGTTCAAACAAAATGTTAAACAAATATACTGGTTCTATATATACGCAAATGAGGTTATGTCCGTCAATCTCAATGGATCCACATCATGAAGAACCTGTCCCAAAGAACTCTAGGAACGTCCGTCGGCTCGATGTGAAGCTCAGTTGCGAAGCCGATAGGTATAGAAGCTCCTCCCGTCGTGCCTATGGTGGCGAACATGAACGTGTAAACATGCTCTGATACCATGTCCCACACGCGCGACTCAGGTGTACCAACAACAATGTTATGCTTTGTTAGGAAGTCAGGAAGCTCGTAATCACCAACTGCGTCATGTGGAATAGATGCCCAAGCCTTGAACCGTCTCCCATCACAAACACCAATGTGTGTGATGCCTCCTGGCGTGAAGCAAGTTCCCCTGCATGTATACTTGGAGGGGAACTTTTTTGACTCCAACACAGCAACACGCCAGCGTGTGTTATCAACTATCGCATAACTCCCTACAATAATAAGACATCATTTCAGAAAAAGATAGAAAACATGCATTGATGAACTTCTTAATAAATGATAGAATATATACTATTAAGTAGCATATAAGCAATTGTTATTGTTGGAACTAACAAATCTTACACGTACCATCCCTACGATGCACATGAACTATCGCCCTTGGCTTAGGATTTCCAAGTTCCCGAGGTACAAAAGGTGTATAGGGCTTCATGATCTGCACACATTCAGAAGAAGAATAAACATTCAAGAAGCATGAAAACCTTTGAAAGAAAACACATATACATGCAATACATGGACACTACAACGTTAGTCGAGGACATGACACTTACCCGGATCACAAAGCATCCGTGTAAACCACGTTCCTTGTGAACCTTGAAACTGTATTGGCATCTTCTTGAGGCATGGATGGTGGGTCTTTGATAGCAACCCTAATTCCTTGTCGATTTTGTACCCTTGAGAATGCCACATACAATTGTCCATCGTGAAAAGACAGGGCTTTGGAAGATATATCCCCACCTTATGCATTGTGCGTACAGGACTTGTTTATGGTCATGGCAAAGGCCCGCGCCCAAAGGGAATTGCACCCTTTCAAAACTGAAATGGCAAACTGAATCGGTAGGCACAATTGGAATGCGCGATAGAACACAAGGTATCACCAGCGTGTGTCCGGTTACTATCTACGCCTCAATGACACGTCTTCCCGGCTTTTCGTATAATCAATCGTGTTCCATTGCACGGGCCCTTCTTGAGCGATGTAGACCTCAACAACATTACAATCATTCCCACCTTCGGGGGTTAGCTCGTGTGGCGGTACACCACTCGGAGTTTGTGCATTAAGAAACTCAATGGGATATAGACACGCTGGCGGCCATCGTGTCGATGATTCGATCAGCACTAAAATGTCGATCGTCTCTCGGGGATGAGAGGCGCCACCTTCTTATTGATCTCATCGACAAAATGGTTCAAAGGCGACAATATAGCCGCGATGTGTCCGGAAAATCACTTCTTTCGGTTACATTTGGATATCGGGGAAATATGTCACGAATTAAATCATCCCATCATCATCGAGCCAAGGCATATATCTTGTGGCGGATGCACCATATCGACACCCTTATCCAGGAAAGGTGGGTTGCGGCCATCTCCTATACTTAGTAAGTAGTCAGCAAATGCTTGTTGTTCAAAAGCATCTAAGCCCAATGCATTCATGCGCATGTTGATTGTCGGTTTATATTCTCTCACACTATCCCGGATATCTGAGCGCTTTAGAGAAGCTTCTACAATTTGTGCCCGCGAACCTTTAGGAACCACGGGTAGTATTTGTCGGAAATCCCCTCCCAATAGTATTGGAATCCCACCAAGCGGGGTGCGCTCATTGCCCATCACATCTCTCAATGTTCTATCCCTTTGCCTCAAATATCCATTTTGTGCATCATTGGTGCCTCATCCCATACAATCAACCGACATGCTCGAATGAGTCTTGCCAATTTCGAACGCCTTGGAATATTGCAAGTAGATGCTTCGTGTGCCCCTATGGGTATCTTGAAAATGAATGGCCGGTTCGACCACCTTGCGATAACAAGGCCGCAATACCGGAAGATGCAAGCTGCGAGCAATCCAACCCCTTGCACGCATTACATACCCTAGGAGAGTGTTATATAGATATGTTTTCCGGTTCCACCGGGGCCATTCGCGAAGAAGACCCCACCACCGGTCTTATTGATCACATGGTCGAGAAACGGCATATCGTAAAACCGGCCGTGATCAATGTTCAACTTCTCGGAATCAGATAAGACTTTATCCATACTCACATACATCATTTCCTCACGGAATAGTGTGCTTGTGTCTATACGGTTTACGGTAAGTTGAAGCCCATTTACGCCGGGCTCCTTCCAACTGATTGCATATGATCCTCCACATCCATTAGTGCCATGTCAATAGCATCATTGACTCAAGTGACTGTCTTGGAATAAGCATCATAAGCAACTTTGGTCTAGGAAATCTTCGACCATCCTATATTCCAACTCCTTCCAAATATCAAGTGGATACAATGGGTTACATTCCAGCGTAATTGAAGCAAATAAGTGTCGCAATTGGCGTGGCATACCCATGATGATGCTTCTCGTAGGCATTCTAGCCACTCACGAATTATCATTCACAATCATACGCTTTGATGCATGCGTTCTTGAGCGTCTCACACAAATGACCATCACGGTTTCGGATCTTCAAAAAGCGTAGCTCGGTACATTGCTTAGCAACATCCGCAAATAGAATCGTTCACCACGTGAGGGAGTCACAAAGTACATTCTACCCACGGATGGCATAACTTTGAATACGTTCACGTTTTGTCCATTTTGTATGTCGCTTTGCTCCAAGTAAAGCTCTTGGGAAAGTCATGGTACAACAAAGCACGGGACACTTTGGGTATTCATTTGCGGCATTCACCTAAACCAACCCATGAGAGTGGTGTCATGTGCATTGTTAACC
Source organism: Isoetes taiwanensis (assembly GCA_021234155.1). Classification (NCBI taxonomy): domain Eukaryota; kingdom Viridiplantae; phylum Streptophyta; class Lycopodiopsida; order Isoetales; family Isoetaceae; genus Isoetes; species Isoetes taiwanensis. Next base: position 7,003,481 of record JAJEKV010000012.1, on the reverse strand, counting down.
ACTTCATCTAAGTGCGCATTCTCATCGAAAAGTATTGGCTGCTCATTAGGAAGGTGAACTGCGGTCGCACGACATGAGGATTACGTTCTTGCAATCAAACTTGAACAACCGCCATGCCCTCGAGGCGAATAGTATTTGGCATTGACATGCTGGCTGAACCTCGTCATGGTCATCGTTACGATTGCTCGCGGTGACACTCTCTCCAGAACCTTGTCCCAAGTTCACCGATATCATGTCTGGACCCTTGTAAATGTACTTGTATAAGTATTTGACTCCCTTAATATGGGCACATATCTCAACATTGATATGGCATCTAAAATAGCACGACAACCACGGATTGTAGGGTACAACCCATCTATTGTCCATGTTCATGCCATCTCGATGAGCAGTCCTTCCATCATTTCTCGCGCTTTTGTAGAGTGGGTAGCCGTTGCTAACCATAGTCTGCTCCAGAAATTGCTTTGGGTACCCTTTACTGCAAACCCCATCAACCATACAGGGAGCATTAGGATATGTAGGGCCACAGGGTCCATGCATCATCTGACGCGTGACCACCTCATACAATTCGGGGTTGGATTCCTTATCTGGAATCTCCGCACAAATCACTTTATCTATATCCTCGACCGTCAGTGGCTTGTCCTCCTGGTACAATATGGTAAGGAGATGCACATGAGGAAGACCCCTCTTCTGGAACTCAATGACATGAATCCTAGCAGAAATGCGGCCAAATATGCCATGATGTGACACAATCTCTAATAGCTCCTTCAACTTTAAGTAGAAGACACGGGCTACTAAATCAGGTCTGTCGGAAGGGTCCTGGCCATTTATGAGCTCCCTAGTGATTTCTGGCCACTTTGGGTTGGCAGTCATAGTGATGAACAAATCTGGTCGGCCAAGCTCCCGAACAATTGCCATTGCATCTTGGTAGAGTTGAGTCATATAACGCGTGCTTCCAAGAAATGTTGCTGGTAGAATGACACGGCGCCCAATGGAATTACCATCATGCCCAGTGGAATCCACAATACCACTATACAATTCGCTACGTAGTTGAGCTTGGTTTAGTTGTACCCAACCCAATCTTGACTGCCACATCTTAGCAAACATGTCACAAATGTACTCATGGAACAATCTCCCAGCAATATGCAATGGTGATAATGTACCACTGCGTACCTGTAGATGATACTTATAGAATTGCAACATGGTTACTCCCTTTGATCTTCTCACTTGTTTGATCCCAGTATGCCAGCCATCAGTTCCATAGGGGAAGAGTAGTGCAAAGTGGAGAGCATCATATGATGAATGCAGTGCGTCAATATGCCTTATTCCTCCTTCTTTAGAATGTACCACAATGTCTACGAGATTGTCTTACGGGCGAGTCAAGCGGCATTAATATTGCTATCTCATTTGCGGGAAGGAGCACTACTATCTTTGTCTCTCGTGAATCCTGCAGGTTTGCACTTGGAATCAAGAAGCGATATCGGCTTGGATTTGCTGCGCATTACCTCGGTGAGAGGAAGATCTGAACAAAAGGATTTACATCCGCCATCATCGTTGAAGGCATGCCATTGTATCCGTCGCGCACCACCACCGAATGATGTCACGGCGATCCATCTAGCCGCAACTCATCCCGTCCATGATATAAATTTGTGCAAAAAACGGTTGATGTCCCGGCTATCGGTAGCAAAGTTCCCATCATGTGACACATATGCGACCGTTGACTCGAAAGTGTACACACCTCCAATGGAGTTTGCCAAGGAGGCATCGAGTTTGGCGACCAATGAGGCAAATGCAAGAGCATTGTTATATTTTCTAATACCAGATCGGAAGTCCTTTCCAACGTCATCCTTCCTTGTGTACAGGTCCATGAGAGATGGAGGGGGGGTCGGGAAGGGTGGCAATGAAATCTTCCCGTTTGAGCAACAAAATGTACCAAGTTCATCCTTCCACAGCAAGGCCCCACAATCCTTGCATTTTTTGCTCATCCTTCCTGCATCGCAATATTGTGGAGCTACACCAGTCCAAGCTATTTTCCAAAATCCGACCCTTCTCCTTATTAATGCCTCAACTTGTGGTGCATCACCATCATCATCCTGGAATGCTGCTGCATGCCTTAGATTCATCCTTCTCATGCTAACACGTGCACCAATGCTACTTGGTTCCTCACCTGGCACACTTGCAACAGGATTCAAATGCGATACCGCTCCCATTACATCACCCTCTGCAACAATATTCTCACTTTGCATGGGAATGGTGTTCTGCACCACGTCGCCAAGTCCAGAACATTCACCCAGCATTGTTGCCTTTGTTACCTCCATCAAATACATGCCCACCACGGTGCGTCAAACATGATGCCCTTTGTTGTGCTGCAGGCGTTAAGCTAACATTCTCAAATTCTCTTGCCAATGCTCTAGCCTTGGCCATGCGTCTTCTTGCTCGACGATTGCTTTTCTCCAACTTAGACTCCATTTGCTTAGGTGTTGCATAAGATGGATTTTGCCGCGTCTGACATCGGGGTATGAGCAAGGTTGAAAGGAATTTCATGCATAGTGGATCTTGTTGGTACAGGCTCAGTACATTCATCATCAACAACCTCACTTGGCAACGAACTCACAACACCCATGCTGCTTGATGCATGGGTTGATATACACTCATTCAGCTCATGTTGCAAGTTCCTAACAATACTTCCATAGGTAGCTCCATCTCTCTCGCATGTGTCATCATGCACAACCATGTCTCCCCCTATTGCACGTGCTCGTGCTCTCCATGTTAATTTACGCTTACGGGTCAGACGCCTCTTCCTAGCTGACTTTGACTCTTGTTCGGGTGTAACTGAAGATGCCTTGCCATCTTTATAAGTTCTAGGACTCATGGTTTTTGATGTCACCATATCCTGAAGATGAAGATGAGGTCATGGATCCCAACGGGGCATATAGGAAAGGAAGCCAAGGGTCAATTAAGCATAGAAATTTACATTCACATGACTTTGTATCTAGAGCAACATAAATCGATAATAATATTACATGACGACATTTAGGCCTCCCAAAAGTAATATAAATCCCTAAAATAATTAGAGGCTCGTCAACATAAATCCTATTGGTAAAGGAAGACCTCGAACACACTATGTGCCCATGCCAGCACGAAACTAAACTTAAATCTAGGAGAGTCGTAAACGTAGGAGAGTCGCTCACCCTAAAGACAAAATGGATGTAATAGCAAAGAAAAAACAAAGCGCACAAAAAAAGGTTGAGGTGGTTACCATTGTGGTCCATACGAAACAATTGTTTGACCCAAGGGAAGGGAAAATAATTGTTTTTACCTTCTCGAATACAATGGTATGGTATGTGCTTTGAGATTCATGTTCTAGCAACGTACCAAAAAAGAGAAAATCTTGAAATTCAAGTAAAAAAAAAAAAAAAAGAAGAGACTACAATAAATAGATAAACTGTTTTATCCATTGACCATGGTGTAGGATTACATCAAAAGGGTACATAAGGCATGTACCTTATATCTTTGATGAAGTACAAAAAAGAGTATTCTAAGGTGATGCTCTTTTATCATCAAGAAAGTGCTACAACACCATTAAAGGTCTATCTACAAAAACAAAAACCTGCAATGCACTATGCTCTCAACCCACGTAATTCTCCCAACCATCTTCCCCATTCTTCAGCACAAACAACATGTCATCAATGACTTCTTTGACCTCCCTCACTTCGACAAAAGTGCTTTGGCTATAGAATTTCTCCAGCTTGACAATAAGATTCTCAATGTCAACGCTTATCAACTCATCTACACACTTTGGACATGGCCTCCAAGGTCGCCACTCATACCACGACCCCAAGGCTTTGACGACGAAGGAGATGCGACTAACATGCACCTCCTTCCGAATCAACCATTCAGCAACATGGCTGCCAAAAGCATACCATGGCACCAAAATTTGCACCATCTACACGACAATAGAAAAATAAATTAGAGCAAGTTTAGGCAAGGACTGGCATGGACACGTGTATAGTAGAGGACAACTTAAAGGGAAGTTTATTGGACTCTCTAACTGGTACAAAACACAAACGACTCTTCAACTCAATATACAAAGCACAACATAAGATTCTTCTCTAAACCCTTAGACATCTACCCTTTCCAAACATGAAATAATAAATAAAAGAAACATGTCAACTAACCTTGCAAAGCAACCGAATCACCAGCTCAGTATGCCTTCCTTGGATACAACGAACACAACTTGATTATCTGCTCACAATGATATTAATGCAAATCAATACATTTTCTATTTCTGAAATTTCTGAAATTTCTGAAATATTTTCAGAAATCATCTTCTTTCAAATATTTTCAGAAATCATCTTTCATCTAAGCCGAAGGTTCAATAACAGTAAGATAAAAAAATAAGAATTGTACTAACTTACAATTGTGGGCCCTGAAGTCAGCTGCAACTCTTCTCGAATATCCGCTTGTATTGTTGATACAGGAGCAACTGTAACATGATAAAGGCATACTTAATGATTGCTAAGAACATTGACTGCAAGCAACTTTTGGATCAACAATAACAATAAAGACGAACGAATAAGTAGCTATGCTACAAAGTTTAAGCTATGCTGCAGCAGTAAGCATGCATATCCATTTTCTAGTCTTTTGATTACTGCTTAAAATCCTTCCATAAGGAAACAGTGCCAGCTTTTGCATCTAGGAATCAATAATTACCAATTGGACCAATGCATTGATCACCGATATAGCAATGCAGCTTTTGCATCTAGTAATCAATAATTACCTATGCGGGGCATGATAACCTCGTAATGTTAGCCACACTAAATCAAGTATAAGGAGAAATTCTCTTAGACGCCTTGGCTCTTTAGTAGACAATATAATCTATGTCTCACTTTCTGTCTTGATAATACGTCTTTTCAGTCTCTTCCCAAAGCTTGTAAAAAGTACACAATTAAAATCACAATAGCAAAAGCTAAACAAACTTAAAAACCCCTGATTATCATAGTTGGAGAGACACTTTTTCCACTTGAAAGCTTGTAAAAAGTACACAATTAAATCACAATACCAAAAGATAAACGAACTTAAAGACCCCTGATTATCATAGTTGGAGAGACACTTTTTCCACTTGAGAGGTTTTAATGGCTAGAAGGACCAGAAATGTTTAACAAAATTCATGCAATGGCAATGACATGTTGCCAAAGTTGCATACGTTGAGCAATAATTAACTCTTGTCTAACTCTTCAGCAGATATCCAGGTTGGCGCAGGCTGTCTGGACAGCAGCGGCTGATGGAAACAATGGATTATTCAAACACCTTATTATAACTGTCCACATGGCAACCACGGTTTATTGGACCTGATTATAAGTGCATATGATGTTTCTAGGATCATTCCTAACTGTTATTTAAGCTGCGCAATGAATGGAGGTGCTACAATGAATGGAGGTGCTACAATAAATCATATACGGAAGTTTGAAACTACAGGGTTTTGTTTTTTAGAATTCAAGGGCTTTTCTTAAAGAAGGTTGACCCATTTACAATAGCATAAGATATCCAAAACTCTAGTTGTAGCAGCATTCAGATCTCTTTATACGAATCCGTTCGTGCATTCTAATGTGATATACAAAAAGCATGTTAATCTAATGCTTTCAGAATGATGCTTCTGATGTGGTATCTGCCGAAAATATGCTTGTGAGATCATATGGCAGCTTTGCTTGTGCTCTCAAGGCAATGCTATTCAGTGCAATGGTACAAATCTATTCCTGTATCTTAAGTGTACCTTTATTGAAGAGTTGATAATATCAGAAATTTGTAGCCAGAATAGTATATGCTTCTAACAACTCTTCAAGTCTTGAACCTGCAATATTCATCCTTACTGTAAAGCATCCTTACTGTAAACCTGAGCTTTTGAAAAACAATCCAAATGCAAATCGCTTGAAAAACATATGAACAATGGTTTGCAGCAAGAGTTTACATCTACATGCTTGATAGAAAACTTACCACTATGTAAACCAGAGCATGCTGGACCTGTAAGGATAATCGTAAGCATGGAATTCATGAAAGAAATAGAAACCAAAAGGAAGAATGAATGAAAGAAATGGAAACCGAAAGGAAGAATGAATGACAGAAATGGAAACCGAAAGCAAGAATGGCTCACCTTTGCAAGCTATGGACCCGGATGAGGTGCGGGAAGGATCAGCTGAGGCGCCAAGATGGAAGCTCAGCTCACCAGAACTCAGCTCACCAGCTCTCTTCAATAGGCGCCAAGGACGAACCGGAGGAGCTGTAAGGAAAAAGCATGAAAAGAAAGCAAACGAAAGCAAATGGAAAACGAAAGCAAATGGAAAGCAAACGAAAAGAAAGCAAACGAAAGCAAATGGAAAACTCAGCTTACCAGGTCTCTTGAACAGGCGCCAGAAATCAGAGTTGAGGCGCCAAGGACGAACCGGAGGAGTAAAACAGGAGACGGCTTGGCAATTTCGTACACATTCAGCCAATTCAAATGCCATTCAAATTCTCAAGCATTCAATTCCGGCGCCCTTCTTCGAGATTTGTGAGGGGAATGTTTGCAATCAATTCAGCCAGCCTGCGTCCCGCAAGGGGGAACGTAAATTGGAAGGGAACGCCGCATGCGGCGTAACATGCGGCGTTCCTTTGCACAAAAACCAAAGCCTTACGAAAATAAGAAAGAAGATTATCCTCTGCAGTTGCAACGGATGAAGCTTCTTCACTTCCTAGGATCTGGCTTCTAACATCCTGAGGCACCTTGACACATTTGCCAATGCCATTTCTACCAAATGTAAGATGAGTTTTAACTCTGGTAGTGCTGGAGATAACTACATTGGAGCAGTATTTGCACTTCCAGCTACGGACACCACATCCTTTTCCAACCTTGTCAAGGACAATTGTATGGTTCTAGACAGTGCTTGCTCTCCTTGGCATGATGTATGGTCCTGCAAGAAGTATGGATGAAAGAAACCTGGATGCGAAAAGAAAAAGATGGAGATGGCATATAGAGCAGTAGTATAAAACGGCTTCCATCTGGCGCCAAAAGTAGTTGGGTTGATCCACCACTCTTGATTTGTGCCACTCTTCTCTTGATTCATGCAACAGAATTAGATTCGCCCACTCCTCTGCATGTATTTGGAGATGAAATAGAGGAATGAATGTTGTTTAGGGCTTGTCTCTTTTAGAACTAACCCTTTTGTTTTTGGCTTTTTCTTTTTTCTTTTTTTTCTTTTTTTTTACGTATCTATATAAAGAATCTGGCGTATCGATCATGTTGGTTTCTCAAAGTTTCAAAAAGAATAGAAACGTGAATCTATTCTTCCATGTTGCTAGCCCGAAAAACCACATGATGGGGATGATGATGACTGTATGGAACAATACCCATTGTAAGTTCATTATTCTTTGTTGGAGATGCAATTGAAGATGTCACAGCAGAACGATTTGGGGTGGAGGAGCCTCCATCGACATAAACAGCCATTTGCGCCCCCTTTTTTTAAACCTTCCATACCCTTCAGCGTCCATATAGCTGCATGACTAAAAGTGCATGAAAATTCTTGTTAGATTTTCAACGATTCAACAGATGCTTAGTTGGAATTGATGCACCATAATCTAGATGGATAGAAGCGATTAATTCAATATGCCACATAATAGGGCCATTATCTACGTGCAAAAGTAATGCTCATACTTCCCTCCAAGTCAAAATGTTGGCCATGGATCTGTACAATCTTCCACACATTCACATAATTGACATCTTTCCAATCGCATAAAGGTGTTGGGGTAGCGCAGTGTCCTATGCAAATGATTTGTTAAACTATGAAACATGTCAAAAACTTGGATTTCATGTGAGAAATACATTAATTGAGTGCATATTCATACAAGGATGCCTTCAGGTATCGAGAGCTCTTGGATGGGCATATTCACGAGCTATGCCTCATTTTCAATAGTAGATAGTGATCCTCGTTTGTGGGGTATGATGTATAACATGATTAATGAGATACTATAAGATTGAAACCAAATGTACTTAATGGTATTGTATGATCAAGGAGGCGGGGGAGAGAGACTCTCACTGCCCTAGGTCACACCTAGTATGAATATGCACTCAAACCAAAAAAAGGTTTTAGGGGGAATTTATTATAAGCATATAATGAGTAATAGTTGGTGTTATCTAGAAAATTTTTTGGCCCCTTTGAGACCTTGATAAAGATATTGCAGATATTGAACATAAGCATATTGTTTGCATATTGCAATAGAAACAAACATGTAGTCAAAATAGCAACTTTACGATATGGGACTTGAACCCAATATATCCTTGCGAAACCACGGCGTCTATATCTTTGTGAAATAAGGATGAAGTGCGACACGAATTGATAGAAGCTTCAAATTTGAGACAATGTCAAGTTTAAAAAATCTTACAACCCATAGAACACTAAAATTACCTGTAACATAAAAGCAATTTGATAACAAAATGTCTTATAAAGAATGTTTTGCAACACCAATGTGCAAAAACATTCCCAAGTTACCATATTCCAGCTTATGTTACAGCTGCTTCAGTCAGACTTGTTAGTCAAAAAATGCTCATGTTTAGCATTATGCATTATTGTCGGCCTCCCCGGTACCTACTTTTGTGCGTGTTCTGCATTTCTGTTTCAGAAGTTCTGTTAAGCTTTTTATCATAGGTGGTCTGTAATGTGCCATAGCGAGGTGAGTGCTTCAGTAGGTCTAGAGACAGATTCATCCACTATCCTGCATCTGCTACATGTGACAGTTTATGTTGAAGAGCAGCTCTATTCTATGCAGTTGATACCAGCCACTGTGTTGCTTCACTAGGATAATTCCCAGTTTGTATCCAGCAGTATAGGAATCCATTGCCATTTTGAAAAAAGAGCTCGGCTGTGCACTGTGGCATGTTGTTGCAACGATACATTAGTTCTGCCCTTCAGGTGAAAGGCTAAAATACTTAAATATACATTGAAGTTCTCATTCAGACTTGTCACAGTTTGGTTGGGACAAAATCAACAAATGAATCTGTTAAAACAAGGATCAATGAAAACAATTGATTTATAAAATCTACTTGCATCACTAGTGCAGAATAATAATGTCTACATAAAAGTAGGCAGACAAAATATCACCTTCCAGCATCTCTCCAAGTAAATTGAAGCCATCTTTAACTCCCCGGGATCATCCTGCCCTTCTTGAGTAAGGATTGCGACTATGGTTAGAAGAAGGGATGTTTCCAGAAACTGTCTGTTGCCGCAGCCAAACCCTGGTTCCATGAGCACCCTGGAAACCAGGTGGTTTCCTTGTCCTTTATCTTCAGAATCAAGTAACCTCTCTGGTCCAAGTTCTGCCATGCGTGCAAGAGCTTTCTTCAAAAACTTCAAACATGTCAGTTTGACATTTTAAATCTTCCAATGCCAGAGATAACAGATTCCTGTAGATGGTAATTTCTCTAATTCCAGGGGGGCTCAAATTCAGCGAGCTAGAGAGTGCAGAAACAGCATCTTTTGTGCTTTTGCAGACCATGGCTTCATGAGATGCAACAATCAAGTAACTGCTTTGCAGCTCTGAGTTCGTCATCTAGTTGCAGACATATCTTGAACTGGAACGAAGTGGCCATTGTAATAAAGCATAGAAATTTAAGTGCATTTACCTTCAAGAAGATGCAGGCCATCTTTGGATCCAGCTGTCAACATACATCTTATTAGACGATTAAACAACTTCAAATTCTAATAGGCCTACTTACATTCTTAGCTCCATCGACATATTCATTAGCACGATCATATTGCAAAAGTCCAATGTGGCAAAGCCAGACAACACGAGAGGGCCTTTGCGTGCATGGGACTGCCTTCCATACCGCCAGCAAGTTAAAGCATGAACGTCTCAAAAACTTGATGCTGAAGTATGGTGTAGATTAAAAATTGGCTGAAGGATCAAAATTCAGGAATACTTGTACCCCAGTATACGCAAGCCTGCTAAAGAGCTTGGCTCCTTAGCCCTTGCTTTAAGATTGGCAACAGGAGAGGAGAGAAGATGACTATTATCTGCCGACTATGCCAACGCATGGGACCGTTCGAAAAATCAAGAATACAAATCTTCCTTTCACTTGCATCCCTGTCTCTTGTGCCACCCCAATGTACTTTGATTTTTATAAACAAAATTAAGAACAAATATCTAGTATTGGCTTTCTTCCTGGTAGAAAAAGGGGACTGTCTCGCATTCAGTATCCCACTTGTTACTTGTAGCTAGTATGTTTGAGAGTAAAACATATGATGAGGAATCTTTAGGATCCAAACTAGAGAGTTGCCCAGCTGCCCATGTTCCTTGAGATTCATTGCCACATGCACCAAGATATGTTCTCCATAGTGAAGTAGTAGGCTGAAATGGCATGCCGACAATCAAGTTTTTTGCAACATCAAGCTGCCCTGCACGGCAAAGGAGATCAATTATGCAACCATAATGCTCCACTGATTGTACAATGCCCTGATCCTGGCTGATACAGATAAAATATTCCAAGCCCAAGCTGAATAAGCCAGCATGGCTACAGGCAGAAAGAATACTAACATAAGTAATCTCATTCGGTCTTATACCTTCAAGTTGCATCTGGTAAAAAATCTCCAAAGATTCTTGAGCATGCCCCTGTTCGGCATATGCTTCAATTATTGCATTCCAGGAAATAACATCTTCCATAGACATTTTATTGAACACGCGTCTTGCTTCAATCAAACACCCACATTTTCCATACATATTAATCAAGGCATTTCCTACAACCAAGTCTAAGTCAAATCCACTGTCTATAATCCTTATGTGGGTCTGCATGCCTTGATCTATGGCTGCCTGATTAGCACAAGCAGAAAGAACACTAATTAAAGTTACTCTATTTGGGACTACATCCTGAATCTGCATTTCTTGAAAGATATCAAGAGCCTTCTTACCTTGTCCACACTCATTATATGACACAACCATGGCTGTCCAGGAAATTACATCTCTCTCAAGCATTCGGTCAAATACCCAGCTTGCATCCTCCAGGTGGCCACATTTACAGTACATATTCACCAGTGCATTACCAATAACGACATCTAATGCATGCTCACTATTCATAATAAGTGAATGGATCAGCTTGCCTTGCACCAAATCTATCAGGTTGGCACATGCAGAAACCGTACTTGCAAATGTAACCTCATTGGGTTTTATATCTTCATGCTGCATTTTTTGAAAAATTTGAAGGGCCTCCTCTGCATGGGCACATTGGATATAGATTGAGATCATAGTGTTCCATGTGGTCACATTTTTCTCAGTCATTTTGTCAAACATCTGTCTCACATCAACAAAACTCATGCACTTGGCATACATATTAAGAAGAGCATTCAACAGACTAATATCTTGTTCAAGCCCAGCACTTACAATGCAGGCATGCATTCTTTTTGCATCAGGCAATTCCTCATGATTGTGAAATGCTTGAAGAATGACCAGAAATGTGACTTTATTTGGAAGCACATCCTTGGACTGCATTTGCCTGAGCAATTCAACTGCATACTGACCATGCCCATATTGTGCATAAACTGAAATCATTGTAGTCCACAAGACTACATCCCTCTTGAGCATTTTATCAAATAAGCTTCTTGCATCCTCAATGAACCCCCACTTACCATACATATTGACAAGTGAAGTATCCAAAACAACATCTGATCTAAGATCACTACACATAGTGCCAGCATGAAGAAACTTGCCTTGAGCAACACCACGTTTGCTTAGTTCCACGATTAAAACTACCCAAGAGAATGCATTTTTTTCCGGAAGTCTTTCGAAAACAATTCGTGCATCTTCCACAAGTCCACACTTAATATACATCTCCATAAGCAGATTTCCATAATATGTTTTTGTATGATGCCCATTTTTTACACAGTAGGCATGAATTCGTTTACCTTCAGGTTGAACTTCCACGCTGCGACAAGTACGAATAATAGAGGCAAGGTCAGTTTTTGAAACCGAAGTTTCTATTACAAGTTCCGGGCTAGAATTTCGACATTTGTCTTCCTCTAAAGCTGCAAGTACTGGGAAAGACAAGGCCGCTGGAACAGAGCATTTCTGGAACCTCTTAGCTTCTGCTAACGCTGATCTATATGTAAAAATGCTCATGGAAGGGCTTCCATTATTTATGTTCCTAAGGAAAGGTAGTGCACGTCAACTGTAAGAAATGGGTTATTCATATCGAGCGTATTGCCCGATATAAGGTCCGCAAAAGATCCCGTGGGGTCTTTTTATAAAGGTGTAAGCCTTTTTTAATGGTTTGGATTTGGTTTATTTTTCTTTTTGTTAATGGTCAATTTTAGAAAGTGGGATTGTTCTTTTTTTGGTCGCCACTCTCAGGGCCTGCGATTCATGCATCTGCCATAACCACCAGACAGGGATCTGGCTTTCTTTGCACAGCGATGGCTTTCTTGAACAGGGTTTCTTGAATAGGGTTTTTTGAGGTTTTTTTGCACTCTCGAATTGGGCTTGAAGCTCTGGTCTGGGATGCGGACTCTGTTGTGTTGTGTTTAGGCTCTGGTGGCATCGAAATTTGTTCTGTTATGTTTTGCTTCATGGTTCGAGCAAGAAAAGTGTGAGCTGGAAGTAAAGGGATTAAGGGTGCATTCCCATGGACGGACAGACCTGGATGAGGTCAAACCCAGGTCCAAAAGTAATCGTTGGGATTACTTTCCAAATGAGGTTCTTAACCTCAGCCAGTCAGGTTCTTAGCTCATGGGAGCATCGGAATAGCAGACCAGACCTTCAGAAAACCTAGAGGTTTTCTGCCCATGGGAAAGCACCCTAAGCACGGCCAGGCATGGCGGAGGCAGGAAGCTCCAGCCGGATTTGCGGTCTGCTACAGTTTCTTATTTTCGGATTTTGTTCCGAATTTGTGTAGACGCCATTCCGCTGTTCATTCTGCCTCCGGATCTTTGTTGCTTCACCGGAGCTTTTCAAGTTGAAGCTCTGGGCCATTCAGATGCTGCTATTTGCATGTATTTTATGTGTTTATTCGTATTTAACAAATCCAATGGTTTATAATTCAATGGTTTAGCAAAAAAATAAAAAGATAAGGTATGGGTTAGATGAAAGGTATGGGTTAGATGAAAGGTATATATAAGGTATGGGTAAGGTAAGGTATGGGTTAGATAAGGTATGGGCCCGTATTGCCCGATAGAAGGTCAATGGAGCTACTGTGAATGTTGGCATCCATCCCTCTAATGATTAATTTAATTTAATTTAATAGTTTAATGATATTATCACAAAATTCAAATTTGGTAAGGACAGGATAGCTTTGCTGGATAGAAAAGGAAAAGGAAGAGCTGCAGAGAACGGCAAAGGCAATTTTACAAAAGGAAGTTAGTGTCGGGCTCTAGGAAGTGATTGCATATGAATTTCTCATGGTTGATGAGTTTCAAGTTAGTCTCTCTTGATGAAAAAAAACTAGCGGAAATGGAGGGTTGGGGTGAAGGTTAGGGTGTTATAGGGTAAGGTGTGAATTTCATTGTCATGTGATGAGGATGTATATGTAATTCTAGTTTGAGGAATAGATAGTAGGGAGAAAGTTTTCACAAAATTACACATTTAGTCTTTCTTTGCTTAATGTCAATTTTCTAAAAGTTGTTGCTCAATTTTATGAAGTGTTCATTATTGCACATTAATAATGAAGTAATTTCCCACCATGGTCGACCATTTTTCCACAAGGATTCTCATTGTAGTCACGTTGTGTTTACTAGCAGCTCATTCTTTTTCATATATATTCATAGCAAGAATAAGGTGTTGATGTATATGGTCTATAACTTGAATTTTCTGAATTTTCACTTAGTTAAGGTGTGAGCCAAAAGTTGCGTGGCACCTAGAAGTAGTTTGGGGGCGCAATAGGGAGAGGGTGAAGGTTGGGGCGGGGATGGAGTAGCTTCATTGATCGACGTGATTGTCTTGTAGAGTTTGTGCATTAAGACACGAGCCAAGAGTTGCTTGACGCCTAGAAGTAGTGCATGCTATGCGTGTGGGTGCGCGATAGGGTGAGGGTGTGTATTGTGTGGCGACATATCTAAAAGATAGTCTATGATGATTGATGAGTCTGATTTCTGTTTGTTTGCTCTAATTGGTAGTTTCTGTAGTTCTATGCTATCAACTACAATATCATATTTGCATCCCCAAGAACTTTACTCAGACGACTTATCAAAGCTTGCAATTCGACTTCAGAAGGGAATTTTGTACCTAGAAGGTCAGCAGTGTAACTTTCCAAGCAAGGGGCATGTTACAAGCATAAAAGTAGGCAGCAGACGACCACTTAGTCTATCGATTGCTCTAGGTTTCGATGTGAAAAGTGGAGATCATTGTGAATTCAAAGCATATACACGGAATGCGAATTCAACAATCCAATCCAATTTTCAACCACTACAAAGAGAGTTTAGAATAGGGCCATTAGTCCAGATTGATCATTTTGATGTTGGCAATTCTAAGCTTTTTGTTTCAGGAATCTTTTTAGTGAGCCCAAAATATGTGAAGAAACGTTGGACGCCTTGGGACGAATCAAACTATTGCATTGCTTCCTTGTACATGATTGGAGATACAAAGTATAAAATTGTTATTTGTAGTTGTAACCTCTCATATAGGGTCAATAAGGACATCGTAAGCTTCGCATAGTATGTGCATACCTGTCGGATTCCATGAATCGACATGTTAGAGGAGCAAAATAAATCTTCAAATAATAACAATCAAGAGGAACCTTTTATCACTTACCTTAGATAACTCCTTGCATTCCAACTTAATGTCTTCAACCACTTGGGAAACTGTTGGATTAACTTGTTTTAGCTCTTGTTTCAGGTATCTGTCGGAATCCTGCATAGTATGTGCACACCTGTCGGATTCTATGAATTGACATGTTAGAGGGGGAAAATAAATCTTCAAACAATAACAAGCAAGAGGAACTTTTTATCACTTACCTTAGATAACTCCTTGCATTCCAATTTAAGGTCTTCACTACTCTTGGGAAACTGTTGGATTAACTTGTTGTAGCTCTCGTTTCAGGTATCTCTTTTCAGCCTTCAACCTTGCAAGTTCATCTCTAAGATATTTGATGCTCCCTCTAGAGCAAACATTAGGAGCTCCTTGTAGTGCTCTCTGATATGGTCTGTGGGGTATGGGATAAAGCCTTGTAGAGGTTGGGGCTCATGACGGATCCGCCTTTTTGGTGTGTTGGTTATCACTAGAGGTGCTAGTGCGTAATATTGGTATCAGAGCCAAGGTTCAATTCCTCGTGGCAACATTCGTGTGTTCCACATGCTTGAGGGTAAGCATCTCGAGGAGGGCAAGGAATTGATATGGTATGTGGGGTATGGGATAAAGCCTCGTAGAGGTTGGGGCTCATGAAGGATCTGCCCTTTTGATGTGTTGGTTATCACTAGAGGTGCTAGTGGGATAAAGCCTCATAGGGGCTCGGATCTGCCCTTTTGATGTGTTGTGTGACGTCTCCTACTTCGTGTACGATGCTCCCATTGTATTAGAAGCCGGAGTTCATCCCTCTGGCAACTAAGATGACAGAGGCCGTCCACCTGACACCAATCCCGTGGCAAGGAATCGATGAGGAAGAATGGACGTGTCATTTATCCCGTCTTCCTTCGGAAACATCCTAGTTGCGGAAGCATAAATAAACATGAGCACATGACATCAAATATAAATAGTTCCACCTCGAAGGGTGGCTCACCATAACATACATGTGTGAGCACGTCAACAACATCATCATGGGGGAATCCTACCCAAGGCTCAAACTCAAGGGGAATGGACTGACGGCTTGAGTCTCCAGAAGTCATTGCAGACATAATTCATGTCAATGGATTGGGCTGACAAAGGAACATAGCTATTGGGTAGTCCTCTCCATCCACCCCTCCTGTGCATACTTTGCAGAATAGGCTAATAAGTCTTGGGACTAGACCGTAGCCTGTCGGCTGCATAGCCAAGGGGGCTAATCCTGGGTTTTATCTCCCCAGTCCCGATGAGGCAGGAGATCACTCCCTCCAGAGGTATGCATGTCCATCATAGGCGGCTAGAGAGCCACTGCCTGTCTACGACTTGAACATCATTGAAGGTGATGCATCACCCAAGAGGTGTCGAGCCCATGCCTTGCCACACGCAGTGGTAAGCCATTAGGCCTAGCCCGCTAAGATCCCTGGTAGGCTTTACACACCAGAGGGATCGATTTGCAATGGGACATGTCCTCCTTATCCACCGTCTAGCCCCACCACCCACAGCCAGGCGGGCTTTTATGCACATGCCGCATCAATTGGGAATTAATGAGGCTATCTAGATACATCAACTACTGAAGCTTTCAGGGTCTCTACCCCCTTTCCAATACACAGGAGTGTGCATAGAATAGGACATCATCACATAGAACTGAAATATATAATAACATATAGGACATGGTTAGGTTCCTTTGTTAGGGCTTTGTGATCTCATAATCTATAAGGCTGCTAAGGCTAATCTAACATGCTGACCCATCTCATTGTTGGACTAAAGGTCGACATTGCACAATAGAATCGATGTTTACCTTCCTCCCACACCTCGTATCGTGTTCGGCCTTTGCTTGGGTCTTTGAGGATCTGTTGTGCAAAGGCAGCTTGGCGGCATCTGGCAATGCGAATTAGTAGCTTGGCTTGGCCGGAATGGCTCAACGAAGCCGAAATGCGAAAATAGAAAAAGTTTAGGGTTTTCCCTTTTGTTCCTATTACATGACCTTTTAGGGTTAGGTTTAAAAGGACATATGGGGTTTTTCCATGTGGCAAAGGGGTTAAATGCATATGTTTATAGACATGTGCAACTGCCCCCTAGGGTGCAACCCTTTACAGTTTCCAAGTACATGTCATCAAGGTGACGTGACATGTACGAGTGGCATGGTAGTATTTGTACCGTATATTATGCTGGAACGTCACAATCTCCCCACTTTGAATTGATGTTGTCCGCAGCATCACGAGTCTCCCCACCTTGGAAACCTGCATGATCCCTGCAACACATTTCATGCATGTAATTTTTATAACAATTACCCCAAGGTAATATTTAAGTTTAAATATCATAATCACATCCCTTGTTCCATAACATGTTATAGTAAGGTGATTTCTCAACCCTTACTTACATTAACATTTAATATTCACAAAACTTTTATAATTTGCACACTTATCATTAACAGAGTTTTTAAAACTTACATTAACATTTAATATTCACAAAACTTTTATAATTTGCACACTTATCATTAACAAGATTTTCAAAACTTTATAATTTAAAGGTCCATTTGGTCTGCTTGCAACACATTATGACAAAAAATATGTGTTGCGGTCTTCGCAGTGCGACCCTCCTGCCGCTAGATCCTCCTATTGGCCTGCAGGTCCAACACTACGTCAGTACACATTTATTTATTATAAAGTTAGTTATTAGGGGACCACCCATTTATTTACACTTAATTAACTATATGGATGCAAGTCTAATCTCCGGCGTAGGAAGAGGATGCTTCTTCCATCATGGCCGTAGAGACAGCGCCCTATAATGCCTCGTGTCATGGAGTATTAACTTCCTAATTCCGGATGAGTCTGGTATGCACAATTTGTTCTTGTAGTACAATAGGTTACCTTCTTTCTTAAAATACTTGAAAGTTTGCCTCTCTTTGTCCGTTCTTGCCTCCTTGAAAAGGCTTGCCCATTCTTCCTTAAAGTCTCGGTCCGTTGGCAACGTCACTTCTATCTTCTTGTCAAACTCACTGGTGAGTGTTGATATGGCATTGCAATGGAGTCTCGTCATCAAGGGGTGCCTTGAGAGCGCATCCGCAACCATGTTGAGCTTGCCTGGCTTATACACGATGTCAAAATCGTACTCCTCCAGGAACTCCATCCATCTCCTTTGTCTCAAGTTGAGATGTGGTTGGGTGAAGACGTACTGTAGACTATGATGGTCCGTATTTAATTGGAACTTCCTCCCCAATAGATAGTGCCTCCATATTCTCAATGCTCTCACCATTGCTAGCAACTCCTGGTCGTGGGTTAGATAGCGCATTTCGACATTGTTCATCTTCCTTGAATCATACGCTACCACCCTCTCCTCCTGCATCAAGACCACTCCTGTTGCAATCTCGCTTTCTCTAGATCGGGCAATATTAAGACTGGGGCAATCGTTAAAGCTTCCTTCAATGTCTCGAATGCTGCATGGGCCCTCTTTTGCCAATGACTTGCCCAATCTTTTATGTTCTCAGCTTTGATGAGGTCCGTTAACGGTGCTGCTACCTTTGCAAAGTTCCTGACGAACTTTCTGTAATACCCTGCTAAGCCGAGGAAGCTCCTCACTTCATGGATGTTCTTCAGAGCTGGCCAATCAATTACCGCGTCAATCTTTGCAGGGTTGAGGAAATTCCCTTCTGCTATAATCACATGCCCCAAGTACTCTACTCTTTTGATGGCGAAGTGACACTTGGACAGCTTCGCATAAAGTTGATGCCTCCTCAACTTTTCAAGTACCTTCCTCAAGTGTCGGGCATGTTCCTTCAAGGATTTGCTGTAGACTATGATGAACGTGTCTAGAAACTTATGAAAAATGTCATTCATGAGTCTCATAAATGTTGTTGGGGCATTGGACAACCCAAATGGCATCGCTATGAACTCAATGGCCATATCTCGTCCTGAATGCAGTCTTATGAATGTCTTCTTCCTTGATCCTGATCTGATGGTAGCCTGACCTCAAGTCTATTTTGGAGGAAGCTTTTGCTCCTTGCAGTTGATCCATTAAATCATCTGATCGAGGCAGCGCATACTTGTTCTTGATGGTGTGCTTATTTAATTGACGATAGTCAATGCACATTCTGAGATTTCCATCTTTCTTCTTGACAAATAGGATTTACGCCCCAAACGAAGAGACACTAGGTCTTATAAACCCTAGGTCTAGCAACTCCTGCAATTGCTTCATCAATTCCGTCAATTCCTAAGTTGACTTTCTGTAAGGTGCCTTGTTGGCTTAGTCCCTATTTCAAGTGTTATTTCACACTTGACTCCCTTGTAAGGTGGAAGTTGCTTGATCTCATCCAGGAATAAATCATGGAATTCCTTCACTAGCTTGGCTATTGGCTTCGACAGCTTGTTCAATGCTTTGGCCTCCTTGTCTTCCTCTGTTTCTAGCTTCTCAACTTCGAGTTTAAAGGCATAGGCCACTTGCTCCTTCTTTATGCATCTAAGTAACTTCTTACTAGACATGCATTGCATGATTGGGGTGACTTCTTTACCTGTTATCTCAATGACTTTGCCATTTGGCACTGTTAAGGTGACTTTCTACTTCCCACAATCAATCACAGCTCCAGTCGGGCCAAGGTAGTCCATGCCTATGATCAAGTCATACATGCCTATGTTGACTTCTGCTCCCATTCCAATGTTGATACCTGGCAAGTCCATGTCGAAGTTGATCCTCTTTTCTGCTATGTGTCAGATCACTCCACTTGCCAACACAATAGGCCTGGGCTTGGATTTCAAAGGCTTCAGCTTCAACAACTCTACCATCCTTGGCGAAGCAAAATTATGGGGGCACCCCGTGTCTATCAACACTATGAAGGATTTGGCTTTGACTTTCCCTATTGTTGAGATGACCTGATATTGACTCGTTGCGTTCTCGGAGTCAATGACAGCAAAGATGTGGCACCCTGGATGTAGTCGTAAGCATCTTCATCGTCGTTCTCTGGGGGTATCTCCCATCCTCTTAGCTCTGCTAGTGTTGTATTCATCACAAGGACAGTTGTGTGTCCGATGTCCCAGTTGGAAGCACCCAAAGCAAAACTGCTTTTCTATACATTCTTGCCTCTTCTTCTTCGGGATGGACTACAAGATCTGCTTCACTGCTTTGGAGTAGTTTGAACCACCCGTTTGCTCTTTGTCCATGAAGCTGACCTGCTTCTTGTCCTACTTCCCAAAATTTGCATTCCCTTGCTTTCCATAGTTTGCATTGTACTGAGGTCTAGCAGCTGCCGGGCTTGTTGCTCTTGAACTATAGCTTTCAGTAACTTTCCCCTTGTCCTGATAGTACTGCTGCTTTTGTCCACTGCTTTGGGGGTATGTTCATTGTAAGCTCACGGCCTTGGACTCTGCTTCTGACACTGTTCTGGGTTTGATAGCTTTACAAGCTTCTTGATCTCCTCATTCAAGCCCTCAATATACCCCTCTACTGCATGTCTTTCACTCAACTTTGGCACATAGAGCCTCAGCCTCATAAATTCTTCGATGTATTTCTGCACCATCTTATTGCCCTGGTCCAGCCTGTAAAACTGCTGCACCATATGGCATTTGTGTTCCCTCAGCACGTAGTGACACTTAAATGCCTTGGATAACTTCTTGAATCTGCAGCTATCCCTGCTTAATCATGGGTCTTGACATAGCCTTTCCACCAAATCTTGGCCGCTCCCTTGAGGTTGGTTGTCGAGCAGGAATACCCCTTCTTCTCCCCGTGGGCTGAACTGCCGATGTATCACTGCTATCCTTCCGTCAGTGAGGAGCGAAAGATAGAACCTG
This sequence comes from Isoetes taiwanensis, assembly GCA_021234155.1. NCBI lineage: Eukaryota > Viridiplantae > Streptophyta > Lycopodiopsida > Isoetales > Isoetaceae > Isoetes > Isoetes taiwanensis. The sequence goes on along the minus strand of JAJEKV010000012.1, from coordinate 6,982,938 downwards.
AGGGCCTTGTCATGTCCTCCCTCTCCTGCCTCTTCTCCGGTTCTGATGTCGGTCCTGTGCCTTCCAAAGTACTCGTCCACCGGTACTGCTGTCAGGTCCTTGTAATCTGCAAACATGGACCTGAAGGAGGTCAAGTTGATCCCGCCTCTGTCGATCCTAGTTGGCGCCGCTAATGAAGAGCTGGGCAGGAGTGCACTCGTCTTCTTGCCTCAAATGCCCATCTGTTCTTGGATGGCGATGAATTCTTCCTCCGAGGGTAGCTCCTGTTGTGTCATCATTTGCTGAATATTGTTGTGGGCTTTGATGTCGGATGATGATTGTCCAGTGTAGGTGTGGGCTTCCCTGATGCTGATAGGGAAGTCTTGTGTTTCTCAGTCGATGAAGTCATCGACTTCGGCTTGTTGGCGCAGGAGGTATAGGAGCTCGTCCATTCTGTACCCTCTGTCTCTGCACTCTGGAAGGTTCTTTATGTCATGCAACAGGAGGTACTCTTGGCTTTCGATGATGACCGGGGTTAGGCTGGTGGTGCCTAACCCAAGCGGGGGAGCTGTCCTTGTCATCCTCAAGCCTTCGTCGAAGCCCTGAAGATCTTGTTCTGCTTGCTGCCATTCTTGGGTAGGGTCGAGTCGATGAGATCTTAGACATCATAGCCTTGTTCGCCTTCTTCGTCCTCCTCCTATTCTGAACCTTCGTACTCCAAGAACAGCTGCTCTTCTGCCATGGAGGCAGTGGGTTCTACATTCATTGGCTGAATAGAGGGCTCTCCTATTTGAGTTTGGGCTCTATGGGACAAGAAGATGGCCACACCATCAGTATACGAGAAGTATCTCTTCCTGTTTATGGATATGGTCATATAATCAGGCATGCGAGCAGCTTTATTTTCTAAGTACTTGTCGATGTTTGAAACATTGTTCAGTGCGGCTCGAAGGTTGTTCTAGGTGCAAAGTACTTTATGCATGGGTGAAGTTCTACCAATGAGGGGCCTATCTTGGCTTGGAACTCTCTCACGATGTCTTGATAATGGTGTGGCATTTATGGTAGCATCCACATCAATCTCCTTCCGGAAGACAGTGAAGACAAAGTTGATGTCGGCCTCTGCCACATGAGCAGTGGCACTGTATCATCACCTGAATGAAGAAGTGACCATGATGCTGATATGGATGGGGTCAACAAACAAATATGTAAGTGCCTCTTTGATCAGGAAAATTGCCTTGGAGTGAGGAGTGAGACTGTAGGATGCAAATAACAAGGGTCGTGGTTATATTTATAGGCAGAACCCTAATTTGTGGAATTATTATGGTTTGGATATGTCTATCACTTTAAAGTCTAACTAGGTACTTGATAGATAGTCTAAGTTTATGAATGTCTAAATGACTCCCTAATGATCCTATTGCAACAAATTTCATCTAATTTGGAGGTAGTTTGAGTGAGTTATGGCTATTTAATTCAGGCCACTCACACAGTGCGCGAGAGGAAATTTTTGCTAAGGGTCTGGGCACACTCTTGAGGGGTGGGCTCCTGCTTGGGTCCTAAATGACCCCAAAACTTTGGTATGAGGGCAGAATCGTGCTTATCTTGGGAGTCAAGCTGGATATGCCCTTAATTTCTAGTTTTGGACTTATCTAGGCATTGATCAGAGGCCAAACACTCACACATTGGGCGAGAGGCCCGTTCTAAATTTTCACTTGGGACCCTGGCGCACTCTGTGAGGGGTGGGGTCTATTCGGTCGCTTTTTGCCCAAATTACTTAATACAAGTTACACATGCCATCAATACAACCACATCAAATATATTATTATACTTTGCAACTCAATTTAAACAACTTTTATATTTACAAAAAATTTATATGTACATATTCAAAAGTCCTCCTTCTTTATAAAGCTGGCCAGCTTCATATCTCTGGGCATGCACGTGACTCTTTTCGCATGAAGAGCACATGCTAAAGAGTCTTCAAAATGCTGCACCAGCTTCTGCTCAACTGCTTTCTGTAATGCAACCAACATGTCGTCTGTTACTCGCTTCTTCTTGTCGAATTCTTGCAAGATCTCACGGGTCAGTCTTGCAAATGCGGCTCTTGGAATGAGAAGTCCACGTATTCCACGTATGCCACCTTGTTTTCTTCGTAATACTTGGAGTATGACTCGTACATCTTCATGTATTTCTTGTATTCCCTGAGCTTCTTCTTGTATTCTCCCTGAGCTTCTTCTTGTATTCTCGCTCGTGCTTGAGTACATATGAATCCTGCACCGGCTTGGCCTTCTTAGAATCTGCAACTGATTTCGGCCATGTAGGATAGAGAGGTGGTGTTGCAACTTCCTGGATGTCGGGATTGAAGGGTCCCGATCCTTCCGTCTAGCAGGGAATCCTCCAAGCGTCATTGTCCGACTCTATGTCTGATGAGGACGATGCCGGCCTATCAAGCTCCCTCTCTGTTATTTTCACCCCTTTGCTGGGTGTCTTCTTGGTTTTCCTCTAGGGTTTCTTTGGCAGAGCTCGGGTTTTCCCCTTGTTTTTCCTCTGTCGAGCAAGTTCTTGTCTTTCTGCCAATCTCCGCTTCTTCTCTTCTACCTTTTCTCTTCTTGATTTTTCGCAGTCGACGAGCCTCCCTTTCTGCTACTTCTAGGTTTTGCTGCTCATCATTCTCCTCGTCCCCATCCTGCTGATCTTGCTCCTGTTTGTCCCGTACCCTCCTGTCCTTCTAATTCTCCGGGTTTGACTGGTCTCGGTTTGAAGTCTCTTCATTTTTGGCTCGCTCTCGAGTCTCTTTCGCCTTCTGTTCGGCGGCAAGCACTTGGACGCTTGTCGATCCATCCTCCATAACCACTCGAGCTGTCTGTTTGGTGGGGGCCATGTTTTGAAATATTGCAGTCACCTTCCGGCCTTCTTGGTCGGAGAACAACAAGCTGGAGGAGTATGGTGAGAATGAAGAACCTTAAGGGTCTATTTATAGGTCTGGGAGTTTTATGGTTCCGACCTGCAATTTTCATGTTATACCACCTGGCGCACTCTGTGAGGGGTTACTTATTTTTGGCTCTATTTTAGGATTTTTAAACAGTTTCTTAGTGTTATAACATGTTTTCTGGCTTAAATTCAAATTCTAAGCTGCCCTATGCTATCAGACTACTCTAATTATGCATTTTTCTGGGTCAATAATGGTCAAACACTCACATAGTGCACGAGAGCCTTAAGCTAAAATTTAGCTAAGGGTCCTGGCACACTCTATAAGGGGTTACTCCTTTTTAACTCTATTTTAGGTTTTTTAAACAATTTCTTGGTGTAATAACATGTTTTCCTGGCTTAAATTCAGATTCTAAGTTGTTCTGTGCTATCATATTACTCTACTTATTATGCATCTTTCTGGGTGAAGAATGATCAAACACTCACATAGTGCGCGAGAGCCTCAAGCTAAAATTTAGTTAAGGGTCCTAATGCACTCTGTGAGGGGTTACTCCCTAATGGCCAGAATTTTCAGGTCTCTAATGTTTTTAATTTTACTTCTCCTATTTAACATTATCTTAGCTTATTGTACTAAAGATGGGAAACTTTTTTCCCTATTTTTGAGGTTTATGCTTGGGTTGTTATCCCTAAGACTAAAGGTCTACTGTTAGTCCTATCAGGGAATTGGTTAGTGCTCGATCTTGGTCTACCAAGATCATAGCTCCAATACCACTGTAACGTCCCCTACTTCGTCTACGATGCTCCCATCGTATCAGAAACTGGAGTTCATCCCTCTGGCAACCAAGCTGACAGAGCCCGTCCACTTGACACCAATCACTTTGCAAGGAATCGATCAGGAAGAATGGACGTGTCATTTATCCCGTCTTCCCTCGGGATTGTCCTAGCTGCAGAAGCGTAAATAAACATGAGCACATGACATCAAATATAAATAGTTCCACCTTGAGGGGTGGCTCACCATAGCATACATGTGTGAGCACGTCAACAACGTCATTATGGGGGAATCCTACCCAAGGCTCGGACTCAAGGGGAATGGACTGACGGTTTGAGTCTCAAGAAGTCATTGTAGACAGAATTCATGTCAATGGATTATTGGACTGGCATAGAAACATGGCTATTGGGTAGTCTTCTCCATCCGTCCCTCCTGTGCATACTTTGCAGAATATGCTGATAAGTCTTGGGACTGGACCGTAGCCTGCCGGGTGCATAGCCAAGGGGGCTACTCCTGGGTTTTATCTCCCCAGTCCCGATGAGGCAGAAGGAGATCACTTCCTCCAAGAGGTATGCATGCCCATCATAGGCGGCTAGAGGGCCACTGCCCGTCTACAACTTGAACCTCATTGAAGGTGATGCATCACCCAAGATGTGTCGAACCCATGCCTTGCCCACACGCAGTGGCAAGCCATTAGACCTAGCCTGCTAAGATCCCTGGTAGGTCTTACACACCAGAGGGATCGATCTGCAATGGGACATGCCCTCCTTATCCACCGGTCTAGTCCCGCCACCCACAGCCAGGCGGGCTATTATGCACATGTCACATTAATTGGAAATTAATGAGGCTATCTAGATACATCAACTATTGAAGCTTTCAGTGTCTTTACCCCCCTTCCCAATACACAAGAGTGTGCATAGAATAGAACAATATCACATAGAACTGAAATACATAATAACATCTAATCTATCTACCTAAACATACACTATAACTCCAAAATCTGCTCAACGTGTAGTTTTTTTGCTGTTGTTTCTGTAAAAAAACAACACTTAAAGACTATGCATTGTTTTGTTCCGAAAATGCTAGAAACAACATGTGGTTTTCAAGTATAGTTTTTAGACATAGAAAATTGGTGTGGTTTTTTTAAGTGTGGTTTTCAATCAAGTCTGGTTTTTAAATGTAGTTTTCACAAATAGAAAACAAGTGTGGTTTTCAATCAGGCGTGGTTTTCAAGTATAGTTTTCACAAATAGAAAACACGTGTGGTTTTCTTAAGTGTGGTTTTCAAGGGTAAGAATTTGTTTTCTATATGTTGTTTGTAGATCAGCTGTATATGGCATGAAACTAGCATTATGGATATTTTCATTTTGATAAACTAAGAATAAATATAGTTGCGTACCTGCCTTGTAGAGCAGTCCTGTATCTGCTGAGTTTGTATGCAATATCATTTGTGCTTTTGCCTTCTTAGGCCGCAGGGGCCAACAGAGGAACTCATAGAGGAAACCGTAAAGTAAATCGTTCTGTAAAACCCTAGAGGAACTCGTTCTGTAAAAAAAAAAAACAAGCATTTTTTAAGAATAAACTGAAAAAGGGAACAATGACGTGCAACTTCCAGCGCCAACGCCATGGCCATGGCGCTATGAATCCCAGACAAAATAGAGCGCACCTAAACTCTACATGCATCCATAACCCTCAGCGCCATCATAGGGGCAAAGATGGCCAACGCCAACGCCATCGAAACCAGAAAAAAACAAAAGAGAAAAGACGGAGAAAAAAATGCTTACTGGAAGGATCGATGACGTAGCAAAGGACGAGAAATTGACGGGAGTCCTTTTTTGAAAATAAATGGGGGGAATCTTGAAATTGATAATTTTAAATAGTATAGCGAGATATGAATACCCTTGTTGACAATTTCAACTCCGCGATGTATCCTATAGCCAGTTGCCACGCGATAAATCCAATAATTAGGAATTGGATACTCTTTGATTTTTTGCTAGAGTATACTGGGCGAGATTTGACATACGGATGTATACATGGCGAGATTTCACATACGACAGTGGAGTTAGCGTACGTGGCAATAAATGATACTAAATGGTTACCGCAAGTGCTAACGACACCGCTGGTTGTGATTCCACACTGCCTGGCACTTCGATTTTTGTTTGAACCACTGATGTGGCACTATCCGGGCATAGCAGATAAGGCATCATGGGCATCCCTTCATCTACTACAATCTACTGTTTGCTTATTTCTTAGCAGGACACTGCATAGAAATTGGAGCAAGGACATTTTGCACAACAGAACTACACCGAATTGAATTTCAATTGTTTATACGACTTGAATAATGTTTAAACAACTTAGTTAATTATCCACAGCTGCGAAGGAACAAAGAGTAAAAGAAGCCCTTACAACATACGTTCCTGTTACAAAGATTGAAAGCATTTGTTGGTTTGCCACAATAATAACGAGTGTCAAAAAGGAAACAACAATCTTTATACTCGCCCAAGGCATGCATAGGTCAAACTAGATGTGCTTGCGGCACTAATGAAAAATTAGATATGATTGCTCAAAATCTCCTGCCAATCTATTACAACTTGAAAGATGAATATCTGAAAGAAATGAATGAGATTACCAGACGTCAGTGTCGCATGCTCACACAAAGGGACTTGTAAGCCTCTTATTTTCTTTACTTAGAGAGATTCATAGTATACTAGAATTACTCATCTGGTGTGATTCGAGCATGTTTCCAAGTTTAGGATTTGCCAGACTATATTTTCGTGAAGAGCTCGTGATACATGCTTCGTATATTTCCTGTATTTTGCTAGTGTTTATTGTATTTCCTGCGTCTAAACATAGTCTTAGGAATTTTTAAGAGAAACAAATGAACATGGCTTTAAGACCTTCAATGGTTTGAACCATGGCGGCACGCATTTTATACTAGCTTTTTGGCTTAATCTTGGGATTTAATATTGATGTAGCCTTTGGATATGGAATTTCCCAAAGCCAACCATCCTAATGGAGCAAGGGCATCATAAAGTCATGGGGGCATGGTAGAAAAATATTGGTGGAGAAATAAGACAAAGAGTTATATGGTGACCATGGTAAAGTAAAATGGCATATGGTAAAAGGCTTTACCAAGACTTTGAAGGCAAAAAATGGCAACATGGGTGTTGGGCAATTTGGCAATGGAGCTTAAAAATATGGAGCGTGAAGATAGGTGGTTCAAGTAGATGGCTCAAAGGAATGTACATGAATAAATGGAACAATGGTCTAGATAAAAATTGCCAAAGATGAATACGAAGCCAAGTAAGCATAATGGGGAAGAAATGGAATATGGATATAGGCATGAGGTAAGCATAATGGGGTAGAAATGGGATATGAATATAGGAATGGGAAAAATGTCAAGGAATTTGAAACAAGGTACCATGGGGGTCATAGATAGATAGATAGATAGATAGATAGATAGATAGATAGATAGATAGATAGATAGATAGATAGATAGATAGATAGATAGATAGATAGATAGATAGATAGATAGAGGGAGGGAGGGAGGGCAAGTTCAAGGGTAATAGGAAAGAAACACGAACGCTCTCCATGGCGGTATTCCGCAGCCACCTCCTAGGCCAATTGACTACGAATGTGTTGGATATGAGCTCCTTTGGCGCTTCTTGGATAAATGGTGGTCTTCTGCCCATGAAACTTGGTTCCCAGGGTAATGTCAATGTTTCGAGTCCATTCGCAGAGCCAATTCACAGTTCCGGAGTGGGAGAGTTTCTCGTCCGTGGCCAGGGGCTTTTGGGAGAGAACGTTGGGGCGAGCTGCTTCCGGGGGTTTTTAAGGGTCCTCCTTCTGGCATCAACACTCTCCCTCGTCATGATATGATGCAAGGTCCTGTTCGAATTTGACTTTTCGATGCAAGGTCCTCTTCGAAGGCTGATCTTTTTCAAATGATTTCTGAAGGAACAACAAGAGAAAAATTGGGGTGAGATGGCTCATTTTGGATCTGGGATGTTAATTGTAAGAAAATTTGGCCAGTGCACTTCTACGAGACAAAAAAGGGTATGCACACTCAAATGATGATATCTCGAGTTTTAGTAAACATTTTTGGATTATTTTTGAAATTAATATAAAAAAAAACTCCAGGAATATGTTGGAAAAAACTTGGCCTGATCAGGGACTGTGATGATGGAGAAAAATGAGTTCAAATTGGATCAAAAATTCTGTCAGCAAACTTTCACAGAAAACTAGCAAGCAATTTTTTGGATCTCGAGCATTATAAGGGTTTGTTTGTATGATTTCAAGCGTCACAGGCCGCAATAGGGCCTAAGATCATGTGTAGGGTCAATAATTCCAACTCTTTTGGGCACTTCTATTAAAGATAATCTGTATACAATTAGCTTTTGACTTATAATTGTCACAGCGGGAGGAGAATAGACCCAAACCCCATTCCGTCAGTTCCTATTGCTTCGAATCTTCAATTGCAACTTCTCAACCACGTCCCAAGTGCAAACGACCAAAACTCGACCCCCATAACGTAAACCCTACAATAACATAGCAACACATAGGGTTTACGTTTCGGAGGCCGAAACGTAGTTGTTTTCATATAGATAGCTAGGTGCACTATTTCTGAACATGCATGCAGAGTCATGGCAACTGAAATAATAGAATCTGGATCTGTCGGCCATCCGGAATGATCCCAAACAATCTTGCTACTACAAAAGGCGCTCTTGAATTCTAATTGCCACATTGGAAGGAGGATAAATCCAAACCCCATTCCGTCAGTTCCTATCGCTTCGAGTCTTCAATTACAGCTTCTCGACCATGTCCCAAGTGCAAACAGCCAAAACTCGGCCTCCATAATGTAAACCCTACAGTAACCTAGCAACACACAGGGTTTGCGTTTTGGAGATCATGTCCTAGTCATATTCAAACAGGGCCTTGCACCATATTATCACATAGAGAGAGAGTGTTGATGCCAGATATAAGACCCTTAAAACCCTTGAAAGCAGCTCGCCCCAAAAGTTCTCTCTGAAAAGCCCCTGGCCATGGACGGCCAATGCTTCCACTCCAAAGCTGTGAACTGGCTCTGCGAATTTTGACTCAAAATGTTGACATTACCCTGGGGACCAACCTTCATGGGCAGAAGACCACCATTTCTCCAAGAAGCGTCAAAGTAGCTTATGTCCAACACATTCGTAGTCAATTGGTCTAAGAGGTGGCTGCGGAACACTGCCGTGTAGAGTGTTCATATTTCTTTCGTTGCCAAAATTAACCATGTAACTTAGTCTCTAGGGTAATTTTGCCATTCCAGACGATGTGGCAAAGTCAAATCACCATTCTGGAGCCTCGATACTGCCGAACGACGAAACACTTGGGTTTCTACATGGTCACCCGTAGGATGCTTCGTGGTTAGATAAGTTTTCCCGGATCGATCTTGGATTTTTTTGAACCTAAGCAGGGTCCTGGAATGGAGGATTCAACTGTTGGATAGGGAAACCGAGCTCTGTTAGGGGGGCATTAGCATACGGTCTCCTGGAGAAGGGCTGCCAAGAAAGGCTCAGAAACATTATTGGGGTTCATCTCCTAGTGCTTGACGTCTCCACTCTAGTGAGGTAGCCACGCAAAGTTCTAGCCTTGTTCGACTTAGAGAAGATGCCAACTCTTCTATCACACACACACGCACGCACGCACACACACACACAGAGAAATGAAATGAAATAAAATGTTTTTATTCACATCTGCAGACCACCAGGTCTATGAGACGTTCAACAAGTACATTCAACATTATAGAAAATATCATCTAATGCATCTTCAGACAGTAATGCATTAGCCTCTTCTCCCAAATCTTCTCTCATCCATGAATTATGGCTAATTTGTTCTCTCATATCTAGGACATCTCTTATAAATTTCCCAATAAGTTTACCTTCCAAATTAAAAAACTCCAATAGAGTTAACACCGAGATATTGTACCTGTTTCGGATCTCCACATAGGTTGGGCATCTTAAGAGCACATGTTGCTCATCCTTCACTTCCTGCATATTACAAGTCTTACAAAGCCTCATTTCATGCGGGATATCTCCCCATCTACCAACTTCCACCCCAAGCTTGTGCGAACTAAGTCCCATTCTGCTAATGGAGTGTCTAAGTTTCAAAGAAATACCTTCTCCCAAATACCTGACCTCTTGGAGTTCTGGGTTTATATAGTGTCGGTAGAACTCTTTCTTTATTTCTGGAACTCTCCAATTCTTCATAGTAACATGTTCTGTAACCCACACCCGGATATCTTTATGATGTATATATGTTTATACAAATCCTGCATATTTAGTCCCCACTTCCACATCCATTCCTCCACATCAGCATACCAACCCTTCCTCTTTGTCTCCTCTATTGCCAAACGCGGCAAACTATCATCAGCCCTTTCACATCGTATCTTATAAAGATACGTAAGCAACTTACACAAAGCTTCTGCCTCAACAGGCAACATACCACATTCGACCAATAGCATATCATATGGAGTTTGTGCTTTTGTACCCAATTTCGTTCTCAGAAACTTTTTCTGCACTTTCTCCACCTTTTTCCATGTATCAGCCGCCAAGCCTGGCCCCCAAACCTCACATCCATATAGCAATACTGTCTAAACAAGCGTCTTATATAACATCTTTTTCATGTTAGAATTCCAAATTTCCGCTTTACCACTTCGACGTTGCATGCTGTATAAGGCTTTCAGGCCCGCATTCACTCTGTGTTCTACAGCCATATTCCAACTAGAGCTCTTGTCAACTTTCACTCCCAGATATTTATACGAGTTCATCAACTCCACTGACATGCCCTTATAATAAAACGCCAGATGTTCTGTCTTATTAGCTCCAAAGACTATCAATTTTGTTTTTGCTAAATTCACTTGCATCCCGTTGCTATCACAAAAATGCGCGAGAGCATCCAAATGTTTCTGTATCCCTGTTACTGAGCGAAATAGGATGACTACGTCATCTGCATAGAGCAAAAGCAATATCATATAGCCATTCAGCAATGTCCCATCCCCTCCATGTTCTATCATCAAGTTTTCCAGCTCATCGATAAACAGCCCGAACAATGTAGGAGATAAGGGGCAGCCTTGTTTGGCTCCAGTATTACTCACCACAACATCTTCACATTCATTGACATAAGGGAGGGAAAGTTGCACTAAGACTTTCTCATATAATATCTTGGCCGCTTATCTTAGCCCATTGGGACCCCAATTAGTTCCATTTCTTTGCTAGAGAGTGTGTCTATTTACTGTGTCAAAGGCTTTAGTATAATCCACAAAAAATAGCATATAAAGGCCTTTTTTTGCCAATAAATGAATCTATCATGGCACATAGAGTTATCAGATGGTCTATGGTAGACCCCTCAGGTCTAAATCCTGCTTGCCCCATGGCCCTAACTCCGTTCCCTTCCGCCCACATACTAATCTTAGTGTTTAACATTGTAGCTACTAGTTTTGCAAAAAAACTGCAAATCATAATCATTCTATAATTACCTAGATCCTTATCGTCTCCTGCTTTATATAATGGGATAACTCTGTTAACTTGCCAGGAGCGGGGAAAGCCCTCTTTTAAAGCTGCATTTACTAGCTTTAACAACATTGCATAGGTTAAACCTCCAGCCCATTTGAACATCTCTGCAACTAACCCCTGTGCATCAGCTGCCTTACCATTTGCAAGCTTACTCAAACCCTGTTCCAAATCATCGGGAGTGAACTCATATTCACCAGCAGAGAGATATGTGATCTCTTCCATATCAGAAATACCAGATACATGATAAAGCTTGCGCACTTGGCCTAATAAGCCGTTAGTTTCTAAAATCGCTTCTTGTTTTACACTGGGTTTCAATCTGTTCCAAAATTGCTTTGGATTCAACAATAACTCCGTCCCATAGACCGATTGGTCTCCGTGGACGATAAAAATACCTTCCTTCCTTCCTTCCTCCACCATTTTTTGCTGCTTCCGATATATATACTTTTTCTTTTTAGACTTAGTCAGCTTTATGTATTCCTTCTTTAATTTTTCCCTTTATGTCCCTTTCGCTTTTTTGAACTCCGCCCTTTTTTCTTTACAATCCCCATCAAACCATGCGTTACAAGGGAGACCCTTCAATTTTCATTTTGATATGAAACATGCAGTGGCAACATCCAAAACCAGTTTGGCAAGCTTTTCACTAAGAGTATTAACATCCTCTGGCCAGTCTATTTCAAGTGCCTTTTTTTCACACAATTTCTCATATTGATCCGCCTTGTTATATTGCATATTAATCCTTTGCCTGCATGTTGCATCATTGTTTATTTTGCGTTGCAAATCTTTAACACATATCACAACTGATAAAGGTGCATGATCACTTATATGTGGCGTTGCTTCCTCTATCTGAAATTCCAACATTTGCTTGACAAGGGATGCCCGAGCTAAAACAAAATCCACAACACTAGCGTCTCTACAAGTGAGCTTCCCAGAGTGTGGAAATCAGCTTACTGGTAAACCTTTTTCTTCATGTTCACAAGTTTCTAGGAAAAAAATAATATCAACATTCTCAAACAAAAAATTGATAACATCTACTTTATATTGGCTAATTAAATCAATATTCCAACACATAATCCTGGCGGTCTCAAATCCCTATGTCATTAAGGAATTATCCACTATTACTTTTCATTTTCTCCAATAGGCTTTCTGCCCGTTTTGCCTGGCATTTTTATATTTTTGCACTTCTGCCTTATGTTCCAGAAATTGTTCTTTAGTAAAATCCTCATTTATCCAGACCGGTTGTCCTTTCAATGCACTTGTTTTTCTCAACACATTCATTCTGTGCTCCCTGTTAGAGAATTTCACAATGATATGCCTAGGTTTTCTAGACGGTAACAATTTGCCTACTCTGAATGCTTCAACAATTCCACAATCATCAATGCCCAACTGATCTTTAAGGAAACCAATTACCTTTGCCTTAGTATTTTCTGCAGTTTCTTCAGATAAGCCGTATTTATAATGTCGTATTAATAATCGGGGCGTATTAATGGGGCGTATTAATGCCGTATTTATAATCGGCAACATTATTAATGGGGGGTGCATTCTCATTAACGAGTGTGTAAAGTGTTCATATCAACAGATTTTGGAATGCTGCCATCATGACGGACGAGACAACTATTTTCAAAAAATGTACCCTGAAAGTGACACTTTCCAAAATAGACTCCCGAAAGTGTACGCTGAAAGTGACATTTTCCGAATCCGAGTTCTGCCAGCCATGAACGTAAATGCCACATGAAATGAGGTACACTAAGATAGTTATGTAATTGACCTGCCACCTTACAAGCCCAATTATTGTTCGAGCAAGTAGAGAATTCAAATTAAAAAAATAGAATTATGGCTGCATTGCAAGTCTTGTAGCAACAAGAAAGCCCCGGAGGCACTTCCATTTCATACATAGCACCTAAAGGTTTTGGAGGACTGGGCGCTTCTTGAAGTCGATTGCCCTTATGGATCTTCGGGCTGCAGCCGATTGCCCTTGTCGATCTTACAAAAACTTAATACACTTGCTTAATCGTTGACACTAAGCTCCATTTTCCGTGAATTTCTCATTTGTTTGTGGTCAGGGAACTTTGCAGCAGTAAGTAAGCTAACTATGACAATTGGTGTAATTCTGTCTAAAAATACAACTGGACACTGTCTAGGGGGTTGCTTAGCCTTTGTAGTAAGTGGTTTGCGTACTTTGCAACATGCAGGAGATAATAGTCTTAGTTTGCATGTCTGTTAAATGCTTGTGCCTAGTAAATGCCTAATCCGATCCACTAATTGCTCTATGTCGCTAATTTGAAGTGTTCCAAGTGAAATGGACAACGATTGCGATCTCTCACAGAGGTGCCACTATATACTTCTCAACGAAATCGCGACTGCGTTCCTTCGGAGCATTTTTTCTAGTGAGAAAAGGCCAGCCCCATTCCATTACACATGTGTACGTGGGCTCTCATGGCTTGACAAGATCGCGGCTGTGATCTTTAACACCGATTACTATCTTACAGAGTGCTGGAGAATGAAGATCAGGTCTATGCTTTTTAATGGCAAGAAGGTTGTAGAAGGGAAGGTGCATGATTTCGTCAAGCATCACAATTTGCCTTTGCCTAAAGGATGTGTAGTTGTATCCCGGAACATATTCTAGAAGAGGAACTCTCGTTGTCATATCCTAAAACCAAAATGGGGGCGCTTTTGGAGTCCAAGGGTGCCTTCATTTTACGGCCCACTAATGATATAGGCAACATAGCAACCGAGGTGCAAGACTTTTCTACCCTCCCTCCACCCTCCCCCCTTCCCCCCTCCAGCACAAATCATGCACATAATATCGCAGGACCTCATGGAGCAGATTCATCCATTTGAGGCGGACATTCCTAAGGCCACTTCAAGGGATGAGCTTGTTGAACGTGCATGTACGCTGATGCATGATTGCTCTGAGATCCCATATACCATGGGCGTGATTGTTTTCACTGCCCCCAACTACGCCATTTCGGATACGTGGTTGGGCGAAGATTGTCTAGCTACTACCATAATGAGGCTGTGCCTTATGCCAAAGAAGCCATCTATGAGGTTTCAGGCTTCTACTGAAACGCCATAAATGTGGCCTGGTCAGATGGAAGACTGCTCTTGTTATGGTTGATAGGGTGTAACAGTTGTAGTAGAGAAGGACAGAGAGGCAGAGCACTATGCAATAAAGACAGAAATAGCTAATGCCAAAAAGAGACCTTACAATATGGTAAATCGGATGCCGTGGCCACTAAATGCGAAAGGAAACCCACGATCACTATTGTCTTAGAATTCAAGTCTTCATTTGTTGCTTGAGGAGATGTTGTGCCAGCTTTTCTTCCAGTGAGATCATACAAATGAGAAAATTATATTGGAACATGAAAGCAGCAGACAAGACTATGTTTGCTTACAATATGTTAGATGTCTGTTCAGTTAACGGGCAGGTCAAGAAAGTCATGTTGAACAATAGGGAAGTTTGCTTGAAAGCATGGGATAGGGCCTACGATATTGTGACTTCATTAGTGACATAAATTGTGTCACCTGCAGCATCACCTTTTTGGTAATGTCACTAATAATGTCATCGTGTGTCTTTTTCAAAAATATGGTGACACTAATTGACCCCTTCTCTTGTAGTGGCCTAGGCTTGGGTTGAGGGAAAAAAAAAATTGAAAAAAAAGAGCCATTATCTATATGATTTGAAGAAATTAGATATTTTCTCCCACCGAGGCTATGTCCGCATGGTGAGGGCAAACACTATTACTTTGTTAGGGGAAATGTTTACTGGCTGGCCATTATGCGGGGTAAGGCCACCTGGCGACTACGTAATGGCCAGCCAGCGAACATTTCCCCTTGAAATGTTAGGGCAGTCCACATTTCACACGTGCCGCCCCCTTTTGTTCAAATCGGCGAGCAGTAGCAGCCTGTCAGGTGGGACATGAAGTTATATGATGTAATAAGGGTGACAATATGGAGAAATATGGCCCGCCCTAACATTTCGTATGAGGACTTACACTCAACAGGTCCAAAATGCACACCAATCATTAGGCTAGGGGAAGGGCCAAACCATAGAAACCCTCAAGTGTATGTTCCTACTTAGGTAAAATCTCAACGAATAAAATCCACCAAAAGGCAAAATCCGTATCCACGTGAACAAAAGTCTCACTTGGCAGCAACATGGACACTCTAAAATTGCTTTAAAGTCTCAAACTCGTGTTTGTGCAAATGTGCGAATAATAATAATAATAATAATAATAATAATAATAATAATATCTAACTCATGTAATTATTATTGGCAAGATCCTTTGGCATATTCTGTGTTTCGGGGGGCAAAAATATGCTTGTTGTTAAGGGGAAAAAAAAACTTCGGCCATGCTTGTTCTCTCTTATCTACCTCATCGCTTTATACGTAGCATATCTTCCATTTTGCCGGATTATCTACGAAGATAAAAAGTGGCACAACCACGACCACATCGGGATATTTGTGAAATCATCTTGAGATCATTCGCGTGTTGAAACTTACGTGGTTTTCTTTGAGTATAAATAGAGTTAGATCGCCCAAATTTTTGGGTTCGTTACACGAGTTAGATAAACTTCGTTTAAGGTATATGCATTTTGTGAGTTTCCACCTTTTCTTTTGTTCTTAGCTAGTTAAAGCGCATCTACCCAAACCTATTCGCCAAGCTTTTCACGCATCGCCGACCATCTGCTAGGGCTTGAAATAGACAAATTTTATTTAATCACATGGGTCTTGGCCAAAATAGAGACTTCGGATTAGGACTTGGCTAAATGAATTGGGTTTGCGGTTCTTGCTCTTGGTTTAACCAAGAAGAAAAAAAAAGAAATAAGCTCTGGAGGAATTGGTTTTGCCGGTTCTTTGTTCTTAGCTTAACCAAGAAGGGAAAAAAACTAAGAAATAAGCTACGGATGATGTAAGAAATAAGCTCTGGATGATGAACTTAACATAACTTTCTGTAGGTTTGGAGCTAAAGGAATTGGGTTTGCCAATTCACTGCTCTTGATCCAAGCAAGAAAAAAAAAAACAGAAATAAGCTAAGCATAGAGGATGAACTTACCATGCCAGAGCCGATCAGATACTGAATAGTTTGCTCAATCTTTCTATTATCCACCCTTCCTGTGGGACACCAAGTTGTGCTCACATGCATATGGATTGTAGTAGCAACTCCTTTCGGAGGCGGCAAGACTTCTCTTCTCATGTATCACAGAGCATAATAGAGCATGATGGCTTGAATAAATTTGAGCATAATAGAGCATGATGGCTTGAATAAGTTTGAACTAGTATTTAGCCTATATCAAACAGATAATTTTTGCAGCATGAAGATGAAGGATTGGCCGCATGAAGATGAAGGATTGGCCAGTAATTTCTCTCACAAAAACCACGGTGGGTTGCTTATACTCTTGACTTATATCTTGCAGGCTGGCGCATGTGTTCTTAGTCTTTTTTTTTTTAATTATTTCTAGTTTGGGGGGCGCTACCGCACTTATCGAACCATATCTTTGCGTCGATGATGACAACGCTTGAGCCCAATTCTATAACGAGAACCGTAAACGCGCTGCACTTATCGAACCATATCTTTGCGATGCGATGATGACAATGACCCAATTCTGAGAACCGAAAAGAGCTATGGTTTTGCCTTATGAGAAAACTTTGCGTGCTTTCAATAGCCTATCACCCTCCACCGGGATTTGAGTTTGGGATTGAGAATGCATGCATCTGATTGATTGGTCCAATAGGCATTTTCCATAGTTCCATCTTTTTGCAAGTTGAGAATGGATAGTTTTTCTCATGATGCTTCCTTTTGTTGTTGTGCGAGGGAAATAGCAAAGTTCGTGACACATTGAACATCTGCATGGAAAATATAAATAGGCAAAATAGAAATTTGGAGAAGGGAAAGGTCAATTCTAGATTGTCTCAAGTAGAAGCCGGATCGGTAAAAGCTCATACGCCATAAGGTTTGATTTGCAATCCCATTCCACAATGAATGTAGGGATACTATGCATCCGTTCCAAAATGTAGGCAAAAGCTTTCATCTAACTTAATATTTCTAAGGCAATTTAAAGTTTTTGTCTTTGGAGTTTTGCATAAGTTGATCTATGTCATTCAGTTAATAAATAATGGCCACTTCTATAAAAGTCTGAAATCGAAATCATTATTAAAACTAGTACGTCCATGTATGAGCACATGCTCGAGAGAAGTTTCAAATGGCTTAGCGTATTGGCCATTGTGTAGAAGTATAAATCATATAAATACTTTTAGATTTGTAAATATGCACAAGGCATTGACCAATGATTGAAATTGCAAGTTGCAGCAAATGTTGGATGTGGCATACCCATGTCAGTTCATGATGTTGGAATTGTCGTGCTATTTTTAGTTCCTCCCCATCTCCATCAAGCATGCACATAGAAAATCTTCCGGTGGCCGTTAATCGAAAATCATCCAATTGCATGGAAATTGGAAGAGAAAATGCGATGCTCCATGTCAAGGGCTGCTGCATTGTGCTTCCAATCCAACATGGTTGGCAGAAGCCGCTGCCGTTAAGCTTTTTCTCAACATCTTTTTTGTGTTGTTTTCTCGAACAATCTTCCTTTTTTGGTTTTCCCAACAATTGTAAACAATTATTTCTTTTTTTTTAATTTTGTTGCCCGACCAAAATTTTTAAAAAAACATTTGCAACAAACCTTATCTCATCAATCAATCTAAAATTCTTACTATTTTAAAACCCATATAATACAGACGATTTTGAACATGTTGGCTCCATGATTTGTGAAATAGGAACTCTTAACGCATTAGAGTTGCACAAGAAGGTGTTGAACAAGTAATGATAGTCCTAGCATTCACATCATTTATGGCGAGTGTTTGCCAAGGATTTATGACCTAGTCATTTGTGCTTTCTATCTTTTGCCCAAGATTTGACTTGAGAAAGACAATAGTAGGCGTAGACCATGATTGTATCTTCTTTGATATTTGTTTGTTCCATTGGAACACTAAGGTTTCCCATCAAGTTCCTGAACTAGACAATACTCAATTTGAGGGTCATAGTTCCTAGAATTCTTAAAAGCCCAATACACCATTCCATTTAAAAAAACTGATTTCATGTATTTAAATGTTGTTGCCTATTAACTTTTAGACTGGCATTTAATTCGACTAATGAATAGGTTATTTAGTAGAAAAATTTCATCTTGAAATAACATCAAGTCGGTAAAGAGAAATGTTCGCGGCGGCCTTGGCCGCCGCGATAAATTTCTTGTAATAATAATAATAAAAGGTTGTTTTGTTGGCAGGAATAAAAGTGGCCCCTTGATGTTGCTAGCAAAAGAATAAAGGAACACTAAAAAGCGGCTATTATATCGCTACACTCCCTCCAATGCAATCTCCACAAATGTGGCCGCAACATAAACCTAATGCATTTAGAGGATTCCTGAAATTGAAAGTTGCGATTAATGCCTCTAGGCAACGAGAGCTATTGGATGGGAATATTTTTAAATTACGCCTCACTTTAAGCCCGAGATAGTGACCCTCGTTCGTGGGATATACTCTTGCAAACGAGGGTATACCATATAGCGAGAGTGGTAAAATACTATAAGACTTAAATGCAATGTACTTATTGGTGTTAATATACATGGAGGGTATACCATATAGCGAGAGTGGTAAAATACTATAAGACTTAAATGCAATATACTTATTGGTGTTAATTTCATACATGTATTATACAATGGGAGAGGCGAGGGGAGAAAAAAGGGGCTCTCGATACCCTACGTCACCCCTCATTTGAATATACACCCAAACAAAAGAGGGTTCCAGGGGGAATTTAATTGAAAGTGCGAAATGTAACGGTTTGTGCTGATCAAAAAAGATTTAGCGCCTTGGGGCCTCAGGATCGTGCTGCACACTCTAGACATCAACCAATATGGTTATTTGTGAAAAGATAATGTCCACCTCTCAAATATGTACATAGATTAATAAGATTTTTGATTCCTCTTTGTGAAGCTTCTTCTTCTTAACGGATTTGCTTTTTCCAAAAAATAAAACTATTAGTCTTATTGCTCCTACAAAATATTTACAAAATAGAAAAGCTTTATTATATACACATGTTATATGCCGTGGTTACAAATTTTGTGGTTCTAGTTAGTGTTGAAGAAAATGATAATGAAGATAAGGACTTAATGGAGTGTTTTATTTGAAATTGTAGTTTTAGAGTTTTTCTTAGTTTAGTTTCAAATGTTTTTATATGTTCTTCAGCGGGACATTCGTTTGCGGGAGCTACTTTCAACAATTGTACCGTTGTGCAAATGCTGAATTTAGTGGAGCTGCAACATTTGTGGAAAAAGGGAATATGAAAATGAGAACATTGGAAACTTTAGTATCTATGTCAGATTAGAAACTGTTTGAATTATGTTTTCCACCTTAGATTAGAAACTGTTTGAACTATGTTTTTCACCTTAGAAACTATGGTAAACCCTTTTTGAAATGATTGATCTCTAATTAATATCATTGATCACAGAATCTTTAATCTTTTTTGGTGATGAATGATGAAAGCTCGTTTTTAGTTGTACTTGAAATTTCTATTGTATAAATGTGTTTTAAGTTAATAAATAATCTCGTAATAGCTAACAATAATCTTTTAATCTTGCTATCTTGTAGTATGTGTTTTCAGTTGTATAATTGCTGTATAAACTCGTGGCGGTGCTCTAAGCGGCGCCGTCCAAACACCCCAGGGCCAAAATTACCCATTTTAAACAAATAGCCAAAAACGAGAAATTTTTGACTACTGATGGTTTACATACGCCTAGGCTTGGGTTGAGGAAAAAGAATTTGGAAAAAAAAGCCATTATTATCATTTGAAGAAATTAAATCTTTTCTCCCACCGAGGCTATGTACGCATGGTGAGGGCAAACACTATTACTTTGTGTGAGGACTTACACTCAACAGCTCCAAAATGCACACCGGCTAGGGGCAGGGCCAATAGGGGTGGCCACATGATCATTTTTCTGCCTTCAACGGCAGATTTTGAGGCAAAAATGGAAGTGGAGGCCTCCATCTTGAAGTCGGAGGCCAATTTTCAATCTTCCATTCTTGCAGGGAAGCATCCACAAAAATTAGTGCAATCTGCTGGTTCCCCTCTCTTCTGAAGCTCTTCCCCCTTTATTCTGCCGCTCTTCACCTCTCTGGTATCCGCTCTCGTATGAAATTGAGATACGGAGGTGGAGGCAGCAAATATTGCATGTGGCCACCCCTAATAACCTTAGAAACCCTCAAGAGTATGTGCCTACCTACTTAGGTAAAATCTCAACGAATAAAATCCGCCAAAAGGCAAAATCCGTTAGGGCTAAAGTCAAGAACGAAAGGCCACGTTAATATGCTGAGTAATGGTTTAAACAATAACACGTGTCATAATACTACAGGCCTCGGTTCATGTACGCGGATCGCCGTTTTGGCGTCAATAATATCCGTCAGATTGAAAAAAGACAGGGGATCATCAAATCTGGCCGTCAAATATTTTAGAAGAAAAAACCCGCTAAAATACACACATTTATATAAAGGGCGAGAAGGGGCAGAAACTCTTCATACCTCCCCTTCTCATCTTCTTCCGGCGATCGGCTGCTTCTCGTTTGCGCTTTTTCAATTCGGAGCTTGGAAGTGAAATCCGTCTTCTATTCTTGATCTCAAAATGTCTGGCAGAGGTAAGGCAAAGGGTACCAAATCCGTTTCTAGATCTCAAAAGGCAGGCCTCCAGTTTCCAGTCGGAAGGATCGCTAGGTTTCTAAAAGCTGGAAAATACGCTGAACGTGTTGGAGCCGGAGCTCCTGTGTATCTTGCTGCAGTTCTGGAGTACCTCTCTGCTGAGGTAGGTTTTTTGTGTACTTAGGTTTAAAATCTGAAGGTCCAAGTTTTCTTTTTGTGGGTTTTTGATGTGGGTTTATGGACATTGTTTAGGTTTTGGAGCTTGCTGGAAATGCTGCTCGGGACAACAAGAAGAATCGTATCATCCCCAGGCATATACAACTTGCTGTGAGAAATGACGAAGAGCTAAGTAAACTTCTAGGCAGTGTGGTTATTGCTAATGGTGGAGTTATTCCTAATATCAATCAGTCATTGCTACCGAAGAAGTCCGGAAAGGCTAAAGGCGGTGAAGTCGGTAGTATGTCTCAGGAATTTTAGGTTTTGAAATAGCAAAAGCTGCAAACCACATGTAAATGGCAGAAGTGCTTTGTGCTTGGCCTTTCTTCTGAGGGCTTTTGTACTTCTAGAGAACAAATAAGTCTTAGTTCAGTTGCTGTAGCCATTGATATCAGTAATGGTCATATAAGGAATATTGATTGATCTTCTGTAATCCACTTGTTGTGCACCGACCTATGAAGCAAAATATGTTGGAAAGCTATTATCTTAGTAACTCTGTTGCGTATTTTGTAAGAATTAGTTTTCAGAAGTGTTGCTTGTGAATGTAAAAATCCTAGTTTTATATTTTGTTATTTTTGTTTCTATGTTGTCAATGAGAAGACTATATCAAATATGAATTATACAGTAGCTGTGATGCTGTTTAATGTGCTTGTAGAAGACTTGTTTGCCTGGTATATATGAAACCAATATCTGTCATAATTTTTCATGTATTTTGCTTGCTAATCATGTTTATGCCCTATACATGATGCGTAAGTGGATTAGTATTCTGAGAATTTATTTGGAAGATTTATTCCTGTAGTGCAAGACAGAAAAAGTCTGTTCTGCTTGCACTTCCAAATTGCTAGCTTGCTGTGTTTTTTGTTCATGTGGAGGAATTTGTTAAAAATTCCTGTGTGCAATGTCTAGATCCGCAGTATTTGGTTGAAAGTTGAGTAGCCTTCTGATAATTTCTTAGTCCGAATTTTAGAACTGCCCTTCAAAACAGGAAGGTGATGCTTTACTTGCACTTCGAAATTGAGTTTGCTGCATATAATTATATAATTAAGCTGTTTGCTGAAGCTAAATGACGAGTTTGATTTGTTGAATATGAATAGAGAAGTTGTAGTGTACACTGTATATGCTGGATCATTAGAAGTGATCTGTTGAATAGAAAGTTCATACGATGCTGTTTTATGTACAATGCTGACGCTGCATAATATTCATGCAATGACATTGCTGATTTCCAAAATTTGCTTACTGGTAGAACAATTCGAGACTAACGTACTGTGCCTATTGCGCATGTTGTAATTATTTCTCAGTATAGAAAATTTTACTCTTGAAGAAAGGGAGAGAACGGTAGTGTACAAAACGGACAAATGCTTTTGAGGGCATCAGCAATGTGGGAACCAGAACTAGCGCAGGCCATAAAGTATCAATTTAGAACAATAGAATAAATTTAATGGCAGCAGGTGAGTTTGTAACTTCACATTTGTGTTCGTTATGTTAATGTTTTGGGCAAATTCTCAATTTGAGTCATAGACAACGTTTCGAGTCAATATCCTAAGTTTGATGCATGAGCCGTGAACCTAAGAACAATTCGAAAGGTAAGCTGAAGAAACATGTATAGTGAGGAAACAATTTGAAAGGGCGGATAAAATAGTTCCAAATGGATAGTTTTGGCATCCACCTATTAGACCAGCGTGCCTAAATGTTGACCTAGCAGGTTGGCACCCTTTGAGTTTTGGACAATCCAGAGAGCCGGTCTCAATTTTTTGCTGGTTACCAAGTCAACCAGTTATTCCATGTAGGTCAATTTGTTGACCCAACAGTCTGGCACCCTCTGTTGAAGGATTGAACAAGCTCTAAACTTGCAACTTCTTGTGCAACTTTGCTTTGTTTTTCAGATATGAATCTATGAAGTAAAAGATCTAAATTTGCTAGCATTTTAATGCTTCTACTGATTTGTGCTTTGCATTATGTTCTTTCATTTTTTCTTCACAAGCTCTAAAGTTGCAACTTCTTCTGTGCTTTGCATTATGTTCTTTCATTTTTTCTTCACAAGCTCTAAAGTTGCAACTTCTTCGGCAACCACCATGGCTTTTCAAATATGAATTTTTGAAGTAGATGATCTAAATTTGCTAGTATTTTGGTGCTTCTATTTTCTTTTGTCCTTGCATTGTGTTCTTTCATTTTTTTTCTTCACATCTACTGCTTTATTTTGTTCGTATCTAGTGCAAACATCCATGTTCCTTGTTTTTAGATGGATAATGATATTCAAATTCTCCACTTCGAGTCTTAGCATATAATCCATCTTCATATGTCCTCCACCTTTCCTTTATCTACAGACAATTTTTGCAACTCGCTCATCTATACCTTACATTCTTCCTAATCCAATGATTCCCTTTATGAATACTTCATTCATGCATAATATTGCACCAACATTTTCCATTTCATTTGTGGAAATGGCTCCAACAAATCCCACACCTATAATTTCATCCATGCGTCCCACTCAATCCATTCAAGCTTCAAAGAAAAAAAGACAAACAAGGTGCTGCGCACGACGGGTTGCCCTCCGGTGGCCCGAAAGTGTGTTTTCATGTTTAGATCTTTTTTGTGTCGATATAGCGATTTGGTGACTAGTTTTCAACCGACGGTATTTTTCATTATCGGATCCCTTTGAAATTGCACAATTAAACAAGCAAATTCAACAAACATTAACTAGTCCACAAGTATTAATACAAATCTGAACTCTCTACTTGCTAAGGAAATGAGAATCAACAAAAACTATGGTACCTAGAAGTTATGACTCTGTACTTTATAAAGCAAGCAAACTCTAATATATCCACAAAGCTAGACTCTTAAAAGATAAGTGCAACAGGCTAATATCTAAACAAGAGGAAAAATAATATTGGATCTAAAATGCTTCCAAAGATAGCCTTCCATTTAGTAAACCTTAAACTCCACCACTTAACACATCTTGCATTGGAAAAAATCTGCAAGCTTTGTGTTCACCACTTTTATTTATCATTATTACCACTACGGGTTTATCTAATGCACCATAGACCATGAAATTTTGAGTGGTATAAAAAAAATATGTTTTAATCTAAATGAACGAAATGTGTTAAGAAAAAATTAATCTTCATATCTTCCTAATTCTAATGTTCCCATGCACAGTAAATTTTCACAGCATACTATGTGATAGCATTCATACGTTGATTGCATCACCTCTTTATTTCTGAGACACTCAAGGTTGTAGTCTACATCCCCTATGTCATCGTTTGAATTACCTGTAATATATATAGAGTTAAATAAACTTCCAGCAGGGCTCCTTTCTTTAAACAATCTAGACTACATGTTCAACTGGCTTATCCAGTTCTTTGGATTTGAAAGATCAGTTGCCTGAGAGCTTTGGCTGTTAAACAAATGCGAACAAGACATATGCAAGATATGATCTCTATTTTGCAGTAAAGAATGAGAGTGATAAATAAATACCCTTGTTGAACTTGGCAGAGTTGGTATTCTGGGAAGGGACTCGCGATAGACACAAAACCGGCCGAATAGGCTTGTCATTCATCACAGCAGCAGTATACAATGGTTTGAGGAATAGAGAGGGGTAGCCGACCATAGGAACAATATCGGACTACCCCATAAAAAATTATGTGCATAGGCAACATAGAAGGGCAATGGCGACAACTTCTCACCGGGATAAAAAACCCCGCCCTTTCGGGTTTTCGAGGAAAACCCTAATGAGAAATGGTCGCCAACAACCTTGAATGTGATGCCTGGAAAACCGAAGAAGATGGAGGGACGGCCAACCCAAAGAGAGCAGGACTCCAGAGGACGGCAGAATCCCCGAATGTGTTGCCTGGAGAACCGGAAAAGATGATGTGCTGGCAAACACAACTCTAGCACGACCCCATAAGATGGCGGAAGCCGGAGAGACAAAGGAGACATGTCGATGGCGAAGTCGAAAAAGCAGGATCCCCAAACGACCGCAAAAAACCTGCAGCAACTCAAAAGAACCCCAAAAAATACCCATAAATGGTTAGAAGGAACTAACATGCATGGCATGGACAAGGTAAGCCGCACCACCAACCCCTGCAGAGAAGAGCAAATTAGAACATAAAAATCAGCACCCCGAAGGGGAAAAAGCATCACCCAGCGGGTGGAAATCAAGTATGCATCACCCTCAAGGTGGAAGTAAATAGCATCACCCTCAAGGTGGAAAAAATAGCATCACCCTCAAGGTGGAAAAATAGCATCACCCTCAAGGTGGAAAAAATAGCATCACCCTCAAGGTGGAAATAAATAGCATCACCCTCAAGGTGGAAATAAAAGCAACATATGAAAAATGACATGATAGTAATGCAAAAACATTATTATAGTAAATGCCAAGTGAACAACATGAAAAAGACGTGTCCCCCTGAGCAGGGTGGGAAGGGGGGAAAGCTCGGAGAAGGAAGGAAGCTGCTGTGAGAAGACGCCGATAATCGGGCTGAAGGGGAAAGAGCTCATATAGTGCAGCTTGTCCTCCCTGCACGAATGGCGATCCGATGGTTCTGGATCGATGCGATTCGAAGGGACTCGATAGACACAAACCGCCGACTACCGTGAGAACTTCCTAACTACAAGCCCAACCGCCGCGGAACCTCCAAATGTCGAGACGGGTCCCCGGCTAACGAAGTAGAGTGAGAAGACGAGGAACGCCAGCCACCGCGGAGCACGAAGCCAGATCATGCGGAACCCCTCGCGAGCGGGAAAAACCGGCCCCACCGCGACGAAAGCGTAATAACGCACTATAAAGAGACGGGTCCAAGCCTATAGCCAAAAGGCAATCCCTCCACTATAAGCGGCAGTCTAATAGGATAAAGGGCGAAAGAAGAGGGAGAGGAGCTTAAAAGAGGTCACTACCGGAGGATCGAGGAGATGGTAAGAACCGTGGAGATCAAACGCTGAAGAATAGTGATCGGTACGCGAAATGCAGGTCAAATCCGCAAAGAAACCGTGATGATCGCGGGGCAAGTTGATCGCGCTTGGAACGGATAAAAAATGTCGACATGAGATAACGAAAAGAAAGATCACGCCTAAGAGCGAGGGGGAGATGCGTAAAAAAGCAAGAAGGAAAGGAGATGAGGGCAGCACGGGCAAAAGAAGGGAACGGGTGGCGGTGGCGAAATGGAGAATAATAGAGCGAACATGTTGAGGCATGAGGGGGAAGCAAGGTGCGAGGGGGATGAGCTTACGGAAGTAGACCGGACGAGCCAAGGACGGAAGGAAGAACAAATGGCAAAATAAAACTTGATGAAAAGGATATTAAAAAAATAGAGGGGGCGGAATGGACGAGGGCGATGATGAGAATAATGAAGAGTGGAAAAAAGGCGCAACAACAAAGGGGGGGAAGCCGGGAGATAAGAAACGGCATGGAGGCGGCACCAAACAACAAAGCGGGCGAACAAAAGCCATGTATGTCGCAAGAGTCGAGGGGGCGCAAAGGAAAACACCAAAAGCAAAGTCGAGAGGAACAAAGGGACCTCCCCGAGGAGCAAGTAATCGAGAGGCAGAAGCTGCCACACAACAACATATAAACCATGTTAAATTCAATCAAATTGACAACTAAAAACATAAAGAGCTACATGACGCCGACACCCAAAAGGTGCCGACAAATGGGGCAATAAAGCCAATGAAAATGCATCAAAAAACATAAAGTCTTGAATAAAAGGCGCCCACGCCGATCCCGTCCAGAGCAGAGGCCACCAAGGGGCAGAAGGCCAATGAAGAACCACCAACGTCATACGAGCCCAACACGCAGCTGCATGGTGCAAAACACGTGGAACCAAGGCGGGTGGAGGAAAACAAGAATTGTTAAAGAGATGCCAATCATAGGTAAAAGCATCCGGGGGAATGCGGTGCGGATATGCGAATCGAGTGTTATAGACGGGAAGCTTGTGGTTAAGGGGAGAGGCAAACCGATCAACATGATGTGGGCCCCACAAAGAATCAATATAACTAAAATACCATGGAGCAAGAGCAAACTCATCCGCCTGAGGAAGGCGAGAAAGATAATCGGGCCATTCATTCTGGGAGCGAGGAATCCAAACAGGCTCCAAGGAGATGGAAAAATGAGAACAAATGAGGAAAATCTCGAGAGTAAGAATGCCAAACGCAATATGCATCCTATCGAGATAAAGCCAAATAGCAAAGATGCCAATAATGATCATACCAAATAGAAAAAAGTCCACTACAAGTGCAAAAACCCTCAATAGACAGCTAGAAATGGATTGCTCGAGAGAACTAGAATCACGCAAACCAGCACCATGCACAAAATGAGAATGTGCCCAATATAACACCTTGTATACAATGTTCCACGTAAGAGACTCCCTATCAAGACAAAGAGAAGCATTAAAAGGAAGATGATCCAAGTGTGGTGATGTCAAAAGACAAATACTACCATATGCGTAAAGCCATATAGGAAACATACTCTGGCAAACGAGAGAAGGTCAAAATGTGAAAACCAAGTCAAAGGTAAACGTTACGGCCAAGGATATCGAGGAGATGGAGGTTGAGAGTGCCAAGGTTCGGGGAGGAGTAACGAGGTGAGTCCAATAACCAAGGGATGAAATGGGTAATGGGAACACAACAACTACATAATGTCATGAGGAAAATTAGAGCATGCAAATCGAAATACAAAATAAGGCAATGCGTGATAAACATTAAAAACTTACTACGGACAAATAAATGGGCATATCTAGAGATGACAAATCCATAACATAACATATCAAAGAGGTCAAGAGTACCGGGACAACAAAGGAAATGCTTTAAACCCAAGTATGAAGCAAAATGTCCCACCAAAGGTTAGCAAAAGCGAGAACAAGAACTTCGCACTAAAATGTAAGCAGATACTAGACAAATCCACTTGCAAAAGCCCAATGCAAAAATGACAAACCCAATACATGTATATATGGAAAAGTGGTGTAGAAACAAATTTGAGATAGAGCCAATGACCGTAAACCAATAGAAAATGTATAAAAGAAGTATGCAATGCAACATATGAAAAAGCCAAATATAGATCCCGAAGAGAAGCACTATGAGACCCAGAATAGAGGAAACAAGAACTAGGCGAGCAAAGAACGAAGAAAATATTCGATGAAGCTCATCAAAGAAAAAGAAGACATGCGCCCCCCTATACTCAAAGCTCAATGTCCATAAGGTCCACCATACATGTCCACAAAGATACAACTCAAAGTTGCAACATACAACCCATGTCAATAGGATAAAAAATGGAGAAATCACTCAAATGACATAATGAACCCACAACATATTGTAACGGCTATCGTATCCCAAACAACTTTAGCAAAAAGGAGCTAAAAAATCCCTGTCCCAAATGAAAACAATAAATTACCTTATGCGCACCTTCAAGGTTCCATAAGAACGTAAAAATCCCATATAAAGTGTTACGGTTCGAGAGACAAGTGGAATAAGGAAAATTGGCACCTAATCCAATTGCATGACAAATCCCTTAAACAATGGTCTAGAATAAATTGTTAGCTAAGGAATGGTATATAGTTGCATATGTAACATGGGACTTAGCAGAAACAACGAAAATAGCCCAAGCCCTATTGCAAGAGCATAGCCGTCCGTCGAAGATATTCAAACAAGCTTAGAACAAGATTGTGCAATCATTAAACAAGACGAGCCTCAAATTAAAGATGTGTGCTAACAAAATCCAATACAAATGCAAACCCCGGAAGTTGAAACACCCATCCTAACAACAAATCTCTATTACCAAAATCTCGAAAACGATGTGCGAATACCACAATAAAATTTGAATAACAAACTTAATGTATGGGTATAAGAAATTGATAGAAATAGGGTGTCATCGAGAGAAGCAAGATGCATTTAAATGAGAAAGTGGATCAAATGAATATTGCTCAAAAGCGCATGTATAAATAGAAAGAATGGTGCAATGTAAATTGGATTATGTCGAGCACGTAATTGAAGGGGCACCCAACCAAATTGCAAGACAAATCAAACTTGGAACAATGGTCCATAATAAATTTATTAGCCGAGAAAATGGTAAAGGCTTGAAATGGCTAAGTGGCATGTGGACGAACGACTATGTTAGATAAGGAAAGAATATATTGTTAGTAGCTAGGGAGAGCCAAAGACCACTGTATATATGTCAAAAACAAACCGGAATGCATGTCCACCTAGAAACAAGTGCAGTGAATAGCACTTTTATAAAATGAAACGGTGGGACGATGAATGAAGTTCAGCGGGATGGTGCAATGGTACTATCCTGAAGTTAAGAAAGATCGAGGTGGGTAATGAAGTCGAGAACAATGTTTAAAGGAGAACTCTACTATCCTGAAGTTAAGAAAGATCGAGGTGGGTAATGAAGTCGAGAACAATGTTTAAAGGAGAACTCTAGTGACAAAGTTAAAGTTACCAAAAGCCCAATTCACAAGATACCAGGAGAAGGTGAACCATAATACGAGGCAGCAATAACAAGTACGAATTAGTTCAGTCTAGAAGATTGCCGAACACTCAAAGTACCTGCAACTGAAATTGCATCAAGAAACAACCATAATCCCGAAACTATTTGTGAATCAAAGTCTGGCAAATAATCAGAGATCCATTTAGGGAAAAAGGAAAAAGATCGATGAGAGGAAAGCTCTTGCATGTTGGCCATTGCATTGCATGTTGGCGACGCTCCTGCATAATCGAATGAACAATTCCAGGGGAATGCCATTGCATTGCCAGAAAAGAGGCCTCGCGAACAAGCCAGGAATCAAACCCAATCCTCCTGCAGAATCTGTGACAAGAAAAATTGCAACTCCAAATGCACAAAACAGGAATCGAAAAAGAATGTGTCAACATAGCATTGAAAGCAAAAATCCAGATCATGCAATGCAACTAAAAAACAGTCCGAATCCCGTCAGATCTCCCTCTAGGTAACATGATTAGTTGCATGCAGCATGAGTGGAGAGAATCATACCTCCGAAGTTAAAGGATTATTGGCGTGCCGCATAATTGGCAAAAAAAAACCATACCTGATACCTCGCAAAGTACCAAATCCAGGAGCCGGATGAGCCACAAAGACTGATAATACCCATAGACGCATCAAACGAGCATGACGAACCGTGCCGATATGAGACCGAGATGATAGAGGATCTAGAAGATAGATGGTAAAAAACAACAGGGGATGGCGAGCAAAAGAGAATTGGAGAAGAGGAGATTGATAGGACATGGTGTGGCATTGGGAAAGACAATTAGATCGGCTATGGGAGCTTAGGAGAAAGCGAGGAGAAGGAAGGAAGGCTGGCGTGAGAAGATGTCGGTAATTGGTCGAAGGGAAAAAGAGCCTCATATAGTAGCTCGTCCCTCCCCAGAATGGCGATCCGATGGCTCGGATCGATGCGATTAATGCCAATTATTCTGGAAGCAGCAGCCATTTTTGCACCTATCATAACCTGCATAAAAATAATTGTGTCAATAAAATGCACATGTGCAACATTACGTTTAATAAATTGAAAACCTTAACGGGGCGTTCCGCAAGTCCAAGTGCACCTAGACCAAAAAGGCGCAATGGCGGACTACTTTCGCGTGCCGATACATAACAACGAGAGATTGAAGTGCAAAGCACAATAGAATCACATATCCTTCCCAAAGATGTAACATTTGTGTGATAGAGCCGGGTGTGAGTAATTTTTAATTCGAACTTCTCGACCAGAGGAGGATCAACTTGGCATTTTTCTGAAAAACTGGAAGAAATGGAAACTTCCATCTTAAACCCTTTCATGTTGCAACTGAACATAACTTGACCACTGCCCGAATAACCCACCTGAAAATAAGAAAGGCAAGCTGCATAACATACTGGGGAGTATTGAATCATTTACACAAATACTAGAAATTAAAGCAAGACAAGGTCGATTTGCACAACAACGTTAGCATTTCACAATTTCTATAATACCTGAGAGATATGTTGTGCCTTTTAGAATGTCGAGATGAGATTTGTGAGAAAAAGGTACCTATTCCGGGCCTAGCCTCCATGACACTATATCATGGTCTCAAGATCTCGTTAATATATAGGAAGCATGGGTTCCAATGGATCCGGATGTGGCCATGGTCCGACCAAAATATCATGCCTACCAACATGGACATGGTGGAGTCTTTGGGTTTTCTGACACAGCGCCTACCAACATGGACATGGTCGGTCTTGGGTTTTACCTACCTCTTCTGGCACGAATCTCGAATCGTGGAGATAGCTTAACGAAGGAGTATTTCCCACGCTATATGTCTCAATACTTGATGATAGAACACCGAGAAAAGCTTGAGGTACGCTTAGATATAAGCATGGATTCACTTAGGAAAAGAGCGTAAACCCGAGGCAAGGCTAGCTATACACGCTACTATATGAAGAAG
The DNA here is from genome assembly GCA_021234155.1 of Isoetes taiwanensis. Classification (NCBI taxonomy): domain Eukaryota; kingdom Viridiplantae; phylum Streptophyta; class Lycopodiopsida; order Isoetales; family Isoetaceae; genus Isoetes; species Isoetes taiwanensis. Next base: position 6,951,420 of record JAJEKV010000012.1, on the reverse strand, counting down.
AAAATTTAAAACGAGAACCAGATTGGATGCTCACCCTCGTTTCTAATTCGGAACTCTTTTTTTCTATATAGCCACTAGAAAAAGTGCCCGACATTCTTTGGGCTTTTTAGATTAGGCATGAGTTTAACAAACTAATACATATGGTGGATTTGTGTTGAATGAGTGAATGTTAGTGATGGAATCATGAGAAAATTTGTGCGTGTGTTATCTATGTTGGTGCCATATGACATGGCAAATATGTTGCATGGCATTGTTTAAACTACTATCATGTCAAAATTCTTGGTTATTACTTATTGTTCTTATGTTTGTTCGATATGCAGATAAAATTATATTGGTACCATATTACATTGCAAATATGCTGCATTACATTGTGTAAGCCACCATGATGTCAATTTTCTAGGTTATTACTTGCAATTCTTATGCTCAACTTTAAAGATGCTTTAATAAATTTTGCAGAGTTAAAGGTTTCCTTGAAGGTTTCCTTGACTAATATATATTGCTTATTTTCAATACATGCTTATAAGGGAATTAACAATTACAAGGTCCATTTGAACTTCATGATCAATAATATGGGCATGGATGCGTTTTCCTTCGGCCCCAAATTCATGTCCATCAAACGCTTGGTTGTTTATTAAAGACGGTGTGAAAGAGCAAGAATCCAACGTACATGCAAATTGCACAAGGTTAAAAGATTCATATCTTATCTTTAATAATTAATTGTCAAAAGTTAAGTTTTGCACCATGCAAAAAATATGCCTGTTGAATTAGCTTATTTGCGATAATGATAAACAACATGGTCATGCATTTGCGTAAACAATTTTGAAGAATTTAAAGGCATTATTTTTCTTGGCCAATAATGTCTGTGCATGTTCGAAATATATGCATGACTACATGTGCTGTTTGGAAATAGAATTTATGAAAATACCATTTTTCAATTATGTTGTCATGCTTTACAAATAATATGCAAATTACGGAAGTGATCTAACAAATGTAATGATGCCTAGTGTTCATTTTCTTTGGAAATCTGAAATCTTAGACATGAGATGCATTCAATTCCCCAGTGTTGGCTACAAAGAAAAAGGAACTGAATTGGATGAACACCTATAATTTAAACTATAATTTAGCAACCTCAGGATCAAGAGACATTTTCTACAGGCTTTCCTCCAAGTTAATATCAGTTGGTAAAGAGAGAACTCTGTACATTTTTGTAAAAATATGATATTCAGAACTAAGTTCCCATAATCAGAATATTTGCCACTAATGGTGTTTAAACAAGGCCATCAACAAGCACTTCACTGCTAGGGAGAAGATAGTGAAGTTCCCGCCACCAAAAACAAAGGTATTCACATGATTCAGCATAATTAGCTACCATATCATCATCGTCTTCATAGTATATATCTGAAATATATATTATATAAATCAGGGGGGAGAAAGTAGTTTGTTCTGGATGCTTCAAGTTACAAAAAGCTCGCAGTACATGGCAGAATGATAATAGCCTGCAGTCATGAAGGTTCATGACATACAAAAGTCAAAAGGTAAAGTGACTGGTAGATATGAATCACACCATTAGAAATTAGAATTCTCTGTTTCTAAGAACGAAGCGGCCAATCATTGTCCAAATTCCATATGGTGCACAATAGCATTGTTACCATAATGGTCCAAAGTGAACAAACAAATAAGGAAAGAGGATACTCAACTGTATATTCCGCCAGCAACCCATTCATTTGCAGCTTTTAATCAAGTGATTAACAAATCTGTTCCCTCGTTCCACTTATGGAGAGCAAACCTCACTTGTGCATAGTCTGTTGAAGATTCCACCCAACAAAGAGCATGGCAAAATACATAGAACCAATTGCAAATACAAAGTGGAAGAAACCATATCCATATGGCACTTCATCATCAAGGTCAAATGAGTTCTTCGGCGACTGCAGACAAAGATTATAAATGGCCAATGCTTTCTTGTTTTCCAAAGGAACAAAACAGCACTTAAAAATGGCAGCTACTTACCATAAAAGCCTTGGAGTCTATGCCTGTAGAGTATGTTGCCATGACAATTGCTGACACGGCAATTACAAAACTCTGAAATAAACAGGAGCTTTAAATCTTAGTACCATTTGCTAGATGAACTTGTTGGCATGACAAAAAAAGAAGTGAATGTATAGAAAGAGAAAAAAAGGGCATTGTGTTCTATGTCCATAAGATGAAATCTTCTGCCACATTGAGAGGAGAAATGCAAGCATTAAAAGCCATGCATGTAGATTAGTTTGCAAAACTAAGATATAAAATAGTCTTTTTGTAGATCAGATACATGCAATGCAAAAACGGTTATATGATCTGTAAAATTCCATGAACTTCAAACTGTTGTTTTGACTATTTAAAACAAAAGTACTACCTAATATGAGAACCATTTAAAAGGCAAATCTTCAGACTTGGAGAAGCTTGTTACATACTTTATTTTAAGACCATGCCGTGGAGATATTTTTGAAAGAAGTCTGTCAGATCCACCATAAATATCATCACCAGCAATAATCTCATGGCCTGTAAAATCTGAACTATAAAATCTGTGTTGACAAACCAAGCTCATCTTCCCTTACTGTATCAAATTCATTGCACGTCAGCATATTTCAGAACGGATATACAACAGCATAAACATCCATTTTACCCCTCAGCAAAACATCAGAGCTCGAAACAAGCAACAAAACATACTTCATTCAAATTTTTGTCATATTCGCCAATCGCATAGAGAACAATACCTACATCATGGGATTTGGTTTTTCCCATTGATTCCAGTTCTGGTTCTGCTTTCAACAAATTGTTGTGGAAACAAAATACGCTCTTTGGTCTATATTGGCATTGTGCAGGTCCCTTTAACGCATGCTGGGCTGGTAAACAAAATATAAACAGATTACATTTTGCATTGCTCGTCTTTAAATACGATCAAAGAAAGGCCGCCTATAACAGATCCATAGCAGAAGCCACCAAATAAACATGGGTGCAGAACTTCTAACCTGGAAAAGGCGTCGGGCCTGGCAGAGGAATGAAAAAAGCAAGAGCAAAGGATTAGCAGGTTAAAACTATGATGCTGCATTTGATGAGTATGATGGCTTCATTGCTAAGATTTTGTTGTCTATAATTGTTTAGTACTCTACTGCTCATGATTTCGCCTTTCCATATTTTCTCTGTGGATACAGAACAGGGATACTTAAGACTTGTTCCATTCAATATAATTGCTTCGACCATTCCCAAGGGCTGAACGAACAATATCTTGGCCCGGAGCATGGCAATCAAACCATATTCTGAAAAGGGCAACAAAAGCTTGCACAAAGAATATAAGCACAGCAATTTTGCCTTTGCTATTTAGAACATGGGAGTCCATAGCAATCTTTGCCTTTGCTATCTAGAATACAGGAGTTAGTTAACGACCCAAGAAGCCTACTGCCTACATCAATTCATGGACGGCTCTTTGGATTCGTCTGACATCCTAGACTCTTCTACAACCAAAAATACCTTGCCTTGTATGTTCTGCTTCACAAATTTGCATCCTGCAGTATCTCGATCCCTTACCTAGACGACCTGGGATGGTGGCACGCTGAGACTCTAGGGCAGACCTTTATTGGACGCTCCCAGGGGCCCGATAACTGCTACAGAACAAAAAGCAAGCCCGTGAGAACCCCTTCATTCTCTTGCGGGCAAAACTATTAAGAATGATGGAAGCGAAAATGATGCAAGAGCAAGGGAAAAAAGCCGTGAGCAAGAATCACCCAGCCGGAATGGTGCATCCGATAAATCTACCACGACTCCTCAATAACCACATAGAGGTTACCCGCATAGATTGGAGCTGCCAGTTACCCGGTCCAGAACATCCTTGATCCACAACGCAACTGACCGTGCATTTACAGGGAACAAAGGGTTTTTAGCAATCATCAACATATATACTGAGTATATTCCAGCATATACTCAGTATATCCCACAAACCCACATAAACGAGGGTTTGGCCCCCTAGGGGCAACCCAAAAACAGAGAATGAGAATAACACATCAAAGAAAAAGGACTAAGCAACTTGATGGTAGGATTAAAGATGAATCTAGGGGACAAGATGAGCTTGTCCCTACAATATGGTCCGCGCATCATATTGTAGCATTGCTTCATGCCCGATGTGAGTTTATTCAAGAGTTATTGGCACCATCAAAGCAAGAAGTAGAAGGCAGTACTAAAATTGTTTGCAACATGTCCGGATCTTAAAAAGGATTTGGAAGCATATGGGGAAAAAATCCAATATGTCTTCAAGAAATATCACCAAAGTGATATTACTTTGAATGCCCAATTTAAATGATAAGTAAGTTGCCCTCCCTTCAAGCTTTTGGATAGCTATTTTGCTGATAGATCCAATGTCAAAAAACATGTTAATGCTAGTGCAATTGATGTTGCATGTTGATGATAGTTCCGAAGTACAAATGGAAAGATGAAGAAGAAGAATAGAATAGAATGATTTTTATCGTCCACAGAGACCAATCGGTCTATGGAACCCAATGAAGAAGCGCAGTAGACTTCATCAGTAATAAGAATGCTGTCAAACTGTATAAATATACATCATCATGAAATATCTATCTAGCATATATATGTTCTTATGTTTGTCTCACTCAATTCGACCGTCCGTTCAAGATCCTATGGCTCACGTGGCTTTGGGACATCCTTCCTACGACTCATATGGCTTGGGAGTTTCTATATAGATTCTATATAGACGATCCTACGGTGCAAGTTGATTTGATCCTGATTGTCAGTCTGAGATCCTACAGCTCACGTTGCTTGGGGACATATCCTATGGTGCACATGGCTTTGAGAATTATATGTAATCGATCCTACGGTCCAAGTTGCTCTTGATCCTGATCGTCGGTCCGAGATCCTACGGCTCACTTTGATTAGGGACATATCCTACGATGCACATGGCTTTGGAAATTATATGTAATTGATCCTACAGTCCAGGTTGCTCTTAATCTTGATCGTCGATCCGAGATCCTACGGCTCACGTTGCTTTGAGACATATCCTACAGTGCACGTGGCTTTGGGAATTATATATAAGATCCTACGGTTCAGGTTGTTCTTGATCTTGATTGTCGATCCAAAATCCTATGGCTCATGTTGCTTTAGATTTTTATCACATGGTGCCATCTCGACCCTTGATTGGGTCCAAGATCCTACAGCTCACGTTGAATGCTCGGTCCTTAAGGAGATGCTTTTAAAATTCTTATGTTGTTTGGGGGATTGATTGTGATCCTATAGCTGATACTATTATAGCACTACAATCACAAAATGCATGATTTAATTATAGCAATACATGTGATCCTATAGCTGATAATATTATAGCACTACAAGGACAAAATGCATGATATTATAACTGCAGCTATAGATGATGCTACAAATGATGCTACTATTATTCCACCACAATGCCATAAGAGATGATAATATAACTGTTGGTATTGGTGATGCTGCAAGTGATGATACAGATGATGCAATTTCATCAACATCTATCGTCATTTATTGTGTCAAATTGTAAAAAATTTGAAAGTGCAATTTTAAGCAAATAAATGATGAAACTAGTGACTTAGATTGCTTATTCTCTTGTAGTGAGGAGCCAAAGCTTGGTTAGGATAAGATTAAGAAAAATGGGGAGCCGAAACAAGTTGACGAGGCACTTTAAGACGCCGCACTTCATCACTAAAAGAGGAGGAAAGGAATAGTCGTCAAAATTAAATGCAATTTCATAATCCTTCCGATGAGTCACAATCAAGAACTTCATATGTTGCGAGATGCAGTTTTACCTTTTTCCACAATATGCAACACAACCACAGGAACAAGTGGGTTCAACGCCAACATACGAGTATGCAGCTCAGGATTTGATCCTCCATGGAATCTAGAAAATTGTACTAGTGCTTCATGGTTTTGTTAAAACGATGGCATAGTGCAGGAAGTCTGTTGGCGAACTTTTAACTTCAAGACTCAATTTGCTTGTTAACGCTTGATTGACCTATTAAAAATGTCTGTAAGCCCTGAATATCTGCAGACTGAAGTTGTAGGGCCTTTAAGAGCTGAATATTGACGTCCAAAAAAGAGCGCCAGGAATGGGAGCGTTCAAGCCTATATTAGAAGGAGTATCATGTTGGATAATAGGTAAAGGAGCTTCAAAAGTGGAAGGAACAACATGGGAGGTTGATGGAAAATTTGAGAAAAATCAGGGCCTGAATTTGGTGGAATTGAAGAGTAGGCTGTGAGAATGCATTCTCTGGAGGGAAGAGTTAAAAAAATTGGCGTGCGAGAAATCCTAGCAGCATACGGTCTCCTTGCATGCAGTGGGAAGGAGGCTTGAACAACTTGTTTGCTTTTATGGTTACGAATAAAAGCACAAGTATTGACGGATGGAGGAATATGTGGTGCCATGACGAAAGACCACAAGTAGAAAAATAAATGAGGGGCTCTCTATGGTAAAAGAAGACACTTGAACCATATCCAGAGATATGGACCTCATTTTCTTTATGGAAAGATGAGAATATGTTTGGTGAGGGATATTAGATGCCTAGAGTATCAACACTATTCATTGTTCAACGAGCCAATCTACATTCTGATTTGCTTTGATGCTTATTGAACTTGTCTACCGTGGATCAAGCTGACTATAGGGCATAGAATATGGGGAAAATTTGGAACATACATTTGAGGCATAGGCTGTTATTAAAAAACATCCTTGGCATCTTCAATTTTATTACACATAACAGGTGGGCACAATCGTTACGTGTGGATACGGGTGTGGAGAACATGCATAGATCCCCTCTTTGTCATCGTATATTATTCGCCACACGTTGATTCAAACTTCCACCACATGCATTTAGATGTGGATAGATTGTATATGATGAAATTCAACATCACAAGCATTTGGACCATGTTATGCTAGTAAGGGATTTCAAAACGCATACTTCTGAGTTCAATTCACAAAAGTTCAATCCATTGCGGGGTTATATTACATCTCCGGACAAATGGAGGACCTTTGGACACACACATTAATTGATGCAGATCACCTTGTCACACGCTTTGAAAGGCTCTTTGACTTAATTATTTGCAATTGCCTGGCACAATGGCCGTCCTCCTCTCTTATACTTGTCATCGAGGGAATCAGGATGGGAGATCCATCGGGTGGACTATGTGCTCATGGCCGAGCAAGATATACATCTTCTCACACATGTATAGATGGGGACACACAATAGAGGTGAGGAGGTGAATTCAGATCATCAATCCTTCTTCTTCACAATAGAATGACGACTATCTGGATCCTATGTCAAGTCACCTCCTTTATACCTCAATGGGAAATGTTTTACCTTCTTGACTGCCACCCCAGAACATTTTGGATGAGCCTAGTGGAAATGCATCTGCCAATCCTTCACGCTGTTACTAGTGTATTATTGAGGTTTGACTTCCAATAATAGCAGGTCCCTTTAATCATTGCTCTCAGATTGTAACATGCATCGCGTCTCAAAAATTACAAGTGCTATGGATCAATGTGCATGTCTAAGCCGTTTTTTGATGTTGTAAAACCACTTAACCTCCATCCTCGTTTACTTGTATTAAGTATGACGACTCAAGCACCAGATAGGGACCTATTTTTACGTCAACAGAGTGTTGCATAGATACGTCACCATCCACATAGCAATGGAGATACACCTATGATTTTTCGATCATACCAGCGGTACATTTAGTAACACACTATGAGACGCATGATATCTGCCCGAGGAACTCCTATAAAAGTAAGAAATGATTAGAAATTCCCCTCAACGATGAACTCTGCCAACTGTAATTTTAGTTTTTTTTTTTAATTTAAAAGTAGTATTTCTGAATGTGTTATCCAGAGAAGTATTTGATAGTATTTAGAAAATGGATTGTCTATGCTGAATTGAGGTGGTGTAATACAAACTTTCTGGTTGAATAAGCATTCAAGAGATTAAGAAGTAACCTTAGTTACACTAGCCTATACTTATCTGGGTATATTTCAAAGAACATACATAAGACAATCATAACATCCTATATAGAGCTAATATAGGTATCTGAATCAGTCTTTTTCCTTTTCCTTTATAGGTAATCACGGCTGTTAAAGCAACAATGCTTAGCCCAACCAATTTAGAACTCAGAGTACCATTGCACATCTCTAACATGCCTTTTATCTAGATGATACATCATAGCCTAACACTAAAAGTGTTAATTACTCTCAACCTTTTTAGTGCAACCTGGTACTCCATTGTATTTAGAAAGGATATGTTCCACAATCTACGTAACATCTTCAACATGGGCCTCGTATCTATCAAATTAATGTAGCCCCTTTATTCATGATAGGATTCAATCTACCGACTGGTCTATCCACATGTCCATCCATCATAGCTAGCCTGAGGTCCATTGGACAACTTATGTGATGCTCCCTGAACCTATACGATGCTCCCATCGCATAAATACGGGAAATCCCCTCTTCCATGGCGACAATATCACCATAGAAAGGCCCTCCAGGTCTAACTTTCGGACCACTTGTGATGACAAGTGTCCGTGAAGGACTGGAGGTGTCATTAAAATCCACACCTTCGATGGGAATCCTATATGGCGGGAAGCGTACATACAAGGTTAGCACTGGCAACAATACAAATAATAATATGCCACCGGGGAAGGGTGGCCCATCATCATCCATAAGAATGCAATAGAATATCAACATAATAAGGAAATGCATCATATAAGGCTCTACCCGACTCAGACTCATGGGAATCAACTGGCAGTCAAGGCCTCTAGATAACAACAGACGGATCATAACAATGGCGTTGGCTGGCATAGAACATTAGCTAGGGTAGTCCACTCCATCCGCCCCTCCTGTGCACACTTTGCGATAGGCTAGAAACATGCTATGGCATGATTGTAGCCGTCAGGAGACGCAATCCCATGGAATCACCCTATGGAACTACTCCGGGGTTACATCTCCCGGTCCGATGAGGTAGGGTCGAGAGGCGCCCCTCCCCAGAGCATGATGGACAGGTTGTGCTAGAGAATGCGTTGCCCCCTCAGTGACCCCCGCGTTTGTACCCGACTTACTCCCCTAAATCTAAAGGCCGGCTCACCTGCTTGTTCGAGTCCAGGGCGTCCACATACTTTTGGCATGACACCTGCAACCCAGGAAGTGTCAGACCCATACCCGGCCCTCTTCGTGACTGGCTATAAGCCTAGCACACTGTAGGAGACCTGTAACTGCGTTAGGCAAGACCCCACCCCATCATACTCGTTATCTGGTGCTGAATCACATCATAGCATCCACAGCCAAGTGGGCTCTTGTGCACATGCCGCATTTACTGGGATTTAAGAGGTTCTAGCTAGGAACATCACTAAATCTAGATAGCTTTCAGGTCTCTACCCTCCTTAACCCCATACAACACAGGAGGAACAGAAGGAGAAGACAGAATCAAATACAACATCCATCATCATCATAAGTATATCATAGAATAGAATCTAATCATCCATCTGCTTCAAATAAGGGTTAGAATAGCACAGAACTACCTAAAGACTGACCTGTGTTATGGCTGGACCCATTGTCTCGAAGAACATCTATAGAACTGGTCAGGTGTTAGGTTGCAACTACTGCTTCCTCCCTCTGCCCTTCCCAAACTCGAATTTGGGGATGGGTGGGCTCGAGCTCAATTTGCCACCCAAAGATGGCAACCTGCCCTTGGCCAAGTGGCACACTCTAATTAGCCTACTTGGCTAATTAATACCATTAATTGGTCTACTTAGGTTAGTTTAATGACAATGATCCCTTTTAGGTTAATCCCCAATGGTCCCAATACCTTGGTGACGTGTCAGGTTAGGTATACATATACCGTATACTTACATGGAATGTCACAACTTATTCCTGCCAAGACAATAAAAACCACTTTGGATTGGTTGTGGCCCTGGATTGTGGTTTTTGTTTGCAACAAATTTGTATGGAACTTGTTTGTTCCGTCTTTAGATTAATAGGTCAATAGACTAATTTTGGCAAATACCTCTAAAAAATACCATTAGCCTAGAAAACGACTCTCATCCTTCTAGATCTGTTTTCCTTCTTTAGATTTACTCAGATTATTCAAGATCTTGACGAATGCCCCTTCAGTTGATCAAGAACACCAAGTTCCTTACAGTAAACTGGCTAGATCCTTCAATTTCTCAAAGCTTAGCAAAGATGTTCAAGAGAACAAGCCTTAAAAGCCCAAAGTTGAGAGTTATAAGGTCATATAGTCTCTTATTTTGTATATACTTAAGTTGAGAATTAGCTCTCTAATATGGTAGTCCGGGAGAGCAACTATGGGGAGCAAGAAAAGAGAAAGAAGACAATTATCCAAGCCAAACTGGTGGATTTAATTTACCTAAGCTAAATAATTAGATAATGATTCATATTATTAGTTGAGACATTTGAGAAAAGGGATATATATAAAAAGAAAAAGCCTTTTACTATAATAATCAAGAATAGAAGGAGAGAAAAAGGCATCGACTTCTTTATTAAAAAGGCATCTATGTCTATCAAAATGGTCGAACATTTTCGACCAACAGCCAGACTCTTCGCGACCAAATTTTGACACCGCAATCAATAACAACCGTTGACTCAGTTTTTTGAGATTTGGCTTCAGCCTTTCGGTGATCTCATATACACAGATCGCCATCAGGAATTTTCCCGGACTCCTCATTCCGACCTTTTGTCATAATTAAGCCGTGAGTATGTGTCTTTGTGTTAAGGATAGATTGATTGGGTAGAATCCTTTAATCGTTTAATAATTTTCCAAGTTCTATACATATCCGATTCTTAAGCTCACCTCTCTTCTTGAATTTAGCAAATTTGGTGCAGAGGATTCTCTAGTGCTTGATTGATTTTGCCTTATCCTTTCCATCATCCGTAATTTTATTTTTTTTTCTCCGAGTTTCTCTTGCTCGGATAGTCCGATTTGGATGGCGAAGCTTTGGCCTTTAAGGATTTGGATTCTATTTTTCAAGTGTGTTCCATTATTTGTCTTCGGTTTGTGATTATTCTATTGCTAATAAATTGTTAGATCCATATCAATTGGTATCGAGCTTTCAATGATCTAACAAACTAATCCTTTGGACAAGGCTTCCAACCGCTTTTGCATATCCGATGGATAATACAACCAACCTATGAGTAATGCCGACTTTATAGCAACCTAGATAGCTATTGTCACTCCTATTCAAGCAAGCATCAAAGGAGTTAGAATGTTTAACTTTAACATATAAATTTGTATCAAAGCCTCCCTGCAACAACTAATCCACATCAACCTCTAGTGCAAGAACAATGTACCTATTTCTATCTGATTGCAATGCCACTTCTTCTAAAGAGAGAAGTTGCTTGTGTATGCCCACTTTCTAGTAGTGAAAGAGAAATCCTTCATTGATTTCGATTTATATCTAGATGGAAAGTTACTTTGAATTAGTAGGCTACAAAAGCGTAAAACCTGTGCCATGGACAAATATTTGGGATATAGCTAGAACTTGGTGGCAAGGGGAGAAAAAGGGGAGAAATAGGTGGATCCAAAGATATGGACATGGGAAAGCTTTGAAAAAAGCTTTCAAAAATCATAACCTCACCATAATGATGTCAAAGAGAAGGAGATATCTTCAAGTAGAATAGAATAGAATAGAATAGTTTTAACGCCCACGGAGACCAATAGGTCATGGGACCCATACAATGGCTAGTACAATCATTACTACTAGGATTAAAACCCCGCCTCGAAAGGTTTTCAGGGAAAAACCTTGCGGTAATGATGATACTAGACAAGCTTAGATAATGACTACTGAGGGCTCAGTAATTGCAGACGTTTATCTAGAACCTCAAGTATGTATAATGCCAAGTCATGCACAGATGGTGCGCTGAGAAGTTGTGGAAGCATGGAATGGAATGCTAGGGTCGAAAAATGATTCCGGACTATCTCAAAAGCAACAACAAATCAGCTATCAATGTACATCAAAATTTCAAGTATTCGCCCCACATAAAATGGGAGGATTGGCTAGAGAAAGAATTGTTGCACGTGTATATAACAGGATTTGAGAATTCTTTGTATGTAGAAGCAAGATTTGTGAATTCTCAGACTATAGAAGAGACCACAAAGAAGGCTATTGCGCCAGAGAGAAAGCTAGAACCAGATTCAATAATTTACAATATATGGGATGGATACCCAGAGAATAAAAGCAACAACAAAAATGAATACAAGTAAGATTTTAGTTAAAAGGGAATAAGAGGCCAAGATCTAATACGGGAAATAACCAGAACAATTCGCAAAAAGCACGATGGAAAAATCAACAAGATAGAGCTTCATCAAGAAAAAGCGGATGTTTTATCATGGAGGACTATACTTTAAATTAAAAGTACAACATTACAAAGCTTCTTGCAAAAGGAGAATAAAATGAGCGAGGTAATCGAGGGGTTTGAGAAGGCCAAGAAAGAATAGAAGTTTTGAACAGGATCCTCTCATTCACGGACCCTCAATTTAAGTGTTTCAAATGAAAACTCCCACACGAACCAAGCACTAAGGCAAACAAACAAGTTTCGTTTCTTGAGCGAAATGCAAAAATAGAAATAGAGTTTGCGGTTAGCGGATTCGCGATTCTGGATTATGTTTGTTAATTTATGATTGTAACTCCTTAGAGGTAGATGAATTTTATAGATATAACCTTATTACAGTCGCGTCTTGACACACAATTATGACCAACACTAGTAATGGTACCCGAGAGCCTTCTTTGGTATATAAGTAAAGGAACCTTTAATTTCTTTCCTTTTTTATTCTCCCTTTTTTTTTTTTTCTAACCACAGTTCTCCCTCCCTTTGCCTTCCCTTTTCCTTTTTTTTTCTTTTCTCTTTTTCTTATACTTTTCCCTTCCTTTTATTTTCCCTTCAGCACTTCTCTTTCCTTTCCTTTCCCCTTCCTCTTCCTTTTCCTTTTCCTTTTTCTCTTTCCGGTTTCTCATGCGTTTTTTTCGTTCTCTTTTGTACCTTTTCGTAAGATTTTTCTTCCTTCCACCCTCTTCCTCTTTCCGTTCCATTTCCATTCTTTCCTGCAATTGATTCTTTGATCCGATCTGCTCGGTTTCGATCGCGTGCCGATGGCGGAAGTCGCCTGGCGCCGATCTTTGATCTTGCAGCATTCTGACGATCGATCTGATCTCGACTTCGATGTCGATTCAAAGGCGCTGATCTGTCTGAATTTTAAGCCAGTTCTTTTTGGATGGCAGTTCGATCTGATCTGATGCCGGATTTCAAAGATTTGATGGATCTGCTTTGGCCTTTTTGTTCCGGCGATCGCCGATAAGCGTTGACGCCGGATCACGCGGCGGCGGAAAGTCTTGCACGCAAGTTTGTTTTGCCGCCTGGCTGATTTTTCCTTCCTTCCTTTCCCTTCCCTTCCCCCTTCGTTTCTTTTCCCCTTTCTCCCTTTTCCCCCTTCCTTCCCCTCCTTTTCCTTTCCTTTCCTTTCCTTTCCTTTCATATATTGAACATAGTCAAGATGAAATTTTAGTTGAAGACACGACACATCATCTCCACCATTGGTCAATCAAATCCTCGGCCGTCAGATTTAGGGTGCGGTCCATTACACAACATTTATAATATAAGATAATAATTGGTCTTATTACCCATTATCATTATAATAAAAACTTTTTTAACCCGAGGCTGGACTTGAGTAGTTCTAATTGTGGGCTCAATGGATTGTAACCATGGACTTGATTATGTTAAATTATCATGTAATTCCTTGATCGAGGTTGATCAATGAAAAAGAGAGAAATTGATATGGTGGTGCTCAAAGAAGCTGGCTATAGGAGAAAGGAGAAGGAGAAGGAGAAGGAGAAGGAGAAATGAAATGAAATGAAATCAAATGGAATGTTGTATTAACACGCGTCGTGAGACCATCAAGTCTAGAAGACGCGTTCAAAATATACATTCAAAATCGTATGCAATATTATCTAATGTGTTCTCAAATAGAACATCATTAGAGTCATGTTCTCATTCTCGCCCAAACATATTAATAGAGAATCAAGATTTTTAACAACACTTTTCTTAATTGCAGGGCGTCAACCAAATAGTTCCCCAATCTTCTACCCCGATAAGACAAAAAGCATTAATGATGTTATGTTGATCACGAATCTAATCCTCAAATAGTGATACACCGGGCATTTCGGAATAACAAGGTCCTCGTTCTCCACCTCACCGATCCACCACGGCTTGCAAGTCTTAAGCTTGAGGGTATATTATTACCGCCAACGACCGTCTCTACTCGTGTGGTGGCTGAGCCTTATCTGCCAGATATGGTGTGGCACATCTTGGTGGAGATTCCCCGTGATAAGTAAGACATATACTTCAATGGTGGATTCATAAACTCATAGTAATACATTTTTCGTGCAGGCCTACTCCATGATTTCCGTACCCACTGCTTCTCTTACCCATTCCCTTATCCTATCTTTGTTTGCCATTTAGCTTATCAATGTCCATATCCCATTTCTTAAGCCATTCTTTCATGCATGCATACCATCCATTATGAGAGCTCTCCTCTAAAGCTAGGACGGATAGGTGCTAGTATCCATAACATTTAAAAATCTTCTTTTATGTAAAGCAAATATTTACATAAAGCCTCACATTCAAGAGGTAATAAACCACATTCCGCCAACATCATGTCATAAGGAGTCTACATCTTAACCCCAGGGCACGAAAGTGTAGAAATTTTTTCCGGGCGGTCTCTACCCAATGATAACCTGTGTCCCCCGCCTCACATCTATACAAAACTATCTGAACAAGTGAGATATATAACATTTTCTTTATATTGAAATTCCAAATACCTCTTTTTTTACATCTCCTCTGTAGTGCAAAAAGAGCCTTCAACCAGATCTACTCTCCCATCTCTTGTTTGATTCCATTTTAAAGTTTTTATCCACTATGAAACCGTGTATTTATATGTGCTTGATATCTCAACACTTTCTCCCTTATAGTAGAAAGCAAAATTTCTACTTTTATTAGTCCAAAAATCATCACTTTTGTTTTAGCTAAATTCACTCTCATACCTATTGCATTACAAAAAGGTCGACAACACATCTAGGTGTTTTTGCATTCCGTCTCAGGTCAATGACAACAATAGAATATCATTAGTATAAAGGAGTAGCATGACAATATAGTCGCCAATGGAGTGCCTCTCTCCCTCGCGGGAAGTAATCCGGGCTTCTAATTCATCAATAAGCATACCAAACAAAGTCGTTGATAACGACAACCCTATTTTATGCCAAAATTACTCTCTACTAGATCTTTACATTCATCTAGCAAGGGGAAAGAGAGTTGCATCCATACTTTCTCATATAGTTTACTCATTGCATTTTACGTATGATTCCGAACTCCTAGATTCTTCCACGCGTGCCGTCAAGTTCTCCCTTGGCACCATATCAAATGCCTTAGCAAAATCAACAAAAGCTGCAAATAGTGGTTCTTTTTCCTTTTAACAGCATCCATGATTGTTCTAAGTGTCACCAAATAGTCGATAGTGGATTTTTTTGATCTAAAGCTAGCTTGCCAGCTTGCCCATGAGCAAGAGAAAGGCAATTATCTAGGTTAAACGTTTATTTACCTAAGCTAAATAATCGATAAGGATTCATATTATTAGTCAAGATCTTTGTGAAAAGGGATATAATAAAAAGGAACTAGCAGTAGGGCATGCTTGGGGAAAAAGGTTAGGTGATTTTGGAAGAAAAAAAAAGCAGGGAGGGAAATAAAAGAAAAAAAATAGCAAGAGCATACCAAATAGTAATATTTGCAATTGTAGTAAAAGGAGGCTTCTAGACAATGAGAAGGGTGAGTATTTGTTACTATCATTATGAGAATTGTGAGATAGTGCATTCATGAACAAAAAAAATGGGACGAATAAATGACAAATAAAAGGTATAGCATGGCTATATGAACATATGGTTTTACTAGATGGGAAGAAGGTTTGAAGGTGATAGTTTCTTAGAATTGAATGTGCATAAATGAGGCATTTGGGGGACATTGATGTAATATGTAATACAAACAAAGCAAAATGGAAAAAATATTAAAAAAGAAGTAGAATAATGTTGCAACATTTTATCTTTTGAAGACATTGTACATGACATCTATAACATGAGGTAAGCATTTTTCTTTGCATTGGTGGGTATGGCTTGTTGTTCAGACCATTTTTCTTGTAAATGTTGTTCAAACAATTTTCTTGCAAAACTACCAATAGGGCAGAGGGATCGGAATGAATATTCAAGGGCGATACCTATTTTTCTTTGTTTAGATGGAATGTGAAGCGAAAGAAAAAGAAGGAGGAGGAGAACGTAACATGTGCTTTGTAGTAGATATGTTATAGTTGGCATGTTGTGAAAGTAGTACTCGTGAGAGCAACACCAACGTGTCTAAGGTTGAATTGTCATCAACAAGTTGCAAGAAATGTAAAATGGTATATAGAGGTACAAAAACAAAGCTATTTAGGTCATTTTGGAGGCAAAGATATCAAAAGTGTATTGTTATACAAAGAGCAATAGTTTTGCATCTCTTATATCTACCTTTTTAAAATGCATTAGATATTGATTGCAATGTTAAGATGCTTTGCATAACATTTTAGGGGATAGGTGCAATGCTAATTGGGCATGATTTCATTAGGATGTGATTGTATGAATAGAATATAGGCTTCTCCATCGAGGCTGCTATTGGCTCCCCAAACTAACTCGAACAACCAGGAGGATTCGCTTGGGTGAATCCTCCAAGCCATAGGAGGATTCACTTGGGTGAATCATGAGGATTCGCCTAAGTGAATCCTCCAATCCAATCAGCCCAAAAAGCCTTGCAGCAGGCCTATAAAGTGCAATCAAGGCATGCGGGGATGCCTATAAACCGACACTTGCCTCGGGGAGGATTGGTTTTGTGTGGTCAGAGGATTTGCTTGAGTGAATCCTCCTTTGCTACTCTAGTCAATTTAGGGAGCCAATAAAGTGGGTGCTTCTCCATCGCCAAGTGCTACCTTTGTGAGCAACGTAGATTGAATGTACCCTTATAGATGATGATGTTGAATATTTTGGTTGCTTACATTTGTTCTCAATGGAGCTTCGAAGAGTTCTCAAAATATTTTTGTTTAGATATGAATTGAGAAGCTATGGTTTTGGCACAGCCCGAATATATAGATAATGTTCAAAGCATGTTTTACGGACAAAGCTAGATATATAATCACAGTTGGACCCTATTTATTACATGCTATTGTCAAGCTCATGAATCCATAGTACGGGCATTCTGATTAATATTCTATTCTCACGGGGCCCAAAGCTAAGGTTGTCTCACTTTTCTTGTCCTTTTTGTCCCCTTCTTTTAATGCTAATGTTACTAAATCTTTTTGGTTGTTAGGAAGGGACAATGACCCGGGTGAAACAGGGCTTGGGGTGCTTTGTTGAATATTCTAGTTAGAGGGTCACAAAGATTAGGATCTGGCGGGGAGCTATGGGGCGTTGGATTTGGGTTCACGATGCTACTATGAGTAGCACTCTTTGCAAACCCCAGCTAAAGGCAATTATGAATCATTCAAAGCTTTTCTTACCTTGTGAATATATCGATCGCGTCGATCGGGAGCCCTCGGATACGCCATTCACGGGCCACTTTCCCTTTGGGATGGGTTGTCGGCGTCTTCTCACTGTGACTCTTCTTCCATTCTCGTTGCTTCCCTCCCTTCCTACCATATTTGGCATTGGGGCATGAGTCTCTTTTTCATTTTATGTTTTTGTTCATGCACTCTTTGTTGTTCTCCACCTTAGGTGTTGCTATAATCATGTTTTTTTTTTCATCGGCATCATGCCGCATTATTCTCACACTGCGGGTGATGCTTTGTTTATTTCCACCTCGAGGGTGATGCATATTTTCACATAATGGTTCTCCACCCATTGGGTGATGCTTTTCCACCCTATGGATGATGCTATCTCTTTTTCCGTTGTGTTCTTTTCATCCGCTTTCATGGCTCATACCTTGGGAGCTTCTTGTTGTCGCGGCTTATTTCATCATTGCCATGCATGTTTGCTTTTCTCTAACCATTCCCGGGTGGGTTCTTTGTGTTGCTGCGGGGATTCCGCCGTCTTTCGGGGTCTGCTATATTTGTGTTAGCCATCAACCTATGTCTCTGGTTCTCCGAGCAACGCACATTCCATGATTCCGCCGTCTTACGGTGTCTGCTATATTTGTGATTGCCATCAACCCATCTCCTTGGTTCTCTAGGCAACGCACATTCAAGGTTGTTGTGACCATTTCTCATTAGGGTTTTCCTCTAAAACCCGGAAAGGGTTTTATCGAGAGAAGTTGTCGCCATTACCCTTCTCTATATTGCACATTTCTTTTACGGGGGTAGTCCGATATTGTTCCTATGGTCGGCTACCCCTCTCTATTCTTCAAAACATTTGTATCTTTGCTTTAGGTGATGAATGACAAGCCTATCTATGATAGAGGCTTGTCATTCATCACAGCCAGCAACGTGATAATAATACGTGGTAAATATGAATGGGGAGCTGACCATAGGAACAATGTCTAGCTACCCCATAATGAAATAAGAAAATATGCAAAGGCAAAGAGAGGACAATGCGACAACTTCTCATCGGGACAAAAAACCCGCCATTGAAAGCCCCCTCAGGGATGCCTTGAAGAGCAAGGTAGGAAATTGGTGAAGCCAGCCCAAATGCGCATCAACGCCATGGAATGTATGAAACCTGGAAAAAGGGAGAAATGCCCGAGAAAAGTACCCGTTAGGTACAACCATGGCGGTGAGCACCCCCAAGAAATTAGTCCTCCCGAGAAAGCAAAACACCCATTAGGCGTTAGAAGCGTAAAATAAACATATATAGAAATAGAAAACATCAGGGGAGGTGGAAAAAAATAGCATCACCAACGGTGGAAAGCAAAATAGCATCACCAACGGTGGAAATCATCTAGCATCACCAGCAGTGTAAATCATCTAGCATCATAGCGACATATATAGAAACAAACAAACATATATAGAAATGGAAAACAACACTAAGAGGTGGAAAAAAAAAAATAGCATCACCCACAGTAGAGATCATCTAGCAGCATCGTAGTTGGGGAAAATATGAATAGCATCACCCATTTGGTTGGAAAATAATTTGCATCAACCATGGTGGAAAAGCATCACCCAATGGGTGGTCAAGATGAGCTAAAACATAGAAAGAATAGACAAACTTCGAAATAACATATAAGGCGGGTAGAGATTGGGAAGCAATGGATAAGGAAAGAGATCGCGTGCCGATAACGAGCTAGCGGGGCCGAGCACATATCGTACTCGTCCCATCCCGAAAATAACGATCCGAGGCTCGGATCGATGCTATCAGGAAAGAGACTAAAGAGACACAAAAGCCCGACGACTACGAGAGAACTTCCTTAGCTAGAAGCCCATTGTAGAAACCTCCAAGTGTTGAGGCGGGTCCGCGACGTGAATGCTTGAGCAGAAGGGGGAGGAGCGCCAACGGCCGTGGGCGTGAGAACCATGTGGAACTCTCAGAACGCGGCCGCCCGTAGGCTCCGCCGCGACAGTGCAGAATGTGTACCATATTGGGATGGATCCAAGCGAACGCGAAAGCGACAAACCCACCCCAAGCTTACCGGATAGGATAAGGCATGCCAGATAGGAGGAAGAGGCGCTTAAAAAGAGGGCCGCTTTAAAGGAGCAGAATCGCAGAGATGATAAGTACCAGGAATGGACGCCGGGAGAATAGTCACCGACATGGGAGCAACGGTAAATGAGCTAAAGTAACCGTCTGACCATGGGCAAGTAAATCAAATGAGCAAAGTAATCAGATGACCACGAGGGAAGACATACCAGATGGAAGAGGAAAGGGTCAAGGATGAATGAAGGGGGAAGTAGGGAGATATGAAATGGAATGGAGATGGACACAGCAATAAAGGAATGAAGGGTGGATATGGAGGAAATGGTGGAGGGAGAATGGAATGGAGGAAGGAAGGACAAATATGGAAACTAATGGAATGAAAGAGTCACATGGACGCCGGAGGGGACCATAAGCCAAATAAAGGGAAGATGAAGATCAAAGTGCTAAGGTGAGGGGAATTCATGAAGGTAGCGATATGGTCAAAGGCGAACAAAGAACAAAGGGGTTATCAAAAAGTGTGTAATCACTTAAGGTTGTAAGGACAATAAAACAATAACAAAGGGCAAGAATTGGTGTTAATAGGTCCCGGTGATAAATGAAGAAAGGTGTATAAAGGAATCAAACAATATGCCTAGTGCGCCAAAATGAAAGACCAAACTAAGAACATGAAATCATCAACCACATCCAATAACATAAAAGCAACTTCGGAAGCTTACCGGATGCATGACAAACAACAAGATGATCATGATCAAGCTCGAACAATGGCAAAAGAAAAAAAGGTTGGGTTACATCATCAAACAAAGTCTAAAACAAAAAGGTTCATAAGGTGTTGAAAATGGGTGGAACAAGATTAGGAGGAAGCCCGAAAGTGCTGGAGTGCGGTCTGCGGGGTAGCGGTGTGGTGATGTCGAGAAGCCAAATAATACCATATGCCAAAATAATGAATAAAGGCCCCAATATATGAATCATACTTTTGCAAACGAGGGACGAGATTGAGGAAAAGGATGTAGACATGTTAGCAACCAATAAAAAGAAGGTCAAGAAGGAAATTGAGACGAAAGTTAATTCGAATCACAACGTATCCGAACAAAGATAAAACAGTAGTCAAAAAGTGAGGTTGGTGGCCAATGAAAAGAGGAGATGGAGATCGAAGTGCAAGGTGGGGGTGGCGGGCACGGGAGGTCGACCATATGGTAAAAAGGACAAATGAAAACATAATGGCTGAAGTAAAATGACGATTATTAACAAAGCGAAAGCATACATATGGTACGCTGTTGAAAGCAAAGGAAGTAATGATAAATGGATCAAAAACACAATGGCGACGCGGAAGACAGTTAGTAGGAAGCTATCCTTGTTCTCGCCACGCAAAAGGGGAGTTGAGGTGAGTTGTAGACAAAATGGAGATGAAAACGTAGATGGCTATGGCAGATGCATTGTGTCCCGGAAGGAGGTCGAATCAATTGAATGGTTAAAGCCTATGTGGAAATAGACAAGCGAACAAAACGATAGAAATCAAGGTTGAGGTTAGGGGCAAACAGAGTGGAAATCGAAGTCAAACTAACGAGATCGAACTTTGGTAGAATGATATGAATGGATATACATGAAAGCAAGCAAAGGGCCAAGTCAAAGTCGAAAAAGGAACAAGATCAAGATCATATCAAAAAACGCAGATAATGTCGGGGCAAAATTGAAGAGGAGATGCAAAGGAATCATAAAAGGCAAAGAGACAAGTCACGAAGAAAATATAATGTACCATAATATATAATATGAAAGCAAAATGATAAAGAATCGAATGATAATGCAATAGTATGATAAGCATCAAATATTCAGAACTCATAAAAATATATAAACATACAAAATATAGCCCACTCAAAAACTAAAAGGTCGCGACTTACGGGTCGGTGTAAAGACATAATGTATCCATAATCCAAAAAATGCAAAGAAATATGTCGAAAATGCCGATCGTCATAATAATCGAAAGAAATGTGGCAACCGATACAGAAAAAGATGCATCAAATCCCAATGCACAAGAATAGAAATATCAATACAACCGTAAATCCGAAATCGAAAAAAGCAAAAAATTCACAAGTCCACCATATGGGCGAGATCCACCGGGTTTTGGAGGGAAAAAGCGACCAGAAGGGAGATGACAGATGTGATGTCCCGAGAATGTGCGTAACTTGCACCGGATGAAGAGGCCCATGTCACAAATCATTATATTCCCAAAGGATGGCAAAACCACTACAAACTAGTAACAAGATTGGAGAAAGCATGTCAACAATACATGGCATAACGATGCCCTGTGAAGTGTCAAAGAGAGATTAACAATGCGAGAATTGATCCTCGGAATCAAGCAACAAAGGAAATTATCAAACCTGAAAGCACCACCACCGAACTCAAAGAAATCAACGAATTGTAAATCACATATTTGTCACATAGAAGCAAAGGCAAGTCCGCCACTCGAACTCCCGCGACTAGTAGAAAATATAGAAAAGACAACCCATATATGGAAAACAATATCGAGGAATGACCCGGATGGCATACCTAGGCAACTAAAACCATATAAAACTTAAAGATAAAGATATAGGTACAAAGCCCCACACACTATAAATTGAGGGCCTGGGAGAATTGAAAGCATCCATATAACATGAATGCAAGTCATTCACCATATTCACCCCTTTATGTTTCCAAAAAAAATACATTATGCAAAATGCATCTCATGAAAACATGCAAATTATTAATCCGTAACCATACTCAAATGAATTAATGCCGTGAAAATATGGATAGAAAAACAATAGCCTAAAAGCAAGTCGATATAATCGTTGAAAGAAGCAAACCTAGAACAGATACCTCACGAGACTCAACTTGTATAAAAATGCGACAAATGGATGCGCCCCTAAGTCCGAATCAAACAAGTCAAAACCACGGTCCTACGGCAAGAGCCCGACGGTTGAGGAGATAACAAAATAAGGTATGTAATGTACTATAGTTGATGGAATGACGTGATGGAATCATGGAAACAAGAGGAGAACATCCCCTATGGACCCAATAATAAAATGAGATTTTAAAAGGCCACAAAGGAACTTCCGCTAGAAAAATGTCTCAACAAATACTTGTCTACATTGATGATCCGAGAATTTTAAACGAGAACGCTTCAACCCTCGAAGTCCACTCTGAACAAACTCACGCCAAGTTTATAATGAAAAAATATACCTCTATATCCAAAACCAAAGGATCAAACCCAAATGATGTATGATCATAAGGTAAACCGCAATTAAATTCCCACTTAGAATGTAAAACCACGATAAGTCCGTGATGCAAAAATTGATATCGATGACATGCATATAAGAAATTTGGTCTAAAATAAACTTGATGTATTGATCCGTTTAAGAAACCCATAGAAATATGTGAATGAGCATGCAAAACAACGGTAAAAGAGAAGCGAATGCGCGGATATCCAACGAAAGTCGAAGTATAAGAGCAACAACGAGATCACAATGAAAGTAATTATTCAAAGATTAATATTAAGGACCAAATTAGGCTAATATGAGCAAACACCGCGATAAGAAATCAAGTATACCATCCCCGGATTAGCATGCCACAAATGACCGAAGGCATCGTAGTCAAAACAATTTATAATTACTTGCAAAAGACATCGATAGAAACCACACCGCAAATTACTAATTGAAAACCATGCCAAAGCACCCATACATTAAGAGTAAATACACTCTAAAAATTCCAAATAACGCTAGAAGCATAAACAACGCAGGCAATCACTTCTATGGATTCCTAGAAACGAGAAGAAATTGCCGGTGTCATGCACAAGAACAACCCTATGCAAAACGATAGTTGTAAGAAATGCTACAAGCGGACTTTGATGTAGAAATGATCGAACAAAAAGCTGTTTACATAACCCTTAAGCAAAAACCTCCCCGACATATAGAATACGTTGCAAACTCCCGAAACCCGAGATCAACCCTAGCCCAAGGGCAAACCAACAAATGCAACCCAATTTGATAGACATCTACCCAAGTCAATTAGCAATAATTGAAACAATGAGATGACATCCACCACCCAAGAGTAATATCATATCTTAAACAATGAGATGGCACACTAGATGGACCCGCATAAGACTATCACAACTTAGGAAAGGCCGAAAAGGAGATACAATACAGAAACAACATAAATATGGCATAGCCTGCAAAGGTTAAAAATAATAATATCATGCATCTAGGAGGATACTTGTGCGAATGTATCCCTCCCACAAAGCGGGCGTAATAAAGACAGCCGATCCCTGCGTGAGTCAGATGTAAGCGCGAAGAAACAAATCGGCATCCATGGCATTGGTGTAAGCCATGAAAAAGAAAATTGGAAGTAAGAAATTCGCAAGATCATGCCCCCGATGCAAGAATCATAGAGCAGAGAAGTGGCGACAAGGAAGCCAACCTACAAGCTAGAAAAGCAAATGGTGCACAGCGGCGCTAATAGGCTTACAAAAGGAGTCGGTGATGTGGGCTCAAGTCGAAACCCGACTGGTTGGTTGATGCGTAAACCAGCGTAAGATCGAAGATAAAGGAATCTCTTAGCAAACCGAGGAAAAACAGAAACTACCGTAACAATGTATTAAAATCAAAGCAAAGTTGCAGGTTACCCCGGGATTGCGGGCAAATAATGAGGCCGGGGCGCAAGCGAATAGGCTTACAACGCCAAGCTCCACGCGGTAACGACAATAGAGGCTCCAGCGGTAAAGACTTTTCCCGATCTAAGAAGCGCCAATCTCTACATTTGAGCGGTAGAAAGGGTTCTTCCAAAATGCCCGCTCTAGACAAAACCTCACGCCGATCCGATCTTGATCAGGCGTAATGTGATCCACAATATTCCGCTGCATTTCACTAGCCCTCTTCGGTAGCCTCGTGATCCCGGCCTTCCAAAGATAACAATCCCGCCAAAGAAGATAAACTAGTCGTAGTCCGCAAGCTCGAGCAAAGGAGCCAAAGATTTGCCAACAGATTAGAGCTTGGGAGAAGAAAGATTGATCAAGGAGACGCCTCGGGCATGCCGTGACAAAGATGAAAAGTCGAAATGGGCTGCGATGCATGCCCATTGTATAAAGCAATCAAGTTATTTTAGAACCAAAAACGCAATGTCACCGACAAGTCCAAGATCTCACAAAACATGGCTGCACTCGTAGATTCTCCTCGGATTGTCTATATGGACGTGGACTCCAAGCCCCGATCAAATGAAACTACGGCAAAGGTATGAAAAACCAAGAGCATCAACTCACAAATGCATCTTACATTCATTCAATCGATAAACCTAAAACATCAATATGCATGCTTAGCATGTAGAACACCCCTTTTTAAATTCGAGGATCACTAAGAAAAAAAACCGAAAACCAACATGCATGCATAGAAAGAGAAGAATCAAGCTTCTATTGTACCCGTACCGCTTATGGCACCCGCTACAATGCTCGCTAACAACTGGGCACGCGACTTTCTATGGCGCAGAATCCAAGAGTAGAATCGCAGAAGGAAGTGGAAAAGTGAGAAGAAAAGACTAAAGGAGGAGCAGGGAAAAGAAGAGGAAGCAATGGGAAGCAGTGAGCTGTCATTGCGGAGAAGATCGTCACCGTGACGATTGTCTTTCTACTATGAGATATGCATGAATCCGGCTTACATGTACGTACCAAGGCCACTGATTAAAACACGCATCAAAAAATGCTCATATATGATGTCCCATCTCATTTGCATGTACAATATGACATTGATATTGTTCTATGATCCTATGGCAATCAATATGCTCATTATAGCCTAAAAACACATTCCACAAAACTATCTTATAAGACACATAAAGATATTGACATATATATCATCAGATCGAGGTGTCTCTTCTAATAGAAACTAAGTCTATTTTATGAGCGCTGCGCCTTATCATCATGCTTTTCAAAAATTTAAGAGGATTGTTAGATTCCCGGCATACCAAAACATTATTTCACATCACCACGTCGCCGATTTTGAATGCATCTTGTTGGTGGATCCCCCGCATTAATGCGCACGACTCTTTGTTTTTACAAGATACCCATTTGACCTCAAGAACATTGAAAATAAGGCAAATCCACACCAAACATTGTATGACTTCGCCAACCCGCTAAGTTATGGGAGGCATTTGGGCTAAAGCTTTTATGGGCAATGGGATAGAGCTGGTGAACTGACGCGTTACGAAAAATGGGACGCCCATTTTTCTTGCTACTTTTGTCCTTTTTTCCGCTTTTCCCCTTACAAGCCTTTCTTGAGAAAACTTATGGGAAAATTTGAATTTTTGTTTGATCCTAAGCTCAATTCTTGTGGATCATTCCGCCGCCTCCGGTAGAAGGGTGGTTTTGAAGCAGTAATCCACCATCGTAAGCATTCTACAATTTGACCTCATCCTCGATACATTTATGAAGTCAGACATTCTTTTTTACGATGATCTTTATTATGGAAACCTCTTTGCTTTTCACAATTATAAGAGAGAAAGATAGAATCATGTGATTTTAAAGGGCACTACATGATCTTTGGAGCCTTTTGGGTTTTTCAAAGGCTTTTTCCCATTGACACCCTTTTTGAATTACTTTTGTACCCCTAAAAGATTGAATTGCTCAAATCATCAATTTCAAAGCTAGAGGAATTTGTGGGTTCGAAAGTAGCTATCCCATGCATACCGTAGCTCCATTGCAATTGGTTGGATTATTTGATCTCTACAGCTTATTCTCCACATGATCCTCAAGCCAATTTGGAAGGAATTTCTCCTTAAATTCCCTTGAAGTATGTGGGTTCAAGAATCAAATATACAAAGATGTTAGGGCTTATCGATCATCTTAGTTTAATTTTTGTTTCATTCCAATGGTCTTCATCCCCGTCAAAGCTCCACTTCCCCCTTTTCACCGTCGTACTTTTGCATGAACTTTTTGTTGCTTCTCCCTGAATTTGTCACAATGGTCACAAATTTTCCCAAAAACCCTAAACATTTGGTTTTTCACGCCTTATCTTTCCTAATTTTGGATTGATCCGCCATTCTTAAAATTGATTTCTATATCAAAAATCAGCCCTCGGAAACCATCCCTTTGTGTAACTTTGATAATTTATTGCTCCTCTTGCTATGGATCCGATTTCTCATGATGTTCTCATTGGGACAATTTAACTGGTTCACATCCCGACCATCATAGGGTATTTCCATCCCTAAACCCCCGCTACTCAAATTCCTATTCCATATGGTGTTGCAAGAGGTCGCCGGAGGTCCGGGCTTCGATGATTTAACTTGATGAAAGACGAGACTCATTCGGTTCCATATCTAAAAGATCTAAAATGAAGATTTATGATTTCGTATTTCCTTGAATTTTACCCTCCAAGCAGCCCTAAAAATGATGCTCTTTTCAAATTCTCACAAGATCATCAAAAGTTCAAAAATGAATTGCTTTGAAAAAATTGCGGGCCTCCTCCTCCCTCCCTCTCCCAACAGCGGGATCCTAACGCATTTTATTGGCTCCACTACCCCTAAGCATCATGCTTGAATGTGGGAATTCCAGACGCCAAATTTTCAACTACTGGCCTATGACCTTTTGATACTTCTCGCCTTGTCCTTTTCAAATGGCTCCCTGCTTGATATTGACCAAATGAATAATCTTTTGCATCATGCCTCTACATCTTTTTGGGCTCAACTTATTGGGATGAAGAGTGTCAAGCTTTTGTTAATTTCTGCTGGATCTTATATCTACCACACATTCTTGCCAAACCTCCTAGAAGCTTTGTTCACTTTTGACCTCTCCAAAGATATATACCCCTTTCCATATTTTTCTATAGATGCCTTTGGTTGTGAATCACAATTAAACCTTTAGATGGTCAGTCTGCCCCTTCACATGTCGAAGCTTTCTGTGCATTTCCGGTATTCTGGGATTGTAAAACTTCAACTGTGGACCCCTGGGATTGACAGCTCCAAAGATGGGGCAATGCATCAAAGAAATCCAACCTCCAAAAAAGTTTTCACCAACAGATCCCAAGAAAAGCAAGAGGATCAGCCCTCGATATAATCATCGCTACAAAGGGAATTCTAGTAAGAATTCACAATTCCTAAGTCACGAAAGTGATAGATTCAAATGGACTAAAGTAAAATGGTAGCTGTATAAGAGAATACAGAGAAATATAAGGCATTTAGAGATGAAGAAAGAGATAGAGATAAAATGTGTGAAACAAAGACACATAACAAAAAACAATATGCCTCTATCTATGGGTGAACCTAAGTCGCTAGTAAAGGAATGTGTCCGAAAGTTACCCGTGCCATGACAAGCTAAATTTCATCAGTGAAATAATTAAAGAAGCTAAAGGAAAGCTCAATGTTCATATAATCTTATGGATTTCCGCAAATAATAAGAGTAAGAGTGGGTCATTAGATATGAAATCTCTAGACAAAGCTAAGCTCCAATCAATTCAAGTCGTGAATTCAATAACCCAAAATCTCCTTGCCGCCAGAAGCTTGAAACAACAAAATCAACAACAACAAACCAAATGAACTGAAAAGGACTCTCATCCAGCCTAGCAATTCAAGTCAAAACCACCAAGACTTGACTCCAAATATCAAGATAAAGAAGAAGACAACCTAAAGATCAACTCTCCAAACTTTTCGTATTATCTGACCTTAATAGTAATCTAGATCCTGATTAAATAAAAGGTAGGTGCTTCTCTCAAATTTGTCTCTCATCTATACCCTTAAAAGACTTTCTTCACTATCCATATCCACCCTGACACAAACACGCTGAATTGCCTTCCTTAATTGATTTGGACTTCCAAATGATTGAATGTCCTTGCAATCCTTTTTGCATACACCCATAAGTTTATTGAACGTGATGGCCTCTCAAGAAAAATCATAGCTCACATCTTTCCATCCAAAAAGAAGTTAGGATGGATATTGACTCTGGGTTGATCCCGAGATTGTTCCCGAGCTCCCCGAGGATATTCTAAACATGGAGCTTCAAGGGAAAGCAACATCCGTGCAAGTTCTAATTGCTCCTTTAAACAATTATAAAAATTCTATGTTTCATTTCTATCCAGGGGTTGTTCTCGATTATTCTGAGTAGTGAGGGATATGGTAGTGATAAGGAAAACCGGGACAAAGAAGAATTTTAAATGAAAGTCTTAGTATCGACTTCAAGTAGGGAAGTCCCAATCTTTAAAACCTCATTTAAAGGATAGGACTAGTCATGATGGGGTTTTGTCCGGCTTCAATAAAACCCGCACCTCCCATTAATAAGTAAAAGGAAATCCAGAAAGACCGTGCTCTAGATTTTTCTTTCTTATTTTCTTCTCCCTCTCCCAAGGATATGAAGATACTTCCTTTCTCCGAATGGGAATTAAAGGCCCTCCTAAAAGAAGAAGAGCCATTGCCCAAATTAGGGCAAATATAATGCGATATCATTATCCTTCAAGAACTTAAACTTCCTCTTTGGAATGTAGTATTTAGGGAGTGGATTTACTCCTAATCTACCTCTACTTGGATCAGCTCATCCGGAGAAGTGGTGGAATGGCTATTATCTCGAAGAAAGATATCAATCACTCCTCCTTCTATAACAGCCTCCTTAAGAGCTTGGCAAGCCTTGACCGCCTTTGCTGCTAATTCCATTTGGTATTATCAATGTCTATGTGCTCCCACCTCTCTCCAAAAGATAGGGAGCCAACTGGTCCAAATTAACCCTACCGGAAGCTCAATCTCTTGAGAATTGGATTATTGCTGCAGACTTTTCAACAATACCCATCTTGGGACCTCAAATTGGGAAATAAAATCAATATGTCCCAATGTAAAGGAGAACCTGATACCTCTTTATGTCGATACCATTCATATTCCATCCCCACCCGCCACCTACACTTGGTCAAACAAAAGGATAAAAGAGTTTTTCCAACCCTGTGACGCATTTTATGTCTCCAATCCTTCTACATCCCTGGGATAATAGTTATGTTACAAGTGAGAGGGTACTTCCATCTCCATGCACTATCAGCCCCAGCCTTCATACATCTCATATCACCAAAGATCAAAAGAGAAGGAGCAATTCCTACAAGTTCACCTCATTGCTAGAGAATGAGAAATTCAAGCCGCCTGCATCCTTTGCGAGACTTTTCCAATAATTTAATGTGGTTGATGGTAGTCCCTCCTATGAAATGTTTTTCTACTCTAAGATCAAGCTAAAATCAAGGGGTGGATTAAAAACTGTCCAAAGTTATCAAAGAGGAGAACCAAGGAAAAACCAGCTCCTAGTGTATATGAAGGATATTAGGTCTCTTTCTTCGTAATGATCCATCTAACTACAATCTCCATGTTGGTGAAGATATTTTGTAGAGAAGAATCAAGAACATTGAGGAGATGGAAGCTATGGATCATGCATTAGATGCAAAAATCAACATGCTAATGATATGGACTCGCTCCTTCAAATTCTTTCTTCGCCGGGTTGCAAAGAGTAGGTTCTTAGAAACTCCATTGCTGAAACTAGTGATGATCAAGGTAACAATTACGCTTCTTATTCGGAATTGCTAATTTTTTTCAAGAGCGTATATATGGATATTTTTAGTGATAAGCCAATAGACTCAACATGGCCCGGCACAAAGAGTTTAATTCCATTGTGGACTCGCCTATTCCCGCCCTAGGGAAATCATGGATGAAGCCTCATTGCCATTCCATCTCACACATTGAGATCTATGAGATTCTAAACCCTTACCAAAGGCAAATTCCGACGGGATGGCCCCCTCGCTGAATTTTTACATCAAGTTTTGGGATATTCTCAAAATCGATGTTATCTTCCTTGTTCATGCCTTCCGGAATGACAATCATTTGCATCCTTCAATTTCCAAGTGATTTGTATTCTCTCTATTCCTAAAGTTGATCATCCTTCTAAGTTTCCTTGGATCGAGGCCCATCTCCCTCACCAACACCACCTACAAGCTATGTGCTAAGATTATTGCTATGAGAATCAAAAAGCTTCGTGAGAAATATTAGCCAAAATCAATCAAGAGATTCCTTCCAAATAGATATATCTTGGATACTATGTGGTCGCTATGGAAGGTTCAAGATTGGAACGTAATTTCGAACCAAAATTGTATTCTTTCTCAAGCTGGATTTTAAAAGAGCTCTTTGATTCTGGGAGATGGGATTTTCTCGATTTTGCTATGTCTAAATTGGGTTCGATCCTCAAGCTCATGACTTTATTCATGGTTTAAACTCTAGATCCACCGTCTCTCAATGGTGTCCTTCTCGGCTTTTTCTTTCTCTCAGGAGTTAGGCAATGATGTCCTTCTTGCCCCTATCTTTTCCTTGCGGGTCAGCCGAACTCTTAACTAGGGTCACTTTTCATTATCGACACGCCTTGAAAGGTTTAAATCTCCAAAATTCGGATGATAGTATTTCCATTCTTCAATACGCCGGAAGGATACCTTTTCCTTTCCTTGATGCTGATCTCCAAAATATTAATTTTTTCTTTTTAAGATCTTAAGGCAATTCTCTCTGGGCCGCCTGTATCCAATTGAATTTGTGTAAAAGTATGATCATTGGTGACCTCAATATTCCGCTTGCCGGCATTAATGTCCTCCTTCTAATCGTGCAACCAAATTACCGGGTTGCTCTATAGCTTTGGAATCATAGCATCAAAGGCCTCCGGGATCCTATTATTTCTGAGAATAAAAAAGAAACTAACAATTATGGGAATTATCTTCTTTTGGGCGTAGATCTATCATTGCAAATGCCGTTTGCTGCTTCTCATGTTTACTTTTCCATTGTTCTAGTTGCTTGCAAATATGTTCACCTCGAGCTTGAAAAGGTAATCACCCCCATTTGGAGGGAAGTCATTTGTTAATTGGAATTCCATATGTAAGCCAAAGTCTCGGAGGTTTAGGTTGCAAGAACCTTTTTATTCAAGCCTCAATCTTCGGGTAAACTCATTTGGAAAGCTATTCATGGGAATCAATCTCCGCTATATATCTTTATCGTATTGATATCTTTAAGTCACCCCTTGTGGTCATCCTCTATTCATCATCTGCTTCCTCATTCGCCAATCAATCGAAGTTGCGTCTAAACATCTCCCCTCTTATGTAACACCATCAAGGCCTGAATGCTGCTCTCCTAATTTTCTATTTCATTAAAAAAGAGAGGAGTTTCACCGATGTTCCAATCTTTTAGAATCCCATCATGACCGGAAAGCAGAACCTCCCGCTTTGCTATCAAGCATCCTGCACTTATAAGAAAATGGAATGAAGCCGTTTAGTCTATAATGAGACATGTTTATATGTAGAGTCATTTCTTTGACTAGATTGAAGGGTATTATCGAGGCACCTCTTTCATAAGAAAATTTATTTTTTCATCAAACCCTCCTCTCAAATTTAGTCACACCCGAAAGAGTGACTGAGAGTAAAATGACAAAGGGATTACAAAGTCAAAAATGTTTACAATGCAATGACTTCCAACAATGAGGGATAAAGCTATGCTGAAATGGTCCATTACTTATGATCAGCTCAAAAGTTTATTTCATAATGTTTGGTATTCTTATTGCCCTCCTAAGGTCTCATATTTATTTGCTTATCAAGTAATGGCGCTTCCTAAACAACTGGTTCTATGTCCGTGAGATAATTTTAATATTTCTCGCTATGTGCCCTTTTAGCTTGTAAATAATAGGCCTGGAAGATATGTCCCATATTTTCTTCACAGAGTTCTCTCAAATGGTTTCTCGGTCTTGGTTCTCGATAAATTTATGATTGAAATCAACGAGGATCTTATGTCCTTTATGAATCCGATAATAAATTTGATAATACAATCATTAAAATTGCTCTATGGAACATTTGGAAAGCAAGGAATAGGGTGTTATATGGTAAAAAAAGTGTGTCCATCTTCCAAGTTAAAATGCACTTTCGCTTTGATTTTGAGACTATTGCTAAAGACATAAAAAGAAATTTGGAGCTAATTTTGATCGTAGAAATGGGAAGAATATGAGTATCTGTTTTTTACGGGAGAAGGAAACAACAAGTTTGGATACTGACAAGCTTTCTCCCTTCATTCGACATCTCGATCAAGTCAATGGTACTATAGTCACAAAATTAATGGTGATCTATATGGGTCACCGCATTTTCCTCGGGTGGATAAGGATTTGTTTCGACTCAAGCTTATCAAAATAATTGGCCCCTTTGCCCAATATCTTCTTTTTGCCCACGATGCCTTCACGCCTACTTACTCATTTATCATCAATAAATCCCGGCCCATTTGTCCTTGCCAAGAAGCATATACCGGCTTTTATTTTATTTAGTTCTCGCTTACTTTTTGGTGGATTTTATGTGCTCTGTACTTGCTCATGGAATCGGTTCTGTCTTCGAATTGTGTTCATTGCTACTCTACTAAGTATTTTACTTACCAAGGTGGTTGATCGCTCTTCCCTCTCTAATCTCGAAGACTTCATTTTATGCTTTCTCCTGCTTAATTTCTATTATCAATCGCTACACTTCACTATATTTTGATATGCTTTTCTAAAAGCATATTTTTGCTATGTACTCGAGATTTCATAATTAATGATAAAACCAACTTCTACTTCAAAAAAAAAATAATAAAAAATGGGATAGAGAGCAATACGTAACAAGAAGATGGAGGGACGGCCAACCCAAGGCGGGACTCCGGAGAATGACGAGAATCCCAGAATGTATTTGCACCGGAGAACCGGAAAAGATGATGTCTTGGCAAACACAACCTAGCACGACCCCCATAACTAAGATGGCCAGGCCAGGAGACAAAGAGACATGTCGATGGCGAAGTCAGCGAGGATCTGAAGCAGCCTTAAAACTGCGACAACTCAAAGAACCCCAAAATGCCCATAAATGGTTAGAAGGAACTAACAGCCACGGCATGGACAAGGTAAGCCGCACCACCAACCCCTGCAAGAGAAGAGCAAATTAGAACATAAAATCAGCACCCCGAGGAAAAGCATCACCCGGCGGGTGGAAATCAAGTATGCATCACCCTCAAATTGGAAGTAAATAGCATCACCCTCAAGGTGAAAAAAAATAGCATCACCTCAGGAATTGGAAAAATAGCATCACCCTCAAGGTGGAAAAATAGCATCACCCTCAAGGTGGAAATAAATAGCATCACCCTCAAGGTGGAAATAAAAGCAACATATGAAAAATGACATGATAGTAATGCAAAAACATTATTATAGTAAATGCCAAGTGAACAACATGAAAAGGCGTGTCCCCTCGAAAGAGGGTGGGAAGGGGAAGCTCGGAGAAGGAAGGAAGGCTGTGAGGAAGACGCGGAGTAATCGGGTGTCAAGGGGAAAAAAGAGCTAAAATAGCTTGTCCCTCCCAGACGGCGATCCGGTAGTCTCGGGATCGGTGATTCTCGGGAAGGCCTCCCCGATGAACACAAAACGGCCGACTACCAGAGAACTTCCCTAACTACAAGCCCAACCGCCGAAACCTCAAATGTCGAGACGGGTCCGGAAAACCGTAGCGAGAGTGAGAAGACTTAGGAACGCCCGGTACTGTGAGCCTGGTGTATCATCACGGAACCGTTTCGCCATTTCATCAAGCCCCACCCGGCCGAAAGCGAATCGTACCATAAAGAGACGGGTCCAAGCCTATAGCTAAAAAGGCAATCCCTCCACTATAAGCGGGCAATGAATAGGATAAAGGGCGCAAAGAAGAGGGAGAGGAGAAAAAAGAGGTCCACTTCGTCTTGAGGAGGAGATGGTAAGAAGGGTGGAGATCAAACGTTGAAGAATAGGATTTAGGGCATGCGAACAGGTCAAACGGCTAAAGAAACGATGACCGCGGGCAAGTTGATCAGCGTTGGAGCAGCCGGATAAAAATGTCGACATGAGATAACGAAAAGAAAATCCGCGCCGAGTTAGGCGAGGCCTCGGAGATGCGTAAAAAGTTTAAGAGAAGGGCGATGAGGGCAAGACGGGCCAAAAGCAGGGGTGGCGGGTGGCGCAAAATGGAGAATAATAGCCCGAACATGTTGAGGCATGAGGGGAAGCAAAAGTGAGGGGGATGAGCTCCAGAGAAGTAGGCCAAGGGCGGTAAAGGAAGCAAAGCAACAATGGGGATGGCCAAGTGAAAACTTGATGAAAAAAGGATATTGCAAAGCAGAGGTCAAGTAATGGATTTAGGCGGCAGGATGAGAATAATGAAGAGTGGAAAAAAGGCGGCAACAACAAGGGGAAGCGGGGAGAGAAACGCATGGGCGGCACCAAACAACAAAGCGGCGGAACAAAGCCATGTGGCGTCGTGAAGAGTCGAGGGGGCGAAAGGAAAACACCAAAAAGCAAAGTCGAGAGGAACAAAGGGACCTCCCCGGGAGCAAGTAATCTAGAGGCAAACAAGCCACACAACAACTTATATAAACCATGTTAAATTCAATCAAATTGACAACGAAAAACATAAAAGAGCTACATGACGCCGACACCCCATAAAGTGCCGGCAAATGGGAACAATAAAGCCAATGAAAATGCATCAAAAACATAAAGTCTTGAATAAAAGGCGCTACTGATCCTGGCTCCAGGCGAGGCCACCAAGGGGCGAAGGCCAATGAAGAACCACCAACGTCATCACAGGCCCAACACGCAATGATGGTGCAAAAACGTGGAACCAAAAGCATGGTGGAGGAAAACAAGAATTGTTAAAGAGATGCCAATCATAGGTAAAAGCATCCGGGGGAATGCGGTGCCGGATATGCGGATCGAGTGTTATAGGCAGGAAGCTTGTGGTTAAGGGGAGAGGCAAACCAGATCAACATGATGTGGGCCCCACAAAGAATCAATATAACTAAAATACCATGGAGCAGAGCAAACTCATCACTTTGAGGAAGGCGAAAAGATAATCGGGCCATTCATTGCGGGAGCGAGGAATCAAGCGGGCTCCAAGGAGATGGAAAAATGAGAACAAATGAGGAAAATCGAGAGTAAGAATGCCAAACGAATATGCATCCTATCGAGATAAAGCCAATAACAAAGATGCCAATAATGATCATACCAAATAGAAAAAAGTCCACTACATTCTCAAAAACCCTCAATAGACAGCTAGAAATGGATTGCTCGGGAGACGCTAGAATCACATAAAACCAAAGACCATGCACAAAATGAGAATGTGCCCAATATAACACCTTGTATACAATGTTCCGTAAAGAGACTCCCTATCAAGACAAAGAAAGCATTAAAAGGAAGATGATCCAAGTGTGGTGATGTCAAAAGACAAATACTACCATATGTAAAAGCCATAGGAAACATACTCCGCAACGAGAGAAGGTCAAAATGTGAAACCAAGTCAAAAGGTAAGCGTTGCGGCCAGGATATCGAGGAGATGGAGGTTGAGAGTGCCAAAGGTTCGGGAGGAGTGAGGTGAGTCCATAAACAAAGGGATGAAATGGGTACGGGAACACAACAACTACATAATGTCATGAGGAAAATTAGAACATGCAATCGAAATACAAAATAAGGCAATGCGTGATAAACATTAAAAACTTACGGACAAATAAATGGGCATATCTAGAGATGACAAATCCATAACATAACATATCAAGAGGTCAAGAGTACGGGACAACAAAGGAAACTGCTTAAACCCAAGTATGAAGCAAAATGTCCACAAAAGGTTAGCAAAACAGAACAAGAACTCGCAACTAAAAAATGTAAATGATACTAGACAAATCCACTTGCAAAGCCAATGCAAAAATGACAGTTCAATACATGTATTTATATGGAAAAGTGGTGTAGAAACAAATTTGAGATAGAATAATGGCCAAATAAACCAATAGAAAATGTATAAAAGAAGTATGCAATGCAACATATGAAAAAGCCAAATATAGATCCCTAAGAGAAGCACCACTGAGACCCGTATTAGAGGAAACAAGAACTAGGCTAGCAAAGAACGAAGAAAATATTCATGAAGCTCATCAAAGAAAAAAGAAGACATGCGCCCCCTATACTCAAAGCTCAATGTCCATAAGGTCCACCATACATGTCCACAAAGATACAACTCAAAGTTGCAACATACAACCCCATGTCAATAGGATAAAAAAAAAATGGAGAAATCACTAAATGACATAATGAACCCACAACATATTGTAACGGCTATCGTATCCCCAAACAACTTTAGCAAAAAGGAGCTAAAAATCCCTGTCCCAAATGAAAACAATAAATTACCTTATGCGCACCTTCAAGGTTCCATAAGAACGTAAAAAATCCCCGCATATAAAGTGTTCTGGTTCCCGAGACAAGTGGAATAAGGAAAATTGGCACCTAATCCAATTGCATGACAAATCCCCTTAAACAATGGTCTAGAATAAATTGTTAGCTAAGGAATGGTATATAGTTGCATATGTAACATGGGACTTAAGAAAACAACGAAAATAGCCCAAGCCTATTGCAAGAGCATAGTCGTCCGTCGAAGATATTCAAACAAGCTTAGAACAAGATTGTGCAATCATTAAACAAGACGAGCCTCAAATTAAAGATGTGTGCTAACAAAATCCAATACAAATGCAAACCCCGGAAGTTGAAACACCCATCCTAACAACAAATCTCTATTACCAAAATCTCGAAAACGATGTGCGAATACCACAATAAAATTTGAATAACAAACTTAATGTATGGGTATAAGAAATTGATAGAAATAGGGTGTCATCGAGAGAAGCAAGATGCATTTAAATGAGAAAGTGGATCAAATGAATATTGCTCAAAAGCGCATGTATAAATAGAAAGAATGGTGCAATGTAAATTGGATTATGTCGAGCACGTAATTGAAGGGGCACCCAACCAAATTGCAAGACAAATCAAACTTGGAACAATGGTCCATAATAAATTTATTAGCCGAGAAAATGGTAAAGGCTTGAAATGGCTAAGTGGCATGTGGACGAACGACTATGTTAGATAAGGAAAGAATATATTGTTAGTAGCTAGGGAGAGCCAAAGACCATCAGATATATGTCAAAAAACAAACCGGAATGCATGTCCACTCCAGAAACAAGTGCGCTGAATAGCACTTTTATAAAATGAAACGGTGGGACGATGAATGAATGAAGTTCAGCGGGATGGTGCAATGGTACTATCCTGAAGTTAAGAAAGATCGAGGTGGGTAATGAAGTCGAGAACAATGTTTAAAGGAGAACTCTACTATCCTGAAGTTAAGAAAGATCGAGGTGGGTAATGAAGTCGAGAACAATGTTTAAAGGAGAACTCTAGTGACAAAGTTAAAGTTACCAAAAAGCCCAATTCACAAGATACCGGAGAAGGTGAACCATGTATAAAGGAGCAGCAAAGAAAATTAGTTCAGTCTAGAAGATTGCCGAACACTCAAAGTACCTGCAACTGAAATTGCATCAAGAAACAACCATAATCCCGAAACTATTTGTGAATCAAAGTCTCGCAAATAATCAGAGATCCATTTAGGGAAAAAGGAAAAAGATCGATGAGAGGAAAGCTCTTGCATGTTGGCCATTGCATTGCATGTTGGCGACGCCCTGATAATCGAATGAACAATTCAGGGGGAATGCCATTGCATTGCGGAAAAGAGGCCTCCCGAACAAGCAGGAATCAAACCCAATCCTCCGCAGAATAAAGTGACAAGAAAATTGCAACTCCAAATGCACAACAAAGAATCTAAAAAAGAATGTGTCAACATAGCATTGAAAGCAAAATCTCAGATCATGCAATGCAACTAAAAACAGTCCGAATCCCGTCCAGATCTCCCTCTAGGTAACATGATTAGTTGCATGCGGCATGAGTGGAGAGAATCATACCTCCGAAGTTAAAGGATTATTGGCGTGCGCGATAATTGGCAAAAAACCATACGATACCCGCGAAAGTACCAAATCCAGGCCGGATGAGCCACAAAGACCGATAATACCCATAGACGATCAAACGAGCATGACGAACCGCCGATATGAGACCCAGATGATAGAGGATCTAGAAGATAGATGGTAAAAACAAAGGGGATGGCGAGCAAAAGAGAATTGGAGAAGAGGAGATTGATAGGACATGGTGTGGCATTGGGAAAGACAATTAGATCTGGCTATGGGAGCTTAGGAGAAAGCTCGGAGAAGGAAGGAAGCTGCTGTGAGAAGACGCTGAGATGTCGGTCTTTGAAGGGAAAAGAGCCTCATATAGTAGCTCGTCCCTCCAGAATGGCGATCCGATGGCTCGGATCGACACGATTAATGCCAATTCTCGACGGCGACCATTTTGCACCTATCATAACCCCGCATAAAAATAATTGTGTCAATAAAATGCACATGTGCAACATTACGTTTAATATAAATTGAAAAACCTTAACAGGACGTTCACTGCAAGTCCAAGTGCACCTAGACCAAAGACTGCAATGGCGGACTACTTTCAGTGCCGATACATAACAACAGAGATTGAAGTGCAAAGCACAATAGAATCACATATCCTCCCAAAGGCATGTAACATTTTGTGTGATAGAGCGGAGTGTGAGTAATTTTTTAATTCGAACTTCTCCGACCGAGGAGGATCAACTTGGCATTTTTCAAAAACCAAGAAATGGAAACTTCCATCTTAAACCCTTTCATGTTGCAACTGAACATAACTTGACACAATGTAATAACCCACTTTGAAAATAAGAAAGGCAAATCAAGAACATACAGAGTATTGAATCTGTTACACAAATACTAGAAATTAAGCAAGACAAGGTCAGTGCACAACAACGTTAGCATTTCACAATTTCTATAATACTACAGAGATATGTTGTGCCTTTTAGAATGTCCTGAGATGAGATTTGTGAGAAAAAGGTACCTATTCCAGGCCTAGCCTCCATGACACTATATCATGGTCTCGCGATCTCAATAATAATATATAGGAAGCATGGGTTCCAATGGATCCTGGATGGCCATGGTCTCCACCAAAATATCATGCCTACCAACATGGACATGGTCATCTTTGGTTTTTGACGCCACCAACATGGACATGGTCAGTGCTGGGTTTTACAGCCTCTTCTGCTGAATCTCTGAATCGTAGATAGCTTAACGAAGGAGTATTTCCCCTGCTATATGTCTCAATACTTGATGATAGAACACCCAGAAAAGCTTGAGGCTGCTTAGATATAAGCATGGATTCACCGGAAAGACGTAAACCCCGGCAAGGCTAGCTATACACGCTACTATATGAAGAAAACAGCGGAAAACGAGAACCCGTGATTGGATGCTCACCCTGCTTTTTAATTCGAACTCTTTTTCTATATAGCCACTAGAAAAGTGCCCAAAGATTGCCGGCTTTTTTCGTAGGGCATGAGTTTAACAAACTAATACATATGGTGGATTTGTGTTGAATGAGTGAATGTTAGTGATGGAATCATGAGAAAATTTGTGCGTGTGTTATCTATGTTGGTGCCATATGACATGGCAAATATGTTGCATGGCATTGTTTAAACTACTATCATGTCAAAATTTTGGTTATTACTTATTGTTCTTATGTTTGTTCGATATGCAGATAAAATTATATTGGTACCATATTACATTGCAAATATCTTGCATTACATTGTGTAAGCCACCATGATGTCAATTTTCTAGGTTATTACTTGCAATTTTATGCTCAACTTTAAAGATGCTTTAATAAATTTTGCAGAGTTAAAGGTTTCCTTGA
The DNA here is from genome assembly GCA_021234155.1 of Isoetes taiwanensis. Taxonomy (NCBI): domain Eukaryota; kingdom Viridiplantae; phylum Streptophyta; class Lycopodiopsida; order Isoetales; family Isoetaceae; genus Isoetes; species Isoetes taiwanensis. The sequence continues at coordinate 6,911,078 of JAJEKV010000012.1, read as the reverse complement.
AGTTTTTTGACTAATATATATTGCTTATTTTCAATACATGCTTATAAGGGAATTAACAATTACAAGGTCCATTTGAACTTCATGATCAATAATATGGGCATGGATGCGTTTTCCTTCGGCCCCAAATTCATGTCCATCAAACGCTTGGTTGTTTATTAAAGACGGTGTGAAAGAGCAAGAATCCAACGTACATGCAAATTGCACAAGGTTAAAAGATTCATATCTTATCTTTAATTATTAATTGTCAAAAGTTAAGTTTTGCACCATGCAAAAAATATGCCTGTTGAATTAGCTTATTTGCGATAATGATAAACAACATGGTCATGCATTTGCGTAAACAATTTTGAAGAATTTAAAGGCATTATTTTTCTTGGCCAATAATGTCTGTGCATGTTCGAAATGTATGCATGACTACATGTGCTGTTTGGAAATAGAATTTATGAAAATACCATTTTTCAATTATGTTGTCATGCTTTACAAATAATATGCAAATTACGGAAGTGATCTAACAAATGTAATGATGCCTAGTGTTCATTTTCTTTGGAAATCTGAAATCTTAGACATGAGATGCATTCAATTCCCCAGTGTTGGCTACAAAGAAAAAGGAACTGAATTGGATGAACACCTATAATTTAAACTATAATTTAGCAACCTCATGATCAAGAGACGTTTTCTACAGGCTTTCCTCCAAGTTAATATCAGTTGGTAAAGAGAGAACTCTGTACATTTTTGTAAAAATATGATATTCAGAACTAAGTTCCCATAATCAGAATATTTGCCACTAATGGTGTCTAAACAAGGCCATCAACAAGCACTTCACTGCTAGGGAGAAGATAGTGAAGTTCCCGCCACCAAAAACAAAGGTATTCACATGATTCAGCATAATTAGCTACCATATCATCATCGCCTTCATAGTATATATCTGAAATATATATTATATAAATCAGGGGGGAGAAAGTAGTTTGTTCTGGATGCTTCAAGTTACAAAAAGCTCGCAGTACATGGCAGAATGATAATAGCCTGCAGTCATGAAGGTTCATGACATACAAAAGTCAAAAGGTAAAGTGACTGATAGATATGAATCACACCATTAGAAATTAGAATTCTCTGTTTCTAAGAACGAAGCGGCCAATCATTGTCCAAACTCCATATGGTGCACAATAGCATTGTTACCATAATGGTCCAAAGTGAACAGACAAATAAGGAAAGAGGATACTCAACTGTATATTCCGCCAGCAACCCATTCATTTGCAGCTTTTAATCAAGTGATTAACAAATCTGCTCCCTCGTTCCACTTATGGAGAGCAAACCTCACTTGTGCATAGTCTGTTGAAGATTCCACCCAACAAAGAGCATGGCAAAATACATAGAACCAATTGCAAATACAAAGTGGAAGAAACCATATCCATATGGCACTTCATCATCAAGGTCAAATGAGTTCTTCGGCGACTGCAGACAAAGATTATGGATGGCCAATGCTTTCTTGTTTTCCAAAGGAACAAAACAGCACTTAAAAATGGCAGCTACTTACCATAAAAGCCTTGGAGTCTATGCCAGTAGAGTATGTTGCCATGACAATTGCTGACACGGCAATTACAAAACTCTGAAATAAACAGGAGCTTTAAATCTTAGTACCATTTGCTAGATGAACTTGTTGGCATGACAAAAAAAGAAGTGAATGTATAGAAAGAGAAAAAAGGGCATTGTGTTCTATGTCCGCAAGATGAAATCTTCTGCCACATTGAGAGGAGAAATGCAAGCATAAAAGCCATGCATGTAGATTAGTTTGCAAAAACTAAGATATAAAATAGTCTTTTGTAGATCAGATACATGCAATGCAAAACACGGTTATATGATCTGTAAAATTCCATGAACTTCAAACTGTTGTTTTGACTATTTAACCTTTAAAGTACTACCTAATATGAGAACCATTCGTAAAGGCAAATCTTCAGACTTGGAGAAGCTTGTTACATACTTTATTTTAAGACCATGCCGTGGAGATATTTTTGAAAGAAGTCTGTCAGATCCACCATAAATATCATCACCAGCAATAATCTCATGGCCTGTAAAATCTGAACTGTAAAATATGTGTTGACAAACCAAGCTCATCTTCCCTTACTGTATCAAATTCATTGCACGTCAGCATATTTCAGAACGGATATACAACAGCATAAACATCCATTTTATCCCTCAGCAAAACATCAGAGCTCGAAACAAGCAACAAAACATACTTCATCCAAATTTTTGTCATATTCGCCAATCGCATAGAGAACAATACCTACATCATGGAATTTGGTTTTTCCCATTGATTCCAGTTCTGGTTCTGCTTTCAACAAATTGTTGTGGAAACAAAATACGCTCTTTGGTCTATATTGGCATTGTGCAGGTCCCTTAAACGCATGCTGGGCTGGTAAACAAAATATAAACAGATTACATTTTGCATTGCTCGTCTTTAAATACGATCAAAGAAAGGCCGCCTATAACAGATCCACAGCAGAAGCCACCAAATAAAAAATAGCTCATGTCGGGCCTGGCAGAGGAATGAAAAAAGCAAGAGCAAAGGATTAGCAGGTTAAAACTATGATGCTGCATTTGATGAGTATGATGGCTTCATTGCTAAGATTTTGTTGTCTATAATTGTTTAGTACTCTACTGCTCATGATTTCGCCTTTCCATATTTTCTCTGTGGATACAGAACAGGGATACTTAAGACTTGTTCCATTCAATGTAATTGCTTCGACCATTCCCAAGGGCTGAACGAACAATATCTTGGCCCGGAGCATGGCAATCAAACCATATTCTGAAAAGGGCAACAAAAGCTTGCACAAAGAATATAAGCACAGCAATTTTGCCTTTGCTATTTAGAACATGGGAGTCCATAGCAATCTTTGCCTTTGCTATCTAGAATACAGGAGTTAGTTAACGACCCAAGAAGCCTACTGCCTACATCAATTCATGGACGGCTCTTTGGATTCGTCTGACATCCTAGACTCTTCTACAACCAAAAATACCTTGCCTTGTATGTTCTGCTTCACAAATTTGCATCCTGCAGTATCTCGATCCCTTACCTAGACGACCTGGGATGGTGGCACGCTGAGACTCTAGGGCAGACCTTTATTGGACGCTCCCAGGGGCCCGATAACTGCTACAGAACAAAAAGCAAGCCCGTGAGAACCCCTTCATTCTCTTGCGGGCAAAACTATTAAGAATGATGGAAGCGAAAATGATGCAAGAGCAAGGGAAAAAGCCGTGAGCAAGAATCACCCAGCCGGAATGGTGCATCCGATAAATCTACCACGACTCCTCAATAACCACATAGAGGTTACCCGCATAGATTGAGCTGCCAGTTACCCGGTCCAGAACATCCTTGATCCACAACGCAACTGACCGTGCATTTACAGGGAACAAAGGGTTTTTAGTAATCATCAACATATATACTGAGTATATTCCAGCATATACTCAGTATATCCCACAAACCCACATAAACGAGGGTTTGGCCCCCTAGGGGCAACCCAAAAACAGAGAATGAGAATAACATATCAAAGAAAAAGGACTAAGCAACTTGATGGTAGGATTAAAGATGAGTCTGGCGGACAAGATGGGCTTGTCCCTACAATATGGTCGGCGCATCATATTGTAGCATTGCTTCATGCCCGATGTGAGTTTATTGAAGAGTTATTGGCTCCATCAAAGCAAGAAGTAGAAGGCAGTACTAAAATTGTTGCAACATGTCCTGATCTTAAAAAGGATTTGGAAGGATATGGGGAAAAAATCCAATATGTCTTCAAGAAATATCACCAAAGTAATATTACTTTGAATGCCCAATTTAAATGATAAGTGGAAAAGTTGCCCTTCCTTCAAGCTTTTGGATAGCTATTTTGGTGATAGATCCAATGTCAAAAAATATGTTAATGCTAGTGCAATTGATGTTGCATGTTGATGATAGTTCCGGAGTACAAAATGGAAAGATGAAGAAGAAGAATAGAATAGAATGATTTTTATCGTCCACAGAGACCAATCGGTCTATGGGACCCAATGAAGGAGCGCATAGACTTCTTCAGTAATAAGAATGCTGCCAAATTGTATAAATATACATCATCATGAAATATCTATCTAACATATATATGTCCTTATGTTTTGTCTCACTCAATTCGGATCATCTGCTCAAGATCCTATGGCCACGTGGCTTTGGGACATCCTTCCTAACGACTCATATGGTTTGGGAGTTTCTATATAGATTCTATATAGACGATCCTACCATTGCAAGTTGATTTGATCCCCGATTGTCATCGAGATCCCATGACCACGCTGTTTGGGGACATATCCCATGGTGCACATGGCTTTGAGAATTATATGTAATCGATCCTACGGTCCAAGTTGCTCTTGATCCCGATCGTTGGCCCCGAGATCCTACTCACTTTGATTAGGGACATATCCCACGATGCACATGGCTTTGGAAATTATATGTAATTGATCCTACAGTCCAGGTTGCTCTTAATCTTGCTCGTCGATCCGAGATCCTACGGCTCATGTTGCTTTGAGACATATCATACGGTGCAAGTGGCTTTGGGAATTATATATAATAGATCCTACGGTTCAGGTTGTTCTTGATTTTGATTGTCGATCCAAAATCCTACGGCTTATGTTGCTTTAGATTTTTACCACATGGTGCCATCTCGACCCTTGATTGGGTCCAAGATCCTACGGCCCACGTTGAATGCTCGGTCCTTAAGGAGATGCTTTTAAAATTCTTATGTTGTTTAGGGGATTGATTTAATTATAGCAGTAAATGTGATCCTATAGCTGATACTATTATAGCACTATAATGACAAAATGCATGATTTAATTATAGCAATACATGTGATCCTATACCTGACAATATTATAGCACTACAAGGACAAAATGCATGATATTATAACTGCAGCTATAGATGATACTACAAATGATGCTACAAATAATACTATTATGCCACCACAATGCCATAAAATATGATACTATAACTGTTGGTATTGGTGATGCTACAAGTGACGATATAGATGATGCAATTTCATCAACAGCTACCGTCATTTATTGTATCAAATTCTAAAAAATTCGAAAGTGCAATTTCAAGCAAATAAATGACGAAACTAGTGACTTAGATTGATTATTCTCTTGTAGTGAGGAGCCAAAGCTTGGTTAGAAGAAGACTAAGAAAAAAGGGGAGCCAGAACAGGTTGACGAGCCACTTTAAGACGCCGCACTTCATCACCAAGAGAGGAGGAAAGGAATAGTCGTCAAAATTAAATGCAATTTCATAATCCTTCCTATCAGTCACGATCAAGAACATATGTTGCGAGATGCAGTTTTCCACAAAATGCAACACAACCACAGGAACACGAGTGGATTCAACGCCAACGTACGAGTATGCAGCTCAAGATTTGATCCTCCATGGAATATAGAAAATTATACTAGTGCTTCATGGCCTTGTTAAAACGATGGCATAATGCAGGAAGTCTGTTGGCGACTTTTAACTTCAAGACTCAATTTGCTTGTTAACGCTTGATTGACCTGTTAAGAATATCTGTAAGCCCTGAGTCTCTGCAGACTGAAGTTGTAGGGCCGTTAAGAGCTGAATATTGACGTCCAAAAAAGAGCGCTAGGAATGGGAGCGTTCAAGCCTAAATTAGGAGGAGTATGTTGGATAATAGGTAAAGGAGCCTCGAAAGTGGAAGGAACAACATGGGAGATTGATGGAAAATTTGAGAAAAATCAGGGTCTGAATTTGGTGGAAGTAGGCTGTGAGAGTGCATTCTCTGGAGGGAAAGCGTTAAAAAAATTGGCGTGCGAGGCCTCCTAGCAGCATACGGTCTCCTTGCATGAACTGGGAAGGAGTCTTGAACAACTTGTTTGCATCTATGCTTACGAATAAAAGCACAAGTATTGACAAGTATTGACGGATGGAGGGAATATGTGGTGCCATAATGAAAGACCACAAGTAGAAAGAACAAATGAGGGGCTCTCTATGGTAAAAGAAGACACTTGAACTCTATGTCCAGAGATATGGACCTCATTTTCTTTATGGAAACATGAGAATATGCTGGTCGGAGGATATTAGATCTGCCTAGAGTATCAACACTATTCATTGTTCAACGAGCCAATCTACATTTACAGATTTGCTTTGATGCTTATTGAACTTGTCTACCGTGGATCAAGCTGACTATAGGGCATAGAATATGGGGAAAATTTGGAACATACATTCGAGGCATAGGCTGTTATTAAAAAACATCCTTGGCATCTTCAATTTTATTACACATAGCAGGTAGGCACAATCGTTACGTGTGGATACGGGTGTGGAGAACATGCAAAGATCCCCTCTTTGTCACCGTATATTATTCTCCACATGTTGATTCAAACTTCCACTACATGCATTTAGATGTGGATAGATTGTATATAATGACATTCAACATCACGAGCATTGGACCATGTTATGCTAGTAAGGGATTTCAAAACGCATACAACTACAGTTCAATTCACAAAGTTCAATCCATTGCCCGAGGTTATATTACATCTCCAGACAAATGGAGGACCTTTGGACACACACATTAATTGATGCAGATCACCTTGTCACACGCTTTGAAAGGCTCTTTGACTTAATTATTTGCAATGGCCTTGCACAATGGCCGTCCTCCTCTCTTATACTTGTCATCGAGGGAATCAGGATGGGAGATCCATCGGGTGGACTATGTGCTCATGGCCGAGCAAGATATACATCTTCTCACACATGTATAGATGGGGACACACAATAGAGGTGAGGAGGTGAATTCAGATCATCAATCCTTCTTCTTCACAATAGAATGACAGCTAATACAGATCCTATGTCAAGTCACCTCCTTTATACCTCAATGGGAAATGTTTTACCTTCTTGACTGCCACCCCAGAACATTTTGGATGAGCCTAGTGGAAATGCATCTGCCAATCCTTCACGCTGTTACTAGTGTATTATTGAGGTTTGACTTCCAATAATAGCAGGTCCCTTTAATCATTGCTCTCAGATTGTAACATGCATCGCGTCTCAAAAATTACAAGTGCTATGGATCAATGTGCATGTCTAAGCCGTTTTTTGATGTTGTAAAACCACTTAACCTCCATCCTCGTTTACTTGTATTAAGTATGACGACTGGGCACCAGATAGGGACCTATTTTTACGTCAACAGAGTGTTGCATAGATACGTCACCATCCACATAGCAATGGAGATACACCTATGATTTTTCGATCATACCAGCGGTACATTTAGTAACACACTATGAGACGCATGATATCCGCCCCGAGGAACTCCTATAAAAGTAAGAAATGATTAGAAATTCCCCTCAACGATGAACTCTGCCAACTGTAATTTTAGTTTTTTTTTTTAATTTAAAAGTAGTATTTCTGAATGTGTTATCCAGAGAAGTATTTGATAGTATTTAGAAAATGGATTGTCTATGCTGAATTGAGGTGGTGTAATACAAACTTTCTGGTTGAATAAGCATTCAAGAGATTAAGAAGTAACCTTAGTTACACTAGCCTATACTTATCTGGGTATATTTCAAAGAACATACATAAGACAATCATAACATCCTATATAGAGCTAATATAGGTATCTGAATCAGTCTTTTTCCTTTTCCTTTATAGGTAATCACGGCTGTTAAAGCAACAATGCTTAGCCCAACCAATTTAGAACTCAGAGTACCATTGCACATCTCTAACATGCCTTTTATCTAGATGATACATCATGACGAACACTAAAAGTGTTAATTACTCTCAACCTTTTTAGTGCAACCTGGTACTCCATTGTATTTAGAAAGGATATGTTCCACAATCTACGTAACATCTTCAACATGGGCCTCGTATCTATCAAATTAATGTTGCCCCTTTATTCATGATAGGATTCAATCTACCGACTGGTCTATCCACATGTCCATCCATCATAGCTAGCCTGAGGTCCATTGGACAACTTATGTGATGCTCCCTGAACCTATACGATGCTCCCATCGCATAAATACGGGAAATCCCCTCTTCCATGGCGACAATATCACCATAGAAAGGCCCTCCGTCTAACTCGGACCACTTGTGATGACAAGTGTCCGGGTGAAGGACACGGAGGTGTCATTCGTCCCACACCTTCGATGGGAATCCTATATGGCGGAAGCGTACATACAAGGTTAGCACCTGGCAACAATACAAATAATAATATGCCACCAGGAAGGGTGGCCCATCATCATCCATAAGAATGCAATAGAATATCAACATAATAAGGAAATGCATCATATAAGGCTCTACCCGACTCAGACTCATGGGAATCAACTGGCAGTCAAGGCCTCTAGATAACAACAGACGGATCATAACAATGGCGTTGGCTGGCATAGAACATTAGCTAGGGTAGTCCACTCCATCCGCCCCTCCTGTGCACACTTTGCAGATAGGCTAGAACATGCTATGGCATGATTGTAGCCGTCCGGAGACGCAATCCCATGGAATCACCCTATGGAACTACTCCGGGTTACATCTCCCCGGTCCGATGAGGTAGGTCGGAGAGGCGTCCCCTCCCCGAGCATGATGGATCCTTGGGTGTGCTAGAGAATGCGTGCCCCCTCAGTGACCCCCGCGTTTGTACCCGACTTACTCCCCTAAATCTAAAGGCCGGCTCACCGCTTGTTCGAGTCCGTGGCGCCCACATACTTTTGGCATGACACCGCAACCCGTGAAGTGTCGCACTCCATACCCGCCCTCTTCGTGGATCGGGCTATAAGCCCAGCACACTGTAGGGAGACCCAGAATCGTTAGGCAAGACCCCACCCCATCATACTCGTTATCTGGTGCTGAATCACATCATAGCATCCACAGCCAAGTGGGCTCTTGTGCACATGCCGCATTTACTGGGATTTAAGAGGTTCTAGCTAGGAACATCACTAAATCTAGATAGCTTTCAGGTCTCTACCCTCCTTAACCCCATACAACATGCTGTGAGGAAATGTAAGGAGAAGACGAATCAAATACAACATCCATCATCATCATAAGTATATCATAGAATAGAATCTAATCATCCATCTGCTTCAAATAAGGGTTAGAATAGCACAGAACTACCTAAAGACTGACCTGTGTTATGGCTGGACCCATTGTCTCGAAGAACATCTATAGAACTGGTCAGGTGTTAGGTTGCAACTACTGCTTCCTCCCTCTGCCCTTCCCAAACTCGAATTTGGGACAGAATTGGGCTCGGAGCTCAATTTGCCACCCAAAGATGGCAACCTGCCCTTGGCCAAGTGGCACACTCTAATTAGCCTACTTGGCTAATTAATACCATTAATTGGTCTACTTAGGTTAGTTTAATGACAATGATCCCTTTTAGGTTAATCCCCAATGGTCCCAATACCTTGGTGACGTGTCAGGTTAGGTATACATATACCGTATACTTACATGGAATGTCACAACTTATTCCTGCCAAGACAATAAAAACCACTTTGGATTGGTTGTGGCCCTGGATTGTGGTTTTTGTTTGCAACAAATTTGTATGGAACTTGTTTGTTCCGTCTTTAGATTAATAGGTCAATAGACTAATTTTGGCAAATACCTCTAAAAAATACCATTAGCCTAGAAAACGACTCTCATCCTTCTAGATCTGTTTTCCTTCTTTAGATTTACTCAGATTATTCAAGATCTTGACGAATGCCCCTTCAGTTGATCAAGAACACCAAGTTCCTTACAGTAAACTGGCTAGATCCTTCAATTTCTCAAAGCTTAGCAAAGATGTTCAAGAGAACAAGCCTTAAAAGCCCAAAGTTGAGCGTTATAAGGTCATATAGTCTCTTATTTTTGTATATACTTAAGTTGAGAATTAGCTCTCTAATATGGTAGTCCTGGGGAGAGCAACTATGGGAGCAAGAAAAAGAGAAAGAAGACAATTATCCAAGCCAAACTGTGGATTTAATTTACCTAAGCTAAATAATTAGATAATGATTCATATTATTAGTTGAGACATTTGAGAAAAGGGATATATAAAAAAGAAAAGCCTTTTACTATAATAATCAAGAATAGAAGGAGAGAAAAAAGGCATCGACTTCTTTATTAAAAAAGGCATCTATGTCTATCAAAATGGTCGAACATTTTCGACCAACAGCAGACTCTTGCGACCAAATTTTGACACCTGCAATCAATAACAACCGTTGACTCAGTTTTTGAGATTTGGCTTCAGCTTCAGTGATCTCATATACACCCGTCATCAGGAATTTTCCGACTCCTCATTCCGACCTTTTGTCATAATTAAGCCGTAGCATGTGTCTTTGTGTTAAGGATAGATTGATTGGGTAGAATCCTTTAATCGTTTAATAATTTTCCAAGTTCTATACATAGCCGATTCTTAAGCTCACCTCTCTTCTTGAATTAGCAAATTTGGTACAGAGGATTCTCTAGTGCTTGATTGATTTTGCCTTATCCTTTCCATCATCCAGAATTTTATTTTTTCTCAGAGTTTCTCTTGCTCAGATAGTCCGACTGGATGGCGAGCTTTGGCCTTAAGGACTGGATTCTATTTTCTGAAGTGTGTTCCATTATTTGTCTTCAGTTTGTGATTATTCTATTGCTAATAAATTGTTAGATCCATATCAATTGGTATCAGAGCTTTCCAATGACGAACAAACTAATCCTTTGGACAAGGCTTCCAACCGCTTTTGCATATCTGATGGATAATACAACCAACCTATGAGTAATGCCAGCTTTATAGCAACCTAGATAGCTATTGTCACTCCTATTCAAGCAAGCATCAAAGGAGTTAGAATGTTTAACTTTAACATATAAATTTGTATCAAAGCCTCCTGCAACAACTAATCCACATCAACCTCTAGTGCAGAACAATGTACCTATTTCTATACAGATTGCAACTGCCACTTCTTCTAAAGAGAGAAGTTGCAGGTATGCCCACTTTCTCTAGTGAAAAGAGAAATCCTTCATTGATTTCGGATTTATATCTAGATGGAAAGTTACTTTGAATTAGTAGGCGCTACAAAAAAGCAGAAACTCCAGGCCATGGACAAATATTTCAGATATAGCTAGAACTTGGTGGCAAGGGGAGAAAAGGGGAGAAATAGGTGGATCCAAAGATATGGACATGGGAAAGCTTTGAAAAAGCTTTCAAAAATCATAACCTCACCATAATGATGTCAAAAGAGAAGGAGATATCTTCAAGTAGAATAGAATAGAATAGAATAGTTTTTTTAACGTCCACGGAGACCAATAGGTCATGGGACCCATACAATGGGCTAGTACAATCATTACTACTAGGATTAAAAAACCCCTGCCTCGAAAGGTTTTCAAGGGAAAAACCTTTGCAGTAATGATGATACTAGACAAGCTTAGATAATGACTACTGAGGGCTCAGTAATTGCAGACGTTTATCTAGAACCTCAAGTATGTATAATGCCAAGTCATGCACAGATGGTGCGCTGAGAAGTTGTGGAAGCATGGAATGGAATGCTAGGGTCGAAAAATGATTCCGGACTATCTCAAAAGCAACAACAAATCAGCTATCAATGTACATCAAAATTTCAGTATTCGTCCACGCAAATGGGAGGACTGCTAGAGAAAGAATTGTTGCACAGGTATATAACAGGATTTGAGAATTCTTTGTATGTAGAAGCAAGATTTGTGAATTCTCAGACTATAGAAGAGACCACAAAGAAGGCTATTGCGCCAGAGAGAAAGCTAGAACCAGATTCAATAATTTACAATATATGGGATGGATACCCAGAGAATAAAAGCAACAACAAAAATGAATACAAGTAAGATTTTAGTTAAAAGGGAATAAGAGGCCAAGATCTAATACGGGAAATAACCAGAACAATTCGCAAAAAGCACGATGGAAAAATCAACAAGATAGAGCTTCATCAAGAAAAGCCAGATGTTTTTATCATGGAGGACTATACTTTAAATTAAAGTACACTGTGCAAAGCTTCTTGCAAAAGGAGAATAAAATGAGCGAGGTAATCGAGGGGAGCGAGAAGGCCAAGGAAGAATGAAGTTTTGAACAGATCCTCATTCTACTGGACCCTCAATTTAAGTGTTTCAAATAGAAAAACTCCCACCTGAACCAAGCACTAAGGCAAACAAACAAGTTTCATTTGCGAACGAAATACATAATAGAAAATAGAAGTTGCAGATTGCAGATTGCAGTTCTAGTTATGTTTGTTAATTTAAGATTGTAACTCCTTAGAATGAATTTCATAGATATAACCTTATTTACAGTACGTCTTGACACACAATTATGACAACACTAGTAATGGTACCCAGCCTTGCTGGGCATAAATTAGGAACCTTTAATTTCTTTCCTTTTTTATTCTCCCTTTTTTTTTTCTAACCCCGTTCTCCCTCCCTTTGCCTTCCCTTTCCCCTTTCCCTTTTTTTCTTTCTCTTTTTCTTATCAGCTTTTTCCCTTCCTTTTTATCTTTCCCCGCTCTTCCCATTTTTCCACTACTCTCTTTCCCTTTCCTTTTCCCCTTCCTCTTCCTTTTCCTTTTCCTTTTCTCTTTCCCGTTTCTCATGCATTTTTTCGTTCTCTCTTTTGCTTACCTTTTCATGTGCCTTTTCTTCCTTTCCCACCCTCTTCCTCTTGATCACGTGCCCTTTTCCCCATCTCTTTTCCCATTTCTCTCTCCTCTTTTCCTCATGCTCTTTTTGCTTTCCCTTCTCCTTTTTCCGCTTCCCCTTTTCATTTCAACTTTCCATTCCCTTTCATACTTTTCCCACCCTTTTGCTTTGCAATGTTCCTTTTTCCCTTTCCTTTCTCTTTCCCCTTCCTTTACATTTTCCCTTTCCCTGTTCCTTTCGCTTTTATATGCCTCTTTCCATTCCCTTTTCTCAACCTTTTTTTATGTACCCTTTTCCTTGTTTCCCCCATCTTCTTCCCCTTTTCCCCTTTCCACTTTCTCCTTTTCTTGTTTCTTTTTCTTTTCCTTTCCCATACTCTTTTTCCCTTTCTTTCTTCTATTTCCTCACCCTTTCCTCTTCCCTTTTTTTCTCGTGCCCTTTTTCTCCTTCCTCTTTTCTTATTCCTTGCTCCCTACCCTTTGTCTATTCTAATTCCCCCCCCACCTTTTTTCCTCATTTTTCCATCCTTTCCTCTTCCTTTTTCTCGATGCTCTTTTTGCTTTCCTTTTTCTCTTTCTTCACCCTTTCTCTTTTCCCCTTTTTTTCACGCCCCTTTCATTTTTTCTCTTTTTCTCGTTCCTTTTCCCAAGTTCTTTTTTCCTTTTCCCCCTCTCTTTTCCTTTTTACTTTTCTTTTTCCCATAGACTTTGCAACCTTTTCTTATTTTCCCTTTACCTTTTTCTCCTTTTCTCACCTTTACTTCTTTACCCTTCTCATGTGCTCTTTTTTCCGTTCCTTTCCCCCGCCTATTCTATTCCTTTTTCTATTTTCTTTTATCTTTCCATTTTCCTTTTCTCCTTCTCTTTCCTTTTTCCTCTTACCTTTCCTTTATTCCCTTTTCCTTTTCCCTTTTCCCTTTTCCCTTTTTCCCTTTCATCGTTTTTCTTTTCCCTTCTCCTCTTCCCTTTTCCTTTTCCCTTTCCCTTTCTTTCGCTTTTTCCTTTTCCCTTCCCCTCTTCCTTTTCCCCTTTTCCCTTTTCCCTTTTCCCTTTTCCTTTTCCTTTTCCTTTCATCGCTTTTCCTTTTCCTTTTCCCTTTTCCCTTTTCCCTTTTCCCCTTTTCCTTTTTCCTTTTCGTTTTTTTCCTTTTCCCTTCCCCTTTTCCTTTTCCCTTTTCCCTTTTTTCCCTTTCATCATTTTTCCTTTTCCCTTCCCTTTTCCGTTTCCCTTTTCCTTTTCCCTTTTCCCCTTTCATCGCTTTTTCCTTTTTCCCGTCCCTTTTCCTTTTCCCTTTTCCCTTTTCACTTTTCCGTTTCCATTTTCCCTTTTCCGTTTTCCCTTTTCCCTTTCATCTTTTTTCCTTTTCCCTTCCCTTTTCCTTTTCCCTTTTCCCTTTCATAGTTTTCCCTTTTCCCTTTAATCGTTTTTCCTTTTCCCTTCCCCTTTTCTCGTTTCCCTTTTCCCTTTCATCGTTTTTCCTTTTCCCTTCCCCTTCCCCTTCCCTTTTTCCCTTTTCCCTTTTCCCTTTTCCCTTTTCCTTTTCCTTTTCCTTTTTCCTTTTCCCTTTCATATTGAAGCCATAGTCAAGATGAAATTTTAGTTGAAGACACGCACACATCATCTCCACCATTGGTCAATCAAATCCTCGACCGTCCGATTTAGGGTGCGGTCCATTACACAACATTTATAATATAAGATAATAATTGGTCTTATTACCCATTATCATTATAATAAAAACTTTTTAACCGAGGGCTGGACTTGAGTAGTTCTAATTGTGGGCTCAATCAGGATTGTAACCATGGACTTGATTATGTTAAATTATCATGTAATTCCTTGATCGAGGTTGATCAATCCTGAAAAAGAGAGAAATTGATATGGTGGTGCTCAAAGAAGCGGCTATAGGAGAAGGAGAAGGAGAAGGAGAAGGAGAAGGAGAAATGAAATGAAATGAAATCAAATGGAATGTTGTATTAACACGTCTGTGAGACCATCAAGTCTAGAAGACGTTCAAAATATACATTCAAAATCGTATGCAATATTATCTAATGTGTTCTCAAATAGAACATCATTAGAGTCATCTGTCTCATTCTCGTCCAAACATATTAATAGAGAATCAAGATTTTTAACAACACTTTTTCTTAATTGCAGAGCGTCAACCAAATAGTTCCCAATCTTCTTACCTGATAAGACAAAAAACTGCATTAATGATGTTATGTTGATCCTGAATCTAATCCTCAAATAGTGATACACTGGGCATTTCAGAATAACAAGGTCCTCGTTCTCCACCTCACCTGATCCACACAGCTTGCAAGTCTTAAGCTTATGAGGTATATTATTCTGCCAACGACCCGTCTCTACTCCCAGGTGGTGAGAGCTGAGCCTTATCCTGCAGATAGTGTGGCACATCTTGGTGGAGATTCCCTCGTATAAGTAAGACATATACTTCAATGGTGGATTCATAAACTCATAGTAATACATTTTTTTCGTGCCCGGCCTACTCCATGATTTCCGTACCACTGCTTCTCTTACCCATTCCCTTATCCTATCTTTGTTGCCATTTAGCTTATCAATGTCCATATCCCATTTCTTAAGCCATTCTTTCATGCATGCATACCATCCATTATGAGAGCTCTCCTCTAAAGCTAGACGTGATAGGCTGCTAGTATCCATAACATACAAAATCTTCTTTATGTAAAGCAAATATTTACATAAAGCCTCACATTCAAGAGGTAATAAACCACATTCTGCCAACATCATGTCATAAGGAGTCTACATCTTAACCCCCAGCTCTGAGTGTAGAAATTTTTTCTGGACAGTCTCTACCCAATGATAACCCAGGTCCCCACGCCTCACATCTATACAAAACTATCTGAACAAGTGAGATATATAACATTTTCTTTATATTGAAATTCCAAATACCTCTTTTTTTACATCTCCTCTGTAGTGCAAAAAGAGCCTTCAACCCCCCGTCTACTCTCTGATCTACTGTTTGATTCCATTTAAAGTTTTTATCCACTATGAAACCCAGGTATTTATATGTGCTTGATATCTCAACACTTTCTCCCTTATAGTAGAAAGCAAAAATTTCTACTTTATTAGTCCAAAAAATCATCACTTTTGTTTTAGCTAAATTCACTCTCATACCTATTGCATTACAAAAGGTCGACAACACATCTAGGTGCTTTTGCATTCCGTCTCGGGTCCGCGACAACAATAGAATATCATTAGCATAAAGGAGTAGCATGACAATATAGTCTGCCAATGGAGTGCCTCTCCCCTGTGACTGAGTAATCCAGGCTTCTAATTCATCAATAAGCATACCAAACAAAGTCAGTGATAACGGACAACCCTATTTTATGCCAAAATTACTCTCTACTAGATCTTTACATTCATCTAGCAAGGGGAAAGAGAGTTGCATCCATACTTTCTCATATAGTTTACTCATTGCATTTCTGTATGATTCCGGAACTCCTAGATTCTTCACGCGTGCCCGCAAGTTCTCCCTTGGCACCATATCAAATGCCTTAGCAAAATCAACAAAAGCTGCAAATAGTGGTTCTTTTTCCTTTTAACAGCATCCATGATTGTTCTAAGTGTCACCAAATAGTCGATAGTGGATTTTTTTGATCTAAAGCTAGCTTGCCAGCTTGCCCATGAGCAAGAGAAAGGCAATTATCTAGGTTAAACGTTTAATTTACCTAAGCTAAATAATCAGATAAGGATTCATATTATTAGTCAAGATCTTTGTGAAAAGGGATATAATAAAAAGGAACTAGCAGTAGGGCATGCTTGGGGAAAAAGGTTAGGTGATTTTGGAAGAAAAAAAAAGCAGGGAGGGAAATAAAAGAAAAAAAATAGCAAGAGCATGCCAAATAGTAATATTTGCAATTGTAGTAAAGGAGGCTTCTAGACAATGAGAAGGGTGAGTATTTGTTACTATCATTATGAGAATTGTGAGATAGTGCATTCATGAACAAAAAAATGGGACGAATAAATGACAAATAAAGGTATAGCATGGCTATATGAACATATGGTTTTACTAGATGGGAAGAAGGTTTGAAGGTGATAGTTTCTTATAGAATTGAATGTGCATAAATGAGGCATTTCAAGGACATTGATGTAATATGTAATACAAGCAAAGCAAAATGGAAAAATATTAAAAGAAGTAGAATAATGTTGCAACAGCCTATCTTTTGAAGACATTGTACATGACATCTATAACATGAGGTAAGCATTTTTCTTGCATTGGTGGTATGGCTTGTTGTTCAGACCATTTTCTTGTAAATGTTGTTCAAACAATTTTCTTGCAAAACTACCAATAGGGCAGAGGGATCGGAATGAATATTCAAGGGCGATACCTATTTTTCTTTGTTTAGATGGAATGTGAAGCGAAAGAAAAGAAGGAGGAGGAGAACGTAACATGTGCTTTGTAGTAGATATGTTATAGTTGGCATGTTGTGAAAGTAGTACTCGTGGCGAGAGCAACACCAACGTGTCTAAGGTTGAATTGTCATCAACAAGTTGCAAGAAATGTAAAATGGTATATAGAGGTACAAAACAAAGCTATTTAGGTCATTTTGGAGGCAAAGATATCAAAAGTGTATTGTTATACAAAGAGCAATAGTTTTGCATCTCTTATATCTACCTTTTAAAATGCATTAGATATTGATTGCAATGTTAAGATGCTTTGCATAACATTTTAGGGGATAGATTTGCAATGCTAATTAGGCATGATTTCATTAGGATGTGATTGTATGAATAGAATATAGGCTTCTCCATCGAGGCTGCTATTGGCTCCCCAAACTAACTCGAACAACCAGGAGGATTCGCTTGGGTGAATCCTCCAAGCCATAGGAGGATTCACTTGGGTGAATCATGAGGATTCGCCTAAGTGAATCCTCCAATCCAATCAGCCCAAAAAGCCTTGCAGCAGGCCTATAAAGTGCAATCAAGGCATGCAGGATGCCTATAAACTGACACTTGCCTCCAGGAGGATTCGTTTGTGTGAATCCGAGGATTTGCTTGAGTGAATCCTCCTTTGCTACTCTAGTCAATTTCGGGAGCCAATAAAGTGGGTGCTTCTCCATCATAAGTGCTACCTTTGTGAGCAACGTAGATTGAATGTACCCTTATAGATGATGATGTTGAATATTTTGGTTGCTTACATTTGTTCTCAATGGAGCTTCGAAGAGTTCTCAAAATATTTTTGTTTAGATATGAATTGAGAAGCTATGGTTTTGGCACAGCCCGAATATATAGATAATGTTCAAAGCATGTTTCTGGACAAAGCTAGATATATAATTACAGTTGGACCCTATTTATTACATGCTATTGTCAAGCTCATGAATCCATAGTCTGGGCATTACAGACAATATTCTATTCTCCTGGGGCCCTTGCAAGCTAGGTTGTCTCACTTTTACTGTCCTTTTTGTCCCCTTCTTTTAATGCTAATGTTACTAAATCTTTTTGGTTGCCCGAAGGGACAACCCTTCGGGTGAAACAGGGCTTGGGGTGCTTTGTTGAATATTCTAGTTAGAGGGTCACAAGGTCAGATCTGGCAGGGCTATGGGAGCGTTGGATTTGGGTTTACGATGCTACTATGAGTAGCACTCTTTGCAAGCCCTGCTAAAAGGCAATTATGAATCATTCAAGCTTTTCTTACCTTGTGAATATATCTGATCGCATCGATCTGAGCCCTCGGATCGCCATTCTGGGCCACTTTCCCTTTGGGACCGGTTATCGGCGTCTTCTCACAACAGCTCTTCTTCCATTCTCGTTGCTTCCCTCCCTTCCTACCCTGCTGCGTGGGGGCATGAGTCTCTTTTTCATTTATGTTTTTTGTTCATGCACTCTTTGTTGTTCTCCACCTTAGGTGTTGCTATAATCATGTTTTCTTTTTCATCGGCATCATGCCGCATTATTCTCCACCTGCGGTGATGCTGTTTATTTCCACCTCGAGGGTGATGCATATTTTCACATAATGGTTCTCCACCCATTGGGTGATGCTTTTCCACCCTATGGATGATGCTATCTCTTTTCTGTTGTGTTCTTTTTCATCTGCTTTCATCGCTCATACCTTGGGAGCTTCTTGTTGTGCGGCTTATTTCATCATTGCCATGCATGTTTGCTTTTCTCTAACCATTCACGGGTGGGTTCTTTGTGTTGCTTGCAGGATTCCGCCGTCTTCTGGGGTCCTGCTATATTTGTGTTCGCCATCAACCTATCTCCTTCGGTTCTCCAGGCAACACATTCAAGGATTCCGCCGTCTTCTGGTGTCCTGCTATATTTGTGTTCGCCATCAACCCATCTCCTTCGGTTCTCTAGGCAACACATTCAAGGTTGTTGGCGACCATTTCTCATTAGGGTTTTCCTCGAAAACCGGAAAGGGGGGTTTTTATCCCGATGAGAAGTTGTCGCCATTACCCTTCTATATTGCCTGTGCACATTTCTTTTTACGGGGTAGTCCGATATTGTTCCTATGGTCGGCTACCCCTCTCTATTCTTCAAAACATTGTATATCTTTAGCTGTGATGAATGACAAGCCTATCTATGATAGATAGGCTTGTCATTCATCACAGCAGCAGTATACAATGTGTGGTAAAATATGAATGGGGAGCTGACCATAGGAACAATGTCTAGCTACCCCATAATGAAATAAGAAAATATGCAAAGGCAAAAGAGAGGACAATTGCGACAACTTCTCATCGGGATAAAAAAACCCCGCCATTGAAGAGCTCCCCAGGATGCCTTGAAGAGCAAGGTAGGAAATTGGTGAAGCCAGCCCAAATGCGCATCAACGCCATGGAATGTATGAAACCTGGAAAAAGGGAGAAATGCCCAGAAAGTACCCGTTAGGTACAACCATGGCAGGCGAGCACCCCCTAAGAAATTAGTCCTCAGAAAGCAAAAACACCCATTAGACGTTAGAAACTGTAAATAAACATATATAGAAATAGAAAACATCACCGAGAGGTGGAAAAAGAAAAATAGCATCACCAACAGGTGGAAAGCAAAATAGCATCACCAACAGGTGGAAATCATCTAGCATCACCAACAGGTGTAAATCATCTAGCATCACCCAACGACATATATAGAAACAAACAAACATATATAGAAATGGAAAACAACACTAAGAGGTGGAAAAAAAAATAGCATCACCCACAGGTAGAGATCATCTAGCATCGCCCAACGGGTGGAAAAATATAGATAGCATCACCCATTTGGTGGAAAATAATTTGCATCAGCCATCGGGTGGAAAAGCATCACCCAATGGGTGGTCAGTACTGAGCAGAAACATAGAAAGAATAGACAAACTCGAAATAACATATAAGGCCGGGTAGGGTGGGAAGCAATGGATAAGGAAAGAGATGCTGATGCCGATAACGAGCCCCAAGCAGGACGAGCACATATATAGCTGCTCGTCCCATCCCAGAATAACGATCCGAGGGCTCGGATCGATGCTATTCTGGGAAGGGACTCGCAAGAGACACAAAACCGGCCGACTACCAGAGAACTTCCTTAGCTAGAAGCCCATGCGCCGAGAAACCTCCAAGTGTTGAGACGGGTCACGAAGCACGTAGCGAGAGCAGGAGGAAGAGGAGCGCCAACGGCCGTGGACGTGAGCAACCATGTGGAACTCTCCGAGCCGCAGCCGCCGAGGCTCCGCCACGACGAGTAGAATGTGTACCATATTGGGATGGATCCAAGCCGAACGCGAGAAGACGACAACTCCACCCCAAGCGCACAGTCGGATAGGATAAGGGGCGCAGATAGGAGGAAGAGGCGCTAAAAAGAGGGCCGCCTAAAGGAGAATCGCAGAGATGATAAGTACCCGTAGAAATTAGACGCTGGAGAATAGTCACTGGACATGTGAGCAACGGTAAATGAGCTAAAGTAACCGTCTGACCATGGGCAAGTAAATCGTAAATGAGCTAAAGTAATCGTATGACCACGAGGAAGACATACCAGGATGGTGAAGAGAGGTGAAAAAGGCCGCGACGACGAAGGGGGAAGCAGGGAGATATGAAACAGAATGGAGACATCACCAAGCAATAAAGCGGCGAAACATAGCTACGGAAGCCGTGAGGGTGGATGGGGCGCGGGAGGAAAACACCAAAGGGAAAGTGGAGGAGAAACAAGCGAACCTCCTGGGAGGTAAAGAAGCGAGAGGTAGCTGGCACAAGACAACATAAAACCACGTTAAAGTTAATTAAATTGACAACGAAAAACATCAAGAGTCACATGACGTCGACACCCCGGAAAAGGGGGACAATCTATAAGCCAAATAAAGGAAGATGAAGATCAAGAGTGCTAAGGTGAGAGTGGAATTCATGAAGGTAGCGATATGGTCAAGGAGCGAACAAGAACAAAGGGTTATCAAAAAGTGTGTAATCTGCCCAAGGTTGTAAGGACAATAAAACAATAGCAAGGGCAAGGGTGGTGTTAATAGGTCCCCAGTGATAAATGAAGAAGGTGTATAAAGGAATCAAACAATATGCCTAGTCTGCCAAAATGAAAAGACCAAACTAAGAACATGAAATGTCAACCACATCCAATAACATAAAAAGCAACTTCTCGAAGCTTACCAGATGCATGACAAACAACAACAGAATGATCAAGCTCAGAGCAATGGCAAGAAGAAAAATGAGGTTGACATCAACAAGAAGTCTAAAGCAAAGAGGTTCATAAGGTGTTGAAAATGGGTGGAACAAGATTAGGAGAGCGAAAGTGCTAAGGTCTGGTGCAGGGTAGCAGAGTGTGGTGATGTCAGAAGCCAAATAATACCATATGCCCAAAGCCATGAATAAAGGCCCCAATATGAATCATACTTTTGCAAACGAGGGACGAGATTGAGGAAAAGGATGTAGACATGTTAGCACCAATAAAAAAGAAGGTCAAGAAGGAAATTGAGACGAAAGTTAATTCGAATCACAACGTAAATCGAACAAAGATAAGGCTTAAGTAGTCAAAAGTGAGGTTATGGCCAATGAAAAGGAGGAGATGGAGATCGAAGTGCCAAGGTGGGGGTGGCGGGCAAGGAGGTCAGCCATATGGTAAAAAAGGACAAATGAAAACATAATGGCTAGGCAAAATGACAGATTATTAATAAAGCGAGTGCCATACATATGGTCTGCTATTAGAAAGCAAAGGAAGTAATGATAAATGGATCAAAAACACAATGACGACGTGAAGTGACAGATTAGTAGGAAAGCTATCCTTGTTCGCTACGAAAAAAGAGGGAGTTGAGGTGTGAGTTGTAGACAAAATGGAGATGAAAAACGTAGATGGCTATGGCAGATGCATTGTGTCTCGTGAAGGAGGTCGAATCAATTGAATGGTTAAGAAGCCTATGTGGAAATAGACAAGCGAACAAAACGATAGAAATCAAGGTTGAGGTTAGGGGCAACAGAGTGGAAATCGAAGTCAAACTAACCGAGATCGAACTTTGGTAGAATGATATGAATGGATATACATGAAAGCAAGCAAAGGGCCAAGTCAAAGTCGAAAAGGGCAAGATCAAGATCATATCAAAAACGCAGATAATGTCAGGGCCAAATTGAAGAGGAGATGCAAAGGAATCATAAAAAGGCAAAGAGACAAGTCACGAAGAAAATATAATGTACCATAATATATAATATGAAAGCAAAATGATAAAGAATCGAATGATAATGCAATAGTATGATAAGCATCCAAATATTCCGCAACTCATAAGAAATATATAAACATACAAAATATAGCCCACTCAAAAACTAAAGGTGCAGCTTACCGGGTCGGGTGTAAAGACATAATGTATCCATAATCCAAAAAAAAATGCAAAGAAATATGTCCAGAAAATGCCGATCGTCATAATAATCGAAAGAAATGTGGCAACTGATAGAAATGATGCATCAAATCCCAATGCACAAGAATAGAAATATCATGCAACCAGAAATCGAAAATCGAAAAGCAAAAAATTCACAAGTCCCACCATATGGCAGATCACCCTGTCTTGGAGGAAAAACTGACCGAAGGGAGATGACAGATGTGATGTCCCGAGAATGTGCAGAACTTGCACCTGATGAAGAGGCCCATGTCACAAATCGTATATTCCCAAGGATGGCAAAACCACTACAAACTAGTAACAAGATTGGAGAAAGCATGTCCAACAATACATGGCATAACGATGCCCCAGGAAGTGTCAAAGAGAGATTAACAATGCGAATTGATCTCGGAAATCAAGCACAAAGGAAATTATCAAACCTAAGAAAGCACCACCATCAGGAACTCAAGAAATCAACGAATTGTAAATCACATATTTGTCACATAGAAGCAAAGGCAAGTCCGTCACTCGAACTCCCGCACTAGTAGAAAATATAGAAAAGACAACCCATATAGGAAAACAATATCGTGAATGACCCAGATGGCATACTAGGCACAAAACCATATAAAACTTAAAGATAAAGATATAGGTACAAAGCCCCACACACTATAAATTGAGGGCCTCAGAGAATTGAAAGCATCCATATAACATGAATGCAAGTCATTCACCATATTCACCCCTTTATGTTTCCAAATAAAATACACATGCAAAAATGCATCTCATGAAAAACATGCAAATTATTAATCCGTAACCATACTCAAATGAATTAATGCCAGGAAATATGGATAGAAAAACAATAGCCTAAAGCAAGTCGATATAATCGTTGAAAGAAGCAAACCTAGAACAGATACCTCACCTGAGACTCAACTTGTATAAAAATGCGACAAATAATGTACGCCCCAAGTCCGAATCAAACAAGTCAAAAACCACAGTCCCTACGGCAAGAGCCTGGACGAAGGAGGAGATAACAAAATAAGGTATGTAATGTACTATAGTTGATGGAATGACGTGATGGAATCATGGAAACAAGAGGAGAACATCCCCCTATGGACCTAATAAAAATGAGATTTTAAAAGGCCACAAAGGAACTTCCGCTAGAAAAATGTCTCAACAAATACTTGTCTACATTGATGATCCGAGAATTCTGAAACGAGAACGCCCAACCCTGGAAGTCCACCTTGAACCAAACCTTCTGCCAAGTTTATAATCAGCAAATATACCTCATATCCAAACCCAAGGATCAAACCCAAATGATGTATGATCATAAGGTAAACTGCAATTAAATTCCCACCGAATGTAAAACCACGCATAAGTCCAGATGCAAAAATTGATATCGATGACATGCATATAAGAAATTTGGTCTAAAATAAACTTGATGTATTGATCCAAGCGAAGAAACCCATAGAAATATGTGAATGAGCATGCAAAACAACGTGTAAAAGAGCGAATGTGCGTAAGTATCCAACGAGACGTAAAGTATAAGAGCAACAACTGAGATCACAATGAAAGTAATTATTCAAAGATTAATATTAGGACCAAATTAGGCTAATATGAGCAAACACCAGATAAGAAATCAAGTATACCATCTCCCGGATTAGCATGCCACAAATGACCGAAGGCACTGTGTAAGTCAAAAACAATTTATACTTGCAAAAAGACATCGTATAGAAAACACACTGCAAATTACTAATTGAAAACCATGCCAAAGCACCCCATACATTAAGAGTAAATACACTCCGAAAATTCCAAATAACGCTAGAAGCACAAATAACGAGGCAATCACTCTATGGATTCCTAGAAACGAGAAGAAATTGCCTGGTGTCATGCACAAGAACAACCCTATGCAAAACGATAGTTGTAAGAAATGCTACAACAGGACTTTGATGTAGAAAATGATCGAACAAAAAACTGTCTACATAACCCTTAAGCAAAAACCCCGACATATAGAATACGTTGCAAACTCCTGAAACCCGAGACTAACCCCTAGCCCAAGGGCAAGCCAACAAATGCACCCAATTGATAGACATCTACCCAAGTCAATTAGCAATAATTGAAACAATGAGATGACATCCACCAGTCCAGTAGCAATATCATATCTTAAACAATGAGATGGCACACTAGATGGACCTGCATAAGACTATCACAACTTAGGAAAGGCCGAAAGGAGATACAATACCCAGAAACAACATAAATATGGCATAGCCCAGAAGCAAGGTTAAAAATAATAATAATACAGATCTAGGAGGGATACCAGGCGAATGTATCCCTCCCACAAAGGGCAGAATAAGACAGGCCGATCCCCTCGGTGTGAGTTTCTGTATAAGCGGAAGCGTGGAAGCAAATCGGCATCCATGGCATTGGTGTAAGCTTGCGCATGAAAGGAAATTGGAAGTAAGAAATTCGGCATCGATGCCCCCTGATGCAAGAATCATAGAGCAGAGAAGTGGCGGACAAGGGAAGCCAATCTACAAGCTAGAAAAAGGCTGAGCGACAAAGTAGAGGGCAGCAGAATAGGGGCGACAAAAAGGAGTCGAGGATAGGCTCTGAAGTCGGAAAACTGACTTGGTTGGTTGATGCTGGTAAAATTTCAGCAGAAGATCGAGATAAAGGAATCTCTTAGCAAAATGGAGGAAAACAGGAAACTACCAGAACAATGTATTAAAATCAAAGCAAAGTTAAGAGGTTACCTCGACGTCGTGGCAAATAATGAGGCCGATGCAAGCGGAATAGGCTTACAAATCCAAGCCTGAATGCGGTACTGACAACAGAGGCCCAGTGCAAGACTTTCCCGGATCGAAGAAATGCCCAATCCTCTCCATTTGATGCAAAAAAGGGCTCCTTCCAAAATGCCCAGCGTTCTTAGACAAAACCTCCGTCGCCGTATCCGGATCTTGATCAGGCAGAATGTGATCCACAATATCCTGCGTAATTTCACTAGCCCTCTCTGTGCCTGCATCCTGGGTCAGCATAACAATCCCGCCAGTAAGATAAACTAGTCAGAAATCCGCAAGCTCGATAAAGGAGCCAAAGATTTGCCACTCTTAGATTAGAGCTTGGGAGAAGAAAGATTGATCAAGGAGACGCCCTGGCATGCCAGACAAAGATGAAAAAGCTGGAAATGGGCTTCTGCATGGCATGCCGATTGCATAAAGCACCGTTATTTTAGAACCAAAACGCAATGTCACTGCACAAGTCCAAGATCTCGCCAAAACATGGCTGCACTCTGTATTCTCGGATTGTCTATATGACGGGACTCCAAGCCCTGGATCAAATGAAACTACGAAGCAAAAGGTATGAAAAACCAAGAGCATCAACTCACAAATGCATCTTACATTCATTCAATCGATAAAACTCAAAACACCAATATGCATGCTTAGCATGTAGAACACCCTTTTTTAAATTCGAGGATCACTAAGAAAAACAACCGCGAAACCAACATGCATGCATAGAAAGAGAAGAATAAAGCTTCCATTGTACCTGCTGCTATGGCACCTGCTACAATGCGCCTGCTAACAACCAAGTACGTACTTCTATGGCGAGAATCCAAGAGTAGAATCGCGTAAGGAAGTGGAAAAGTGAGAAGAAAGACTAAAGGAGGAGCAGGGAAAAGAAGAGGGAAGCAATGGACAAGGTGTGAGATGCTGCTGTGAGAAGACGCCCGCCCAGAATGATTGTCTTTCTACTATGAGATATGCATGAATCATTTTCACATGTACCAAGGCCACTGCATTAAAACACGCATCAAAAATGTTCATATATGATGTCCCATCTCATTTGCATGTACGTCATGACATTGATGCATGTTCTATGATCCTATGGCAATCAATATGCTCATTATAGGCCGAAAAAAACACATTCCACAAAACTATCTTATAAGACACATAAAGATATTGACATATATATCATCGTAGATCGAGGTGTCTCTTCTAATAGAAACTAAGTCTATTTTATGAGTTGCGGCCTTATCATCATGCTTCTCAAAATTTAAGAGGATTGTTAGATTCCTGGCATACAGTCAAAACATTATTTCACATCAGTCCAGCTGCTTCTGCTCAGTTGAATGCACCTTGTTGGTGGATCCCCCTGGCAGACAATGCACGACTTTGCTTTACAGTATACCCATTGACTCAAGAACATTGGAAAATGGCAGAAATCTTAATAATTGCAACATTGTATGACTTCGGCCAACTGTTGTTATGGGAGGCATTTCAGCTAAAGTTTTTGTTGGGGCAATGGGATAGAGCGGGTGAACCGACGGTTACGGGAAAATGGGACGTGCGCCATTTTTCTTGCTACTTTTGTCCTTTTCCCGTTTTTCTGTTACAAGCCTCTTCTTGAGAAAACTTATGGGAAAAATTTGAATTTTTGTTGATCTGAAGCTCAATTCTTGTGGATCATTCTGCTGCCCTGGTAGAAGGGTGGCTTTAGCTGCAATCCACTCATCAGTATCTACAATTTGACCCTCATCTCGATACATTTATGAAGCTGTATTCTTTCTTTACGCGATCTTTATTATGGAAACCTCTGTTTTCACAATTATAAGAGAGAAAGATAGAATCTCATGTGGATTTTTAAAGGGCACGGCTGCTGATCTTTGGAGCTCTTTGGTTTTTCAAAGGCTTTTTCGGACAATCTGTTCTTCTTGGAATTCACTTTTGTACCCTCGCAAAGATTGAATTGAAGTTCAAATCATCAATTCGGCTAGAGGAATTTGTGGGTTCGAAAGTGCGGTTGGTCCGGCCGGGGACATTCGAGTCTATTGCAATTGGTTGGATTATTTGATCTCGGTTGAAGTTTATTCTCCACATGATCCCCGCTCAATTTGAAGGAATTTCTCCTTAAATTCCCTTGAATAGTATGTGGGTCTCTCTCGCAATCAAATATCAAACATGTTAGGCTTATCGATCATCTTAGTTTAATTTTGTTTCATTCCAATGGTCTCTCATCCCCCTGTTTTCTGTTAATTTCCCCTTTTCAATTGTCAAAAATTTTTGCATGAACTTTTTGTTGCTTCTCCCTGAATTTGTCACAATGGTCACAAATTTTCCGAAAAACCCTAAACATTTGGCTCTTCTTCGCTTTCGGGCATCTTCCAAATTTTACGATCGATCCGCCATTCTCCCAAAATTGATTTCATATCAAAATCAGCCCTCGGAAACCATCCTCTTTGGTAACTTTGATAATTTATTGCTCCCCCCCTCTTGCTATGGATCCGATTTCTCATGATGTTCCTCATTGGGACAATTTGTCTGCTGATCCCGATCATAGGGGTATTCTCCATCCCCTAAACCCTGCTACCCAAATTCCCATTCCATATGGTGTTGCAAGAGGTCATGGGAGGTCCGCTTCGGATGATGGCGAACTTGATGAAAGACTCAAGCTGCGTGCTCGAATTCCATATCTAAAAGATCGGAAAATGAAGATTTATGACGGTATTTCCTTGAATTTACATTTGTGCATTCTAAAATAGATGCTCTTTCAAATTCTCTTTGTGATCATCAAAGTTCAAAATGTGGAATTAAGCTTGAAAAATTGTGGGCCTTCCTCCTCAGTCTCAACAAAGGGATCCTAATTCAGGCTATCTATTGGCTCAATTACCCCTACATCATGCTTGAATGTGGGAATTCCAGATTAGCAAATTTCTTTCTCAACTACGGGCCTATGACCTTTGATACTTCTCAGTTGTCCTTTCTCAAATGGCTCCCTAAGCTTGATATTGACCAAATGAATAATCTTTGCATTGCCTCTACATCTCTTTTTGGGCTCAATCCTATTTATTGGGATGCAGAGTGCTTCAAGCTTTTGTTCAATTCTGTTGGAACTTATATATCTACTGAATATTCCCCTGCCAAACCTCCCAGAAGCTTTGTTCGGCTTGACCTCTCCAAAGATATCCCCCTTTCCATACCTTTCATAGATGCCTTTGGTTGTGAATCTCAATTAAACCTTAGATGGTCAGGTCTGCCCTCTACATGTCAGAAATGCTTTCAAAGGCATTTCTGGTATTCTGATTGCAAAACTTCAACTGTGGACCCTCAGATTGACAGGCTCCAGCATGGGGCACAGACTCAAGAAATCCAACCTCCAAACAAGGTTTTCACTCAACAGGATCCTGAAGAAAAGCAAGAGGATCAGCCTGATATAATCACTGCTACAAAGGGGAATTCTAGTAAGAATTCACAATTCCAGAAGCTGCCAGAAAGTGATAGATTCAAATGGACTAAAGTAAATGGTAGCTATAAGAGAATACAGAGAAATAAGGCAGCTAGAGATGAAGAAAGAGATAGAGATAAAATGTGTGAAACAGCACACATAACAAAATACAATATGCCTCTATCTATGGGTGAACCTAAGCTGCTAGTAAAAGGGAATGTGTCCGAAAGTTACCTGTGCTACAGACAAGCTAAATTTCACTCTGAGTGAAATAATTAAAGAAGCTAAAGGGAAAGCTCAATGTTCATATAATCTTATGGATTTCCCAGTCAATAAGAGTAAGAGTGGGTCATTAGATATGAAATCTCGAGACAAAGCTAAGCTCCAACTGAATTCAAGTCAGGTGAATTCACAACTGAAAATCTCCTTGCCAGCAAGCTTGAAACAACAAAGCATCAACAAACCAAATGAACTGGAAAAGGACTCTCATCCAGCTAGCAATTCAAGTCAAACCATCAAGACTTGACTCAAATATCAAGATGCAATGACAAGACAACCTAAAGATCAACTCTCCAAATCCTTTTCAGGTATTATCTGACCTTAATAGTAATCTAGATCCTGAATTAAA
Source organism: Isoetes taiwanensis (assembly GCA_021234155.1). Lineage (NCBI taxonomy): Eukaryota > Viridiplantae > Streptophyta > Lycopodiopsida > Isoetales > Isoetaceae > Isoetes > Isoetes taiwanensis. The sequence continues at coordinate 6,881,841 of JAJEKV010000012.1, read as the reverse complement.
TAAAAGTAAGGTATGTGCTTCTCCTCAAATTTGTCTCTCATCTATACCCTTAAAAGACTCTTCAGCTATCCATATCCACCCAGTTGACACAAACACTGTTGAATTGCCTTCCTTAATTGATTTGGACTTCCAAATGATTGAATGTCCTTGCAATCCTTTGCATACACCCAATAAGTTTATTGAACAGATGGCCTCTCTGCAAAATCATAGCTCACATTCTTCTGATTCAAAAGAAGTTAGGATGGATATTGACTCGTAGGCTGATCCCGAGATTGTTCGATACTCGAGGATATTCTAAACATGGAGCTTCAAGGGAAAGCAACATCCAGGCAAGTTCTTAATTCTGTTCCTTTAAACAATTATAAAAATTCTATGTTTCATTTCTATCCAGGGGGTTGTTCTGATTATTCTGATAGTGAGGGATATGGTAGTGATAAGGAAAACTGGGACAAAGAAGAATTCTTAAATGAAAGTCTTAGTATCGACCCTCTGCAGGGGAAGTCCCAACCTTTTTAAAAACCCACGTGGAAAGGATAGGACTAGTCATGATGTGGTTTTGTCGGCTTCAATAAAACTCCGCCCGAGAATACTAGAAGTAAAAGGAAATCCGGAAAAGACCGGGGCTCTAGATTCTTCTTTCTTATTTTCTCTCCCCTCTCCCAGTGATATGAAGATACTTTCCTGGAATCTCAGGGGAATTAAAGGCCCTCTGAAAAGAAGAAGAGCCATTGCCCAAATTAGGCAATATAATGCAGATATCATTATCCTTCAAGAACTTAAACTTCCCTCTTTTGAATGTAGTAATTTAGGGAGTGGATTTATCCTAATTCTACCTCTACTTGGATCAGCTCATCCGAGCAAGTGGTGGAATGGCCATTATCTGGAAGAAAGATATCAATCACTCCTCCTTCTATAACAGTCCCTTAAGAGCTTGGCAAGCCTTGACCTGCTCGGTTGCTAATTCATTTGGTATTATCAATGTCTATGCTCCCACCTCTCCAAAAGATAGGGAGCCAATCCGTCTGAAATTAACTCTTGGTCGAAAGTGCTCAATCTCTTGAGAATTGGATTATTGCCGGTGACTTTAACAATACTCCATCTTGGGACCTCAAATTGGGAAATAAAATCAATATGTCCGAAATGTAAAGGGAGAACTGGGATACTCTTATTGTCGATAACGATCTGGTCTATATTCCATCCCCACGCCACCTACACTTGGTCAAATAAACAAAAGGATAAAGCAAGAGTTTTACGCACCCTAGACAGATTTTATGTCTCCAATCCTTCTACATCCTTCTGGGATAATAGTTATGTTACAAGTGATGAGGGTACTTCCATCTCTGACCATCAGCCCCAGTTCCTTCATACCTCTCATATCACCAAGCATCAAAAGAGAAGGGAGCACGCCCTACAAGTTCAATTCCTCATTGCTAGAGAATGAGAAATTTCGCTCTCGATTCGAGATCCTTTTATGAGACTCTTTCCAATAATTCTAATGTGGTTGATGGTAGTCAATTGCCCTCTATGAAATGTTTCTACTCTAAGATCAAGCAAATCAAGGGGTGGATTAAAAACTGGTCCAAAGTTATCAAAGAGGAGAGAACCAAGGAAAAAAACCAGCTCCTAGTGTATATGAAGGATATTAGGTCTCTTCTTCAGAATGATCCATCTAACTACAATCTCCATGTTGGTGAAGATATTTTAGAGAGAAGAATTAAGAATATTGAGGAGATGGAAGCTAAGGGATCGTGATTAGATGTAAAATCAAATATGCTAATGATATGGACTCGGCTCCTCTAAATTCTTCTTCAGGGGTTGCAAAGAGTAGGGTTCTTAGAAACTCCATTGCTGAAACTAGTGATGATCAAGGTAACAATTACAGTTCTCATTCTGAAATTGCTAATTTTTTCAAGAGCAGATATATGGATATCTTTAGTGATAAGCCAATAGACCCCAACATGGCCTCAGAAGCCAAAGAGTTTAATTCCATTGTGGACTCTATTCTTCCTGCTCCTAGGGAAATCATGGATGAAGCTCTCATTGCCATTCCATCTCACATTGAGATCTATGAGATTCTAAACTCCTTTACCAAAGGCAAATCTCCTGGGCCGGATGGCCTCCCTGCTGAATTTTACATCAAGTTTTGGGATATTCTCAAAACTGATGTTATCTTCCTTGTTCATGCCTTCTGGAATGACAATCATTTGCATCCTTCAATTTCCAGTGGATTTATCTCTCTCATTCCTAAAGTTGATCATCCTTCTAAGTTTCAGGACTGGAGGCCCATCTCCCTCACCAACACCACCTACAAGCTATGTGCTAAGATTATTGCTATGAGAATCAAAAGCTTCCTTCAGAGAAATATTAGCCAAAATCAATCAGCATTCCTTCCAAATAGATATATCTTGGATAATTATGTGGCTGCTATGGAAGGTCTGCATTGGAACAGAATTTCGAACCAAAATTGTATTCTTCTCAAGCTGGATTTTAAAAGAGCCTTTGATTCTGTGAGATGGGATTTTCTGGATTTTGCCATGTCTAAATTGGGCTTCCATCCTAAGCTCATGAATCTTATTCATGGTTTAAACTCTAGATCCAATTATCGCTTGTCCTCATCAATGGTGTCCCTTCCGGCTTCTTTCCTCTCTCTTGTGGAGTTAGGCAAGGATGTCCTCTTGCCCCCTATCTTTTCCTTGTGGCTGCTGAACTCTTAACTAGGGTCACTCTTCATTATCGAATACTTGCCAGCTTGAAAGGTTTAAATCTCCCAAATTCTGATGATAGTATTTCCATTCTTCAATATGCCGATGATACCTTTTCTTCCTTGATCTTTGATCTCCAAAATATTAATCTTTTTCTTAAGATCTTAAGGCAATTCTCTTCACGCCTACGGTATCCAATTGAATTTGTGTAAAAGTATGATCATTGGTGACCTCAATATTCCAGTTCTTGGCGGCATTAATGTCCTTCCTTCTAATCGGGCAACCAAATTATCAGGGTTGCCTATAGCTTTGAATCATAGCATCAAAGGCCTACGGGATCCTATTATTTCGAGAATAAAAAAGAAATCGAACAATTATGGGAATTATCTCTCTTGCGGGGTAGATCTATCATTGCAAATGCCGTTTTGCCAGTTCTCATGTTTACTTTTCCCAGCTCTAGTTGCTCCTAAATATGTCTACACGGAGCTTGAAAAGGTAATCAGAAATTTCATTTGGAAGGGAAGTCATTTGGTTAATGGAATTCCATATGTAAGCCTAAAGTCTCGGAGGTTTAGGTTGCAAGAACCTTTTATTCAAGCTCAATCTCATGGTAAACTCATTTGGAAAGCTATTCATGGGAATCAATCTCCGCTTATATCTTTATCGTATTGGATATCTTTAAGTCACCCTTGTGGTCATCCTCTATTCATCATCCGCTTCCCTCATTCTCGCTTTCAATCAACTGAAGCCAGTTCCAACATCTCCCTCTTATGCACAATCTCATCAAGGCCTGGAATGTCTCTCCTAATTTTCATTTCATTAAAAAGAGAGGAGCTTCACTCGATGTTCCAATCTTTTGGAATCCCATCATGATCGAAAGCGTAACTCTCCCCGTTTCTTGCTATCAAGCATCCTGAATTTATAAGAAATGGAATGAAGCTGGTTTAGTCTATATCGTAGACATGTTTATATGTGGTAGAGTCATTTCTTGGACTAGATTGAAGGGTATTATCGGAGGCACCTCTTTCGATAAGAAAATTTATTTTTCATCAAACCCTTCCTCTCAAATTTAGTCATCCAATTGGAAAGAGGATGGAGAGTAAATGACAAAGGGGATTACAAAGTCAAAAAATGTTTACAATGCAATGACTTCCAACAATGAGGGATGTAAAGCTATGTTGAAATGGTCCATTACTTATGATCAGCTCAAAAGTTTATTTCATAATGTTTGGCATTCTTATTGCCCTCCTAAGGTCTCATATTTCATTTGGCTTATTGCTAATGGCGGTCTAAAACAATCTGGTCTCTATGTCCGGGAGATACCCTAATATTTCTCGCTATGTGCCCTTTAGCTTGTAACAGCCCCAAGATATGTCCCATATTTTCTTCTCAGAGCTCCCTAAATGGTTTTTCGGTCTTGGTTTCTCGATAAATTTATGATTGAAATCAATGAGGATCTTATGTCCCTTATGAATCAGGATAATAAATTTGATAATACAATCATTAAAATTGCTCTATGGAACATTTGGAAAGCAAGGAATAGGGTGTTATATGGTAAAAAAAGTGTGTCCATCTTCTGGTTAAAAATGCACTTTCAGTTTGATTTTGAGACTATTGCTACAGCACATAAAAAGAAATTTGGAGCTAATTTTGACAGGAAATGGGAAGAATATGAGTATCTTAGTTTCTTACGGGGAGAAGGAAACAACAAGTTTGATACCACAAGCTCTCCCTTCATTCGGACATCTCGGGATCAAGTCAATGGTACTATAGTCACAAATTAATGGCAGATCTATATGGGTCACTGTTACTTCTTCTGGTGGATAAGGATTTGTTTCGACTCTGCTATCAAAATAATTGGCCCCTTGCCCAATATCTCTTTGGCTCCACAGATGCCTTCAATGCCTACTTCAATTCCTACTTCTCGGATCAATGGGCCAAATCCCCGGCCCATTTGTCCTTTAAGCCAAGAAGCATATACCGGCTTTTATTTTATTTAGTTCTGGTTTACTCTTTTGGTGGATTTTGGCAGGTTTGCAATTTGCTCGTTGGAATCGGTTCTGCTCCGGAATTGTGTTCTGCTGTTTACCTACTGCTATTTCATTCTACCAAGGGTGGTTGCTGATCGTTCTTCCTCCTTAATCTGAAGACTTCATTTTGCGCTCTGTTTACACTCTATTATCAACTGCTACACTTCACTATATTTTGATATGCTTCTTCTAAAAGCATATTTTTGCTATGTACTCTGAGATTTCATAATTAATGATAAAACCAACTCTTACCTTCAAAAAAAAAAAATAATAAAAAAAATGGGATAGAGCTCTTTGGCAAAAGGTTGTTGACTATCTACAACCTATTATGCGAAACCAAGAAGAATTTTTGACATGGGTTTGTCATGAGGAGGTTAAGGAGTGCAAACTCGTGAACTCTATGTATAAGTTATTGCTTAATATTGTATTCTTCCTCGAAAACCCTTCGGGGCGGGGGTTTTTTAATCCGGGCAGTAATCCGCTTGCTGCGTTTTTGTATTGGGTCCCATAGACCGATTGGTCTCCGTGGACGATAAAAGTACCTTCCTTCCTTCCTTCCTTCCTCCTTCTAATAAGTGGCCCCTTCAACTCCTTCCTCTTCAATGGCAGCAGATGTAAGCTATTTCATCCTAAAATGGCAGTTCTTTGGTGGCAGATTCTTCATCGATGTCTTTGGGTTAATGTGCTTGTTCACAAGTTTAACCCTCGAATATCAGATCAGTGTCCAGTATGGAAGCGTGAATTTGAGACCATTAAATATTGCTTTGTGATCACCTCAGACAGGTATGAGCATGGTTGTTCTCTCTTTTTCAAGTTTCATTAATGTTAGAAATTATCAGAGGATAGAACAAATTTCACAACTTAATGACTTTGCCTAATTGATAATAACAACAAATGAAGAATCAAATTGATCTAATAGCATAAGTCATTTCAATTCTAAAACCACACCTTATGTCAATGGTATAATCATTAAGTAAACATCTCCTTCACATTACCATTATTACATGTATTCAAAAACCATTGGAAATAATCATAGTGGCACTGTTCATATGAGATCGATGAAAACACTGTAGCATCGAATAGGTCATTCAACTTATAACCAGATAATGCATACCTGTTCTCCGGATCACACTTAGTAATTTCCAATGCACAAACATCTGCATTGCTCGTTCATTTATTTTTGCAGTCCGGCGGTCAAGCCAGACCGCTTGCAGGTTACCGAATCCATCTGATCTTCATGCCTTCATAATATTGGACCGAGCTGTTTGAACTGCAATTGGCTCCAAGGATCTCGACGAGCTCATTCGAATATTCCCGTATCTTGCTTCAATGATTTAACCATTAGTTTAATATTTCATACCTATGTCAAGTTAATAACCTAATGTATGTAACATTGATCCCATTCTTAACTCCTTAAACTTGAACTAGATGGACTTCTCTGCTTACACTGTTCTTCAAATTTGTTCTTCTGCATAAATACTCTAGGTACTCGATCTCCATTATCAGAACTTAATTGTAAATGACTTAATATCAGAAATTTCCATCTGTCTCAGCAATATATAACTGTCTTGAGCATCTTCAACTCAAATTATGACATGAACTCCAACATTCCCCTTTCATGTCATAATTTTAATATTTTTGCAGTTCATTGCTGTTGATAATTTTTAAAACCTTCTCCAACTTAATGCCTTGGTCATAATGTCTGCAAGCTGATCTTCAGACTTTACATACTTTAATTGAATGAATCCCTTATTCACCATGTCTCTGATATAATGCATCTCCATTTTAATATGTTTGGTCCTCTCATGCAACACAGGATTTTTGTCATAACAATACAACTTTGATTGTCACAAAATAATTATGTGCTATCTTCCTGCTTTATTTCCAACTCATCCAAGAACCTTCTAGCCCAAATAATTTCTTTTGCGGCTAGAGTTATTGAAGCATATCCAGATTCTACAGTTGACAAGGCTATTGATGATTGTTTTTTGCTTCTCTAACAAACTGGTGCTCCTCCTAACATTACAATGTATTCTGAAGTTGATTTACGTTCATCTAGATCTCCACACCAGTCTGCATCACTGTAACTTTTCAATCTCAGGTCCTTTGAGCAATAGACAATTCCTATGTGTTTTGTTCCTTTCAAAAATCTTTGTACTTTTTTAGCTGCCAGCCAATGCTCATAACCTGGATTATTGTTATATCTGCTCAATACATTTACTATGAAGGCAATGTCAGGTGTTGTATTATTAGCAATGAATAATAAACTTCCCACCAGCTGTCTGTATGGTACCTTGCTCATTTTCTCTTTCTCATCTTCACTTTGAGGGCAGAGTTCCTTTGACAGTTTGCTTCCAGCAATGATAGGTATTTTCACTGAATTGCATTCTAGCATATTGAATTTCTCCAAAACTGAATCTATGTACTTACCTTGGTTTAGTGATATCGTCATGTTTGCTCTGTCTTTTTTAACTTGAATTCCCAAGAACTGAGCTAACTCTCCAAGATCTGTCATCTTGTACCTGTTTTTTAGCATCTCCTTGCATTTATTTAAGAATTTCATGTTATTGGATGCCAGTATGCAATCATCCACATACACAGCCATTATACAAAAATCTCCTTCATCTTTAAGTAAATAAACATTGCCATCATCAGCCAACTTAGTAAAGCTTTGTTCTTTTAAGAAATTGTCAATGCAAAAATACCATTGTCTTGGAGATTGTTTCGAACCATAGACTGCGTTCTTTAGCCTCCATACTTTTATCTTTCTCAACTTCAAAGCCTTGAGCTTGTCTCATGTAAACTTCTTCCTCCGAATCTGCATTAAAAAAAGCTGTACAAACATCCATATGATGTAAGTCTAGGTTTAAAGCATTTGACATGGCAATTATCATCCTAATGCTGGCTAATTTAACAACTGTTGAGTAGGTTTCATCAAAGTCTACCCTCTTTTTTTGTGAATAGCCTTGAGCAACCAGTCTTGCTTTGTGCTTTGGACTGCCATCTGCATTTACTTTCAATTTAAACACCTTCTCCATTCTTCCCCTTTGGCAGATCTACTAGTTCGTAAGTAGATGTTGTTTCAAATGATCTCATCTTCTCTATCATTGCTTCTTTCCATTTATCACTGTCAAATGAGTTAATAGCCTCCTCAAAAGTCCCTGGTGTTCCAGATTCTAATACCATATATATTTCATCTGTGTTATCCTTTAAAACATTTTGCAATCTACTATTCCTACCATTCTCTTTTCTGCCAAATTTCTGTATGTCAATATCAATTTCTTGTTGCAACCTTTCTCCTTCAGTTCTCCTTTTCTTAACCTAATTATTTGCTTCTGCTGGTTCATGCTCCTGTCTTTCCCCTGCAACACTTTCATCATTATTATTATCTTCTTCACTATTAGAATCAGAATCTTCATCATCTGTATCATTTTGAGTAATTTCTTCCTCTCTTGTGGTATTAGAACTCATCTTATTATCAGAATTATGTCTTTCCTCTCCTTTTAAATTCTCACCTTCTACTAATGGTCTATATATTTTCTTGAAAGGTTACATCTCTGCTCACCAAAACCTTCCTCTTAAGTGGATCATACATTCTATATCATTTTGAATGCATATCATAGCCAACCAAATAGGTTATTCTTGACCTGTCATCCAATTTCAATCTTAGTTCCTGAGGAACATGTGTGTATCCAAGACAGCCAAACACTTTGAAGATCCCATAATTTGGTGTTTTTCCTGACCAAACGAGTTCTGGTATTTTTCCTTCTAAGCTTTTTGATGGCAAGGTATTTTGTATGAACACAACAGTCTTGACCACCTCCTCCCATAGAAAATTAGGCAGACCTGCATGCTTTAACACAGATCTTGTGGCATTCAATATTGTCTTGTTCTTCCTCTCAGCCATACCATTCTATTGAGGTGTATGGCTACAGGTAAATTGTCTTTTTATACCCCTGCCAAGGCAATATTTAACAAATTTTCCTGATAAATACTCTCTCCCTCGATCAGACCTTACACATTTGATCCTTTTTCCAGTCTCACATTCTACTTCTGCTGCAAAAATTTTGAATGCTTCAAAAGCTTGGTCTTTTGTTCTTAGACAGTACAATCTTGTTTTCCTGCTATAATCATCAACAAAGGTTATAAAATACCTTTTTCCTGTTATTCATGTCACATTCAATGGATCACAAAGGTCAGTGTGAATTAATCCAATAATTTCATTTGCTTTTCCTTTAGCCTTTGAAAATGGCAGTCTGGAATGCTTTTCTAGCATGCAACCCCTGCAAATATAATTTTCTGTTGCTTTGTCAGATGAAACTAATAATCCCTGCTTTATCATGAATTCAATTTTTTTCACATTGGTGTGTCCAAGCCTTTCATGCCACATTGCAATATTTGGAGCTAAAGTCAAATTAATACTTTCAACTGATCGAGTATTTATAACAAACAGGTTGCCAACTCTTCTTCCAAGGAACTTTAATTCATTTCCATCAAAGATTTTACAATGAGTTCTTTCAAAAACAACTTTCAATCCCATATCAACTAATTGGGATATAGAAATCAAATTCCTCACTAAACTAGGAACGCACAAAACATTTTGCAGGTTCACAATCCTCCCATTTAGATCAAAAAGCTCAAGGATGCCAACATCTTCAATTCTTTGCAGGTTACCATTTCCAACTTGTATATGTCCACCTTGACTTCCCCTCCTTTCTTTTAGGATTTTTGAACTACATGCAATGGATTTTTCTGCTCCACTATCTAGAATCAGAAAGTCATTGTCATCAATTTTATCATTAGTAGCAACAAAAGTTTTATGCATTCTTACCTCATCCTCTTCACCTTCAGTGACTTCTTCAAGCATGACTTCTTCTGCTATGTTTGCTTCTGCATTTGAGCTATTTCTGAATCTTCCCCTTCCTCTTCCCCTAGTTGCAGAATACCCTCTTGCTCCCTTTTCTTTTCCTTTAGTAAGCCCCTTTGGTGATGAGCACATAATGTCCTCTCCCTCCACAATTGTAACAATTTATTTCTTTTGTCATTGAAGGACAGTCTATTTTCAAATGGCCATATTGATTACAATTAAAGCATGGGCCAAGTTTTCCTCTTTTCTTTTCTTCTCTACCTTTTCCTTTTGCAAATAAAACTTGTGTGGCTTCTTCTTCTTCCATCACTTTGTTCTGCGCTATTTCTGTCTTCAGCATTCTCTCTGCCTCGATTCTTGATTTTGCTAGAGTTCTAATGAACATGGCTATGTTCCCAAGACTGGTGACAGATCTTGAAATGGTCAAAACTTGTTGCTGTTGAGTATAAAATACTCCAGCCCCCTCCAAGTCAGCAATAATATTGTCAAAGGTTTGAAAAAGATCATTGACATTATCTTTGTCATGAAATCTTAGCCTTCTTAATTCATTTTCTAGCACATCTATTTGTGAGGAGGTTTTCTCCTCATAATTAAGAAGCATATAGCTCCACATCTCACTGGGATGTAATCCTCTTATTTTTAAAACAATACTTGAGTTTACCTTACTCATTATAATGCCCTGGGCCTCTCTCAATTTTGCAACTTCTACTGTACCTCCTCTTTCAGTAGATGTTGCTCCAGTTCCAGCACCTGTCTCTGCTCCATTTACTGAGCTCGAGCTTCCTTTAGCAGCAACTTCAGAGGTTCTGCTTCTAACACCTTTGTCTCCTGGTTCAACAATACCCCATAACCCTTCTACTTGCAGCACATGTTTAATCTTCTCCTTCCATACTTGAAGCCCTGAGTCTCCCTTGAACACATCAATGGCATTTAATAAGTCTGCACTAAATCTGCTTGCCATTTATCTCAACCTAGCTCTGATACCACTGTTAGAAATTATCAGAGGATAAAACAAATTTCACAACTTAATGACTTTGCTTAATTGATAATAACAACAAATGAATAATCAAATTGATCTAATAGCATAAGTCATTTCAATTCTAAAACTACACCTTATGTCAATGGTATAATCATTAAGTAAACATCTCCTTCACATTACCATTATTACATGTATTCAAAAACCATTGGAAATAATCATAGTGGCACTGTTCATATGAGATCGATGAAAACACTGTAGCATCGAATAGGTCATTCAACTTAGAACCAGATAATGCATACCCGTTCTCCGGATCACATCTAGTAATTTCCAATGCACAAACATCTGCATTGCTCATTCATTTATTTTTGCAGTCCGGCGGTCAAGCCAGACTGCTTGCAGGTTACCGAATCCATCTGATCTTCATCTTCATGCCTTCATAATATTGGACCGAAAGACGCTAGAAAGAATTGGAATGCTATCACAAAAATTTCGCCTTTTAAGATCACTGTGTATCATAACCGACCTTGATGCTGCATCTTTAATTTGTTACAAATAAAACATTAGGAAACAAAAAAGTGGACCTTAACCATCAGTTTTCCCCTGATATAATATTTTTAATCACATCTTTCAGGTCAATTTTTGGCATTCAACTCAGGCAGTATCTGAGCCTATGATTGGCTACAGTATTTGTTGCTAGAATCACCTGTTAAGGATAACATTCCAGCCATAAAAGCACACATTTTGATGCCTACTACTCCTTGAAGAAAAACTCCTTTTATATCATGAATGTAATAACTGATAGTTGTTATCCTTTCAACTTAGAACATAAAAGTCATGGAAATGACCATTTTAGAAGAAGATATCTTGCTTAGAATTGGACAGTTCTTACTTTTGGACAATTTTTAATTGGGGTTGCATTTCCTCATATTTCTCACTTTTGAAGAGATGTTGCCAAAAAGGTGCAAAGGACCGGATAACTACTGCTAGAATTCTGGAATCAAAGCTGAGGTGAAATAGTTTTTTTTACTAGGGCCTTGCATTAACACTAAGAGAATAAAATCATGAGCCTTTCGGCCACACGCTTCATGTGGTATGCATGTACTGAGAACAAGTTGACCACATTCTTATCTGCCATGACTCTTCTCCAATAAATGTGTATAGATGGTATGTTTCCATCACATCTAGCAGGTGCACCTTTGGTTCCGCTTTACATTGAAAATACGAGCTTGGGTTCTTACGAAACGACTCATGTGTTGTGTATATAGTGATGGATCCCAAAGTTACATTTTCATCGCCTGAAACACCTGAAGTAGGAACGGCCCCGTTATTCGTACCTGACAGCATCAGGTGTATCTTCTGATGGATCCCAGCCATCTGTCTGCAGGGTCCATCCTGGCCATTCGTTTTATACCGGCGGAATCACATCCGCAAAATACCGCCGGACGGAATCACCGCCCTTTTATTCCACGCGCCGGAATCACCATCCAGAATATCCCAGTAAAAATTCAAAATTTTGACGTCTTGTTTGTTCTTCTGGGAGGTCTTTTAGCTAGTGCGAGCTACGACGGCTTGCTCCGACGATAGATGGCGATTGAACAGGCTGGGGTTGAGGAGATCTTCCTTCTTTTCTTGTTCTCATTTTATTTTCTTCTACAGAGGGGGCGTTCCTTCTGTCTCTTCTTTTTTGATGTTATTGCCTATGCTATTGGATTTAGGCTTGGAAATATCCATTGGGTTTAGACAATTTTTTACCTAAGCAGCTATTCCGTGCTTCATTTTTGAAGCTTTCGGCTATGGCGACAGTACTCAATGAAGACCTAACCAGCTATTTTATGCTGCCTGGAACTGGTTGCTGGAACGGACCTTGCATGAAATAGGGCCTCGCTGCTGCAGTAGAAATGTCGCCCTGGTTGACGGATCTCCATGGCACTGCCATCGTTTCGAGCTTTTCAGGAGCCATCGCTACAGCCACACACTATCGACCAGGGGCAGATTGGGGTTCTCCGAAATGTATTTCAAGCTTTTTCTTTTAAAATAGGATTAATTTTCTTTCTCTTGGAGTTGGCGCCTATAAGCCTAAGTCTGCGACCTGTAAGCCTAGGTATGCTTCCAGCTCCAAAATCTGCCTGTAAATTTTTCATTTCTACCCTGTTTCAACAGTATCCTCGTGTTTTTTCTGCCTTGAAAGTATTCGGTGCATAACCTGTATGCTTTCCATTCTTTGTATATCCTTCAGTAGCAAGCGTTGCACAGGTATGGTGCCTTCCGGACAAGGAGTGCATTCGTGATGAAACCGTTGCCATGGCAGAGACATTTTGGTCTTCTTTTTATATTTCTCTGCGTTGAAGGATTGCTTGCTGAAAATTGATGGCATCAGCTGTAAATCCGTTCCCAAAAATCGTCAGAACCCATCCCTGATTTCTGCAATCAGCCATTACGGGCTTCAATTTTTCTAGCGAAACAGAACAAGCCTTGGAGGAATGGACGCTTACAAATAAAGGCTGATGATCTTATTCCTTGTTTGTTGTTCTTGCTTTAAAGGAGCCCATGGCATTGCCGATATTGGCAAGGGGTTCAAATCCCCATCCATAAAAATTCTGAGCAATGCAGAGCATAACAGTGGACAAGCACGAAAAAAATTGAGTAGCCCAGATTTATATTTTCTTCCAATTCAATCCACCCTGCTTGCTTTTGCAAGCAAATGTAAGTTATACCTTAAGAATTCGCCGCTCATCTGCAGAAATTGAAATTGAAAATGACAAACATTGGGCTTTTGCAAGTACCTAGTGATTCCGTCCGGTAGAATATGGCACCGAATATTCCCTGGGGAGAGAATATTATGGTATGTGATTCCACTGGGCAGGATCAATTCCAAATGGCGATTCCATCTGGTGGAATCTATCACGGCTGATTCCATCAGGCGGGATCAATTCCGAATGGTGATTCCATTTGGTGGAATCTGTCACTGGTGATTCCACGAAGGCGAATACTACAGTAAGTGATTCCATCTGGCGGTATCAATTCAGTGTGATTCCATTGCGTGGAATAACAGAGCGGTGATTCCGGCTGGCGTTATTTTGTGGATGTGATTCCACTGGAAGGTATAAAACGGACGGCCAGGATGGACCCAGACGGGGGTCGGAATCCATTAGAAGGTACACCTAACGCTGTCAGGTACGGATAACGGGGCCTCTGGAATAGATCCCATTTCCGAAGGGTTACTGATTCCGCGGGAGAGTAGTCACCGGGATGGAATCACCAAAACTAGGGTAAGGCTATTTTCACCCATACAACCCTAACCTTACTGGTTAATATGTTGCACATTGACTTTAAAGTTCACGTTTCTCTCTCATATGCACAACATAAACATAGCAATATCTAGCTACCTACGTTTGGAATGTATTGCATTATATAGTGGTGTTGTGATGAAAGAGAGATGAATATGGCCATTCCCATTGCACCTGCGCTAGCTATTGTTTGTGCACCAGCTAATGTTTGTTGTATATAAAACTGGACTTTCCTGACGTGGAAACCTGCCGACGCGCGACATCGCGGAGGCAGGTTGACACATCAGGAAAGTCCAGTAAATGGACTTTGCTATTACGTGGACAACAGATAGGCGTCCCTTTTGCGTCACGTGTCGCCAATCCAACGGTCAAATCAAGAAAGTCAAGTAAAAAAGTAGAATGTTAGTAAATGAATTTGCTGGAAAAGAAAGAGAAGGCAAAAATGCACGTGGCAGCACAGAATAGGACGCCGGGCAGAACGACGCCTATCTGTTGTTTACGTTGCAAATAATCTTAAAGATGCTAAATACAACGTTCATCACTTCCTTTCAAAGGCAGCTTTCATAAGATTTAGGGTGCTTTCCCATGAGATTGGCGACCTGAAAATCTGGGCCCAGGTCAAAAACCTGAGCGTTGAGAAATGCTTGGTGATTACTTTTGATTCAGGTCAAAAACCTGAGTCTTTGAGGTTGAGGCGCCCACGGGAACCTGCACGCCTTGATCTGGACCTCAAGAAAACCTTGAGGTCGGAGGCCCATGGGAAAGCACCCTTAGAATGTTAGCATGATTGCAATAACGCAGTGAAATCACTAGACTTCACAATGGCAAAATCATGTTTTTTAGATGTTGGAGATATTAGTGATATGCGGCAGCGCCTAGGTAAACATGTCTTATATTTTTGCCTCATTGGGAGTGAAACGCACATAAATAACAAGGGTGTTCTTATGCGGAATGAGGTGGGCATCAGTTTCTACTTTGTTATGGGGTAAGAATTTTGTTTCTATAACAAAATCCGTAAACACGTAAATTGACTAGGTAGAGGTTACCGGTTTTATTGCCTTGACTGCCGTATAAAATATGTTTTTCTCGAAGCTTCACCTTCGAAATTTCGCGAATATGGTATACCTTTAAAATCGGACGGCTCACAACTGGCCCAGCAAACCAAGCCTCTGCGGACATTACACGTGGAAGTAAGGCTGCATCTCATTGGCTGAAATGAAAAATTTCGCGTCACATTACTTCTTCATCAACGTAACCACTCACGCCATGACACGTGTAACATCCACGCAGCTAGCCTTTTCGTTAAATTGAGAACCTGCTTCCACTGATCTAGCTTGCATCTCGCGGATCTATTTTCCTGTTTTGTAAACCTTGGCGATCCATGGCTCGTCGTAGCGGATTAGCTCTATGCTCCTTCCTGTTTGTAGGTAAGAATGTGCCTCCTCATACTGGATTTTCGTTTTTTTTCCCCGATCCCATTAACTCTGGCTCTAAATCTCAACTTTTTCCTATTTAGGCATTTGGGCTGCATCTCTAATAGCAGCAGAAGAGGCTCCCAAATTGGGCACTGTTATTGGTATTGATTTGGGAACAACATATTCCTGTGTGGGTGTTTATAAGAATGGACATGTAGAAATCATAGCCAATGACCAAGGAAACCGTATTACCCCATCATGGGTAGCCTTCACAGATTCAGAAAGGCTTATAGGAGAAGCAGCCAAGAATCAGGCTGCTGTTAATCCTGAGAGGACTATCTTTGATGTTAAACGTCTGATTGGAAGGAAGTAAGTGTTTTGTTATTTTATTCGAATTTATTCTGTTTCTTAGACGTCTTTGTTCATCATCAACTGGTTACTAAAACTTAATGGCATGCTGTTTTTTAGGTTTGAGGACAAAGAGGTCCAACGTGATATGAAACTATTTCCTTACAAGATCATCAACAAAGAAGGGAAACCCTATATCCAGGTTAAGATCAAGGATGGGGAAGTTAAGGTTTTCAGTCCTGAGGAAATTAGTGCTATGATTTTGGTAAAAATGAAGGAAACTGCCGAGGCATTCTTAGGGAAGAAGGTCAAGGATGCTGTTGTCACTGTTCCAGGTATGACTAAAATAGTGCTGTTTGTTTTTATCCACTGAAAGTTGTAGCATGACTAGCACGTTTTGAAAACTACACTAAGTTCAGATTAGTCTGTTTTTCGGAAGTTTTTGATATAAATTAATTTGTGAATATACTCTGTTTCAGCTTATTTCAACGATGCCCAGAGACAGGCTACGAAAGATGCTGGTATCATTGCTGGACTTAATGTGGCTCGTATTATTAATGAGCCAACTGCGGCAGCAATAGCTTATGGTCTTGATAAGAAGGGAGGCGAGAAGAACATTCTTGTGTTTGACCTTGGTGGTGGTACATTTGATGTAAGCATTTTAACAATCGATAATGGAGTATTTGAAGTGTTGTCTACAAGTGGTGATACTCATCTTGGAGGTAAATCTCAAATGCCTGTCCTCAAAATTTGACACAGATTTGAGTTTTTAGCTAATATTTTTTCCTGTTACAGGTGAGGATTTTGACCAGAGAATCATGGAATACTTCATCAAGCTCATCAAGAAAAAGTACAACAAGGACATTAGCAAAGATAACAGGGCTATTGGAAAGCTTCGTCGTGAGGCAGAGCGTGCAAAGAGGGCACTCAGTAACCAGCATCAAGTTAGAGTTGAGATTGAGAGCCTTTTTGACGGTGTTGATTTCTCTGAACCACTTACCAGAGCAAGATTTGAGGAGCTCAACAATGACTTGTTCAAGAAGACTATGGGCCCTGTTAAGAAAGCCATGGAAGATGCTGGCCTTCAGAAGTCACAAATTCAAGAAATTGTTCTTGTCGGAGGAAGCACCCGTATTCCAAAGGTCCAGCAATTGTTGAAGGACTTTTTCGAGGGCAAGGAACCTAACAAGGGAGTCAATCCTGATGAGGCAGTTGCCTATGGCGCAGCTGTTCAAGGTGGTATTCTTAGTGGTGAAGGTGGCGAAGAAACTAAAGGTAAAGAACTGCTGCTGCTTGCATCATCATATGCCTCTGCATGTCTTTCTTTAAATTCACATAAATTGTTTTTTTCTTATTTGTAGATCTGCTGCTTCTTGATGTCACTCCTTTGACCCTTGGTATTGAAACTGTTGGTGGAGTTATGACAAAGCTCATTCCCAGAAATACAGTTATTCCAACTAAGAAATCACAAGTCTTCACTACCTATCAGGATCAGCAAACAACTGTTTCCATTCAGGTTTGTTAACTTATAGCATTTGATTGCTTCTCAATTGCTTCTTTAGGTCTTTAATGTGAGACAGTTGTTGAAAGTTATCTGATGGTGTGCGCAGGTCTTTGAGGGAGAGAGGAGCTTGACAAAGGACTGTCGTGAACTTGGAAAGTTTGATTTGAGTGGTATTGCCCCTGCTCCAAGGTATTATCTTATTTACTCAAATTGCAATAGCTATCTAATTCTTTCATGATATAGTTACTCACTGTTGCATGAAATGTTTTTAACAGAGGAGTTCCTCAGATTGAAGTTACTTTTGAAGTTGATGCTAATGGTATTCTAAACGTAAAGGCGGAGGATAAAGCCACTGGTAAGGCAGAGAAGATTACTATTACCAATGACAAAGGTCGTCTATCTCAAGACGAGATTGATAGAATGGTTAGGGAGGCTGAGGAATTTGCAGAGGAAGATAAGAAGGTGAAGGAAAGGATTGATGCCAGGAACAGTTTAGAAACATATGTTTATAACATGAAGAATACCATCGGCGACAAGGACAAGCTAGCAGAAAAATTAGATTCTGATGACAAAGAAAAGATTGAAGCAGCATTGAAGGAAGCCTTGGAGTGGTTAGATGATAACCAAAGTGCTGAGAAGGAAGATTTTGAGGAAAAATTGAAAGAGGTGGAAGGTGTTTGCAATCCAATTATAACCAAGGTATATCAAAAAGCTGGTGGGCCTGGGGCAGAATCATCCTCAGATGAGGAAGAAGAGGAAGATCACTCTGAGTTGTAAAATTTTCCAAAGCATGTGACAAGTTTTGTAGGAGTCGAAACAAAAGGGTAATTCTTTACTGGTTGGGACAAGTATGAATGCCACAAATACTTAAATGTGCCTTAATGTGTGAGACTCTGCAGTCTCGTAACCTTAGTCAAAAGGTACTCAATCAGGTACTTGTAGATATCTACATGATTCAAAATCATGTTGGGAAAATGATATATTGATTTTGAAAAATGAATTTGGCATGTTTTTGAAATAGTTCAATCTCCTGTTACTTTTTAGTGTGAATGACAGTTTTTGGACTCTGTTAAAAGTTCGGTTGTTGGACTCTGTTAAAAGTTATCTTTGTTCCTTGCTTTTTTCTGCTTGTTTCTTCCCATTTACTGGGTCTTATGTTTTTCTGGCCATTTCTGTGATGCTAGATTGGCATTTACAGGATTCTATGTTTAAGTGGGCAAAAAGTTGATATAATTTTATGAGTAGGTGCAATAAAGCAAAGAATTACAATTCAAAACCGATACTTTGTGAACCTTTCTTATTTTGAAAATCAAAGGCATTGTTTTCAAAGGCATTGGCTGAGGTTTTGGTTTCATTGTATTTTTCTTTGCTGAAGGTTCTGTTACCACTTTAGGGAGATGTTTTAGTCTCGTATACCAAAACTTCTCCATCGCCAAATGCACAAATATATCGTTTCCATGCTCAGTACACAAAACCAACGGTTTAATCTCAAAAGATGTATAGCAAGACCGACATGCCTTTCCTAAGATGTATAGCAAGGCTGTTTTAGGATTACCATTACCCATCCGAATGAATCAACAAAGCGTCTCAGTATTTGGGAAGTTGGATAGAAGTCAGGCCGTACCTTCTGGTTGTCGGCAGGGTGGCTCTTTAAGGGGGATTCACATGAACAAATTGCGATAGGCAGCAGCTGAAATAAGGCCAAGGCTAAAGTAAACACGT
Source organism: Isoetes taiwanensis (assembly GCA_021234155.1). Lineage (NCBI taxonomy): Eukaryota > Viridiplantae > Streptophyta > Lycopodiopsida > Isoetales > Isoetaceae > Isoetes > Isoetes taiwanensis. Next base: position 6,862,987 of record JAJEKV010000012.1, on the reverse strand, counting down.
GGATTGCCCACATTTCTCTTCGTCAACTCACTCATGCAGGGAAAATTTGTGTAACTTTGGAATGGTGCAAAAGTTCTTAAAATGTGATACTTGATATTTCTATAATATGGGAAGGCATTGCACGAGTAGACTATGGGGTATCCAACCTAAGAGCATGCATGTGGATCTAGCAAAAATAGCAAAATTACAAAAAGAACGAAAACAATTCTAGCGGGAGCTCGGATCATCTATGGTAGTATGTTTTTTATACATAGGGTAGTATGACCTATTAAGCACTTCTTTAAGTATTTCGTGTCATGCCACTAGGTTATGAAGAAAGGCATCACATGAAAGTAAACCTTGAGTTCCAATGATTTATTTCATAAAATATTGAAAATACAAACCATGATGTGAAGCACATAAAAAGCCGCTGACAATGAAGTATTTTGATCCTTCAAAACATTCTTGATTAAAACTTTTCAATAAGAGCCTAACTATGCTATTTGTTTTTTGCAATGTTCACTTGTTTTGTGGCTTGGTGAACTTTGTGCACGTTAGGATGAACATGTACTCCATTTCAGGAGGAAATACCTTCGATATAATCCAGCAGTCTATCGGCCAAAGGCATTTCTTTATCATCCTCGAGTTTAGAATTTGTCTCCAGATAGAAGTTGTTTAAACGAAATCGTGTGGCAAAGAGGGATGGCTTTGGCTGCTGAGGCAATGCACACCATAGTGGCACAGCTGCGATTATGTCTTCCTATCCAATCCATTATTCATAAGGCTATAGTACAGAGATCCATATATTTTTGAGTTACCGTCGGCACTTTTTTTGTCTTGAACATAATAAAACACATAAACCCTAAAGATCTATTCAAACTTAAAGATTTAAGCATTTTAAGCCATTTTGACAAAAATATGTCATGAACTCTGCTCACTCATTCGCCGTGCATATGTCAAACTAGTCAAAAAAGGTGAACATGATTGTTTAAAGAATATCCAGTACAATAGTCAAGGCCTCAGCCGCTCTAAGCAAGCAACAAAAATAAAAACTAGATCAGCTTTCAAGCCTTGTGCATCAGTTTATTTCCATGTTAATATATCCAATAACATTCCTATGCACATGGCGAATTTCAGCAGAAGCTTGCCATTTAACTGTCAAAGGTTTGGAATAGTGTCAGATCTGAAGATGCTTAATGTGTCAAAATAACTGGTCGTGCCCCGATCACATAATGGAGAGAATTAAAGAATTTGCTCTCCGATCATCTCGAAACTTCAAAGTTGCTAGCCCATATTCAAGTTCCAGATTAAAAAAGTAAAACCCTGGAAATAAATCTGAATATAACAAAGAACTGGAGGAAATACCAGTATGCAGACTTGTTAATCACATTTTATGTTTCTATATATCTGCAGGACAAACTTGATCCCAAGTATCCAATAACACCTGCATTCCACAACGCAACAGTAAGATATGAATCCAAACTTGCTGCTGGTGACATGGATAACAAAACTCATATATGAACTCTTCTTACCACAAAGAATGCCCAATCCCATGCAAAACATCAGCGTATAGCCAAAATAGAAGCTTGTCTGAAAGCACCCTGACATTTTTGTTTTCATATAGTAATAATATATCGAATAAAGATAAACATATGCTGCAGTTGAGGCAGCTGAAAAGAACGATGTCCACTACCAATGATAGTTCTCGGCGTTCAAAAGAAAATATGTGCTGACTATTGTAACACAGACAGTTACAATCATGAGTATCAAGAAGACCAATAACATGAATCCATACACATAATACACCTGCAAAAACAGGGAACATTTCATACAAAAGTAAGTTATAAATATGAATGTCACTATAATGCTGAATTTCTGAATTGACCAGATCTGGCATGAAATTGAAACACTTGTTTAATATACCGTCTTGCAGAAAGAACTCTTGAAAATTGCTCCAACATGGCAGAATGTTTCACTGCAAATGAAAAAGATCCTGCTACTGATTGGTTTCTGGGCGTTATTCAGCATGGCATCAAAATGGTCTTAAGAACAGGGGAAATAATAGGGCAATCTATGAAGCAGTGGATTTAATCAAAAATTCTGTGAACCAAACGAAAGCAGGAAAAATAGAAAACAGAGAACCAAAATGAACAGATTGGGGGTACCTGCATTCATCATTTTTATCATCCTGGCCATTCAAATTAGACAAATAGACGGCAAAAATAGAGCCAAATCTGTTTCCTGTTGAATTAATTCAAGCCTTAGCTTTCAGCTCTCCACTACATCGATTTCAGCTACTTATTGCTCCATTAACACAGATTTCGGATTTCTACAGTCTAAGCTTCCTCGAAGATTGAAATCTGTAGTTTATGGCGAGCTATTTGCAATAGAAGTTACCAGAACTTGACGGATCACCTTGCAATAGAGGACTAAGAGGAGCTCAGAGCTGAGAGAAGAAGCCGTCCGCTCGAAAATCTGCATGCATCCAGAACCCTAGAGCTGGCAAAAGAAGCTATGGCTAAGGTCTTAGTATTCCTTGATAAAAGAAAACGTGGCATAAGAACAGACCTTAGCTATGGTCTACACATCAATAAAAAATGTAGGAGCTCGAGAGGATTCATCATCTGGAGCTATCGCAGACCTTAGCTATGGCCGTAGACCGGATTTGCAGGGCTGCTTTGGAACACGACAGCCGCTGTTTCCGTTTCAATCCGCCTTCTCTTCTCGGAGAAACATAGCGCTGCCTTTTAGAATCAAAATCCATCTTGGGCCTTTGAATTTGATGTCGGCAAGCAAGGTGCCCGCCATTAGCTTGCTCGACGGAGGAGAATGATAAAAGAAAATGTGGCATAAGAGCGTGCACTTGAATTGCAGCGGAGAACCACGAAGAAAAAGAGCAAAAAGAATAAATGAAACACACGTGTCGGCCTCGCCTGAGGCAGAACCCAGAAAAATTAGTCATGAAAAAAATAAAAATTCAAAATTGGATGTATGATTATATATGGTTTGATAAGGGATAGCCCTTGTGAGCAACATTTTTGACAGTCCAGAATGTTGCCCAAAAGGGCTTTCATTTAACGTAGAGTACATTTAGGCCACGTTCTAGGCCTAGATGTACTTTACGGAAGGAGAAATTTCACTCAGCTTGAAATTTCAGAAGGAAATTTCGAGCTGACCTGGCGGGCCACCGAGCCGCGAGTGGCGCCGCCAGGTCTGCTCGAATTTTCCTTCTGAAATTTCAATGCTGAGTGAAATTCTCCGACGAAATTTTACTCACCTTAAAATTTAGGTCGTTCTTGAACTGGATGCAGCCGGAACTCTGTGTTTCTTGAACTTGTGAGGAACGTTCTTCAATTTTGATGCAACCGAAACCTTATTTAGGTAATTTTGGAACTCTGTCTGTGACAGCCAGAAGAAGCCTTTGAGAAGAAAAATGGTTGCTCATGCCATCAAGGCCAGAAGCTAGGGATGCAAACGCCATAGCCAAGGATAGAAGCCATAGCCGGAACAGGAAACTAGGGATGCAAACGCCATAGCCGGAACATCAAGGCCAAAAGCTAGGGATGCAAATGCCATAGCCGGAACAGGAAAGACAGTCGGAAGAAGCGGCAGAAACAGGGTAGAAGCGGCAGAAACAGGGGCTGTGCAGAAACAGGGTGGAGGCGGCGCCGCCCAAAAAAACGCCCACAGAGTTCAACTCTGTTTTTCGTTATGTAAAAACGTGGCCGAAATTTTAAGGTGAGTAAAATTTCGTTATGTAGAATGGCATGGGGGAAGCCATTCTTGCTGCCTCCATGCTATTCTACTATGTCAAGACAATCCTTAACCTGATTCTACAGCTTTTGTGAGGCCATTTGTCATTCTAAGCAATAATGGTTCAAAGATCTTGCAGGAACACACTCCTACTTGCCTTGACATAGAAGGAATCACAAACTAAGGCCCAGATTTCCCTACGCCGCCACAAACTAAGGCCTACATTTCACTGCGTCGCCATATAGGGACGAATAAGGGAGCCACAAGTAAATAATTATCACCATTGTTGGGATTCCATTGCAGTAAGAAGCATGGGTGGAACTTTCCGACATGGAGTGATTATCACAGAAATTACAGACGGGGGATCTTGGCTGGGAGTTCCACAAAAATTTGCCAGCTTAGATTTACAAAATGCTGAAGCTACAATAGAATGTAGATCAGGGTAGACAAGCCTTAATTAGTTGTCGATACTCCGATAGTTCTTGCCAGCAGATCCAGAAACATCTGAGTTAGTGGAATCTAGCCCTAACAAGGTGCTGCACACAAGACATTGCACTTCGCTGACTGTCTTCATATTTTTTTTGTTGGTGTTGCGCACGGGAGATTGCCTTTTGTTGACCGAGAGTGTGTTTTCATGTTTTTTTTTTTTGGTCATTTCGCGCTGGTGTAGGCAGGCGTTGTTGCGAATTGCATAGTCAATAGGGGCAAATGCTTGCTCGCTTTCCTAAATGTAAATGATTCGAATGTTGGCTTGCTTTCCAGAAGGGGAAAAAAAAGTTCGCGCGACCAAGACCCACTTATCATTACGAAATTGTTGGAGGCAAATAACTACTACAATAAATTTAATAACATGTTTGATTTTGATCTGAATAGATGAACTTGATGCTCTATACAGACAAGAACATTATCAACGCATTACAAAATTGCAACTATATTTACATGGAGTAGGGGCCTCTCAAGGAGGTACTTCAATGTCGTTTGATGACGAAAAGCTTGGTTATGGGGGTATTCACTACAAACAAATCTCTAATAATATTTCAAGCCGCACGCTTTCTCTTAGACTGCTCGGTTCTTCAAACGAATCTACAAAACATTAGCTTCATCAGAGAAATACAAACATCAATTATTTGAATAAGGTGCAAATGACCGATCCCATGTGCACATAACATGACAAATTGGGGGAAAAAAAAAAAAGAACTACAAGGGAGGCTTTGAATTCAAGAAGATAAGTTATAAAGGTTAGTCAATCTAGAGTGGACCACTGCTAACTTTTGAACTAACCTTTGACGTACTAAAAGGCCTTTCGGTCTCATCTTTATGACCACCATTGCCAAAATGATACGATTCATTGTTTATGGGGAAACTACTCAACTGAACAACAGCATCTTATTGAAGATCAAGATCCAAGATCATCATATATAACAGACAAATACATTGATGAGCACGTTTAACCACCCAACCGAGTCCACAAGGTTATGGCAATCATCTGGCAACTGGCTCAGCAAACAGTATCTGGCTACTCCGCGTAGACCATGAGCAAACAATATCTGGCTACTCCGCGTAGACCATTGGGCAAAGACAATATCTGGCTTATTGGCCCTCCAGGCTAGTCTAACTACTCCACGTAGCCACACATCATAAAAGCAATTGCCGATCTGTGAAGTCGCTATGGCAGTAATTTGTGAACCCCTGTCACCTTTTCGGCTATTACTCCCTCATACGGATGATCTAGGATATGTGCCACCCCAATTCGGAAACTAGACTCCGAGCCGGTTCCAACGATGTAAAGGTCTCCTCAATCGAAGCTCTAGTTGCGGAGATATGTCTAACTGAATTTTCGATTCTATTTATAGATCTCTCTGCGACTTTAGCCTTTTTTAGCATGCAGTTGCCTTTTTCTCAAAATATCTCCTTGCCTTTAATTAGATTATATGACTTATCATATGGGACATTATCTATGATCTTTTCCTCAACCAATAATCATCCCAATGATAGTGCCTCGACCCCTTCCATGTATGTGCAACCACCTTTACCTTGTATTTCCCATAAGAGTAAAGGTCCCTAGATACACGAGTAATGTTTGCCATGTTTCCACAACTTTGCCATATTTTGCCATGCCCCCATAACCCTGGCGCCGTGGACCACTCCCCCGTGCTATGACTCCGTATCACAAAACCATTTCCATCTACTTATTGATAGCTTTTCTAGATGTTTTGCAACTCCTGCCACAGACTCGGAAGCTGCTTCCTATGATGCTGCTTTTGCCTTTCTTCTACTTTCCTCAGTCTTGAGCCTCTTAAACCTTTGAGTTATCTTTGTCAATATATATTGTTGTGCATGTACTCAAATTATAATGCGTGTATGCATTCAAAGCATGATATCCTTCACCACGTATTTCCTTACTATTACTTGTACATTTTGCTTGCCCTACATCTGTTATTGCACTACTATCTGTTAGTTTGGAAGAATATGAAGTGGATAGTATAACATGTTACAAAATTAATTACCTGTATTGTCATTGCCATCTTCAGACGGATACTCATAAGATGGCAATGACAATATAGGTACCCTAAATTGTTGTGCGAAGGATGTTTTTAAGTCTCCATTTTGGATTTTAAGCATCCAAAATGCCCTTCAAGCAACATCTATGTCTTGCCCGTTCTCGCTCACTAGGATTTTGCCTCCGTACCCCAAGCTATTGTGCGAAGGATGTTTTTGAGTTCCTGTTTGAATTTTAAACATCCAAAATGCCCTTTGAGCAACACCTCTGCTTTGCCCGCATTTCTGCCTTGACCTCATCCCACAACCTCCAAACAATAATGACAACTCTTGTGGCCCCATACCCCGACTCAATTGGATGGAGGTACCCATCAAACCCCCTCCCAAGCCCAGACCCAAGCTCAAAACCAACCACTCTTACATCCTCATGCCACCTTGCATGATAGCCTCTGGGGAGAATACACGGATGCCCCACTACGAAAATGCCCCAGACCAGATATTAAAGGCAAAGAAGAAGCCTCTCTAAGGCACAATCGACAAACTCGAGTCGGCAAGCCCATGACTATTGCTTAGATCCAGCGGCACACCAACCATGCGAAGGGAGATGGAGATAAAATCCACACGATGATTGAGAATAACACCACTCGAATTGTAGGCCTGGCAGAACAGATTCAATCCCCAATAACCTACAGAGACGCAACGTGTGGCACGAATGGAAGCCCACATACATCAATTGGAGGAGAACGTCTACTTGGTACAGTTTGAAAGACATCATGATAAGTCGAGTCTTGCTAGCTTACAGGCTAGCATAGACACCATGTCTACTAGTGCAAATGCCATGCACAGGGCAGGGACCACTTTGAAAAGGAGACGACCGTTGCTATCTCCCATGTTTGAACATAGGTTGAGGAGATCATCTTCATTTAGAAGACAGTCCACACAGCTGCTAGAGAAAGCCAATCACAATACCAAACCCTTCAAAACAGAGTCACTGCAGTCGAGATGACCTCAATAGCAGTGGATACAGCATTACCTCTTGGCTAGAGAGGATGGAGCAAAGCGCCGTAGCTCGAGGGCTGGATGTACAAGAGCTATGGGCAACTGTTGTCTAATAGGGTAAAGGCCTCCATGCAGATGCTCATAAGAAATTGCACCAGTATATGCATGAATTGGCAAGGCAGAAACAATTCCAGCAAGAGCTAAGCTTTAGAAGATGGAGGCCACCCCACGTACCTTAGTAGCCACACATGTTCAAGTGCTCGAGCGACGTCAGCCCAGAAAGGCACCACATTGGCCCAGTTCGTCATGCCTTCAACACCAACTGGAGCCAGACCTCCAGACTAACATTGACCCGAGGATCAGAGGGCTCCAAGAGCTCAGATGAAAGAGCCATAATATGATGGTCCGTGGCCTGCTACGAAGATGGAGAGAACCTCATTGATTGCCTCCAGACACTGGTCATCGCATGTATGATGTTCCATACATCTATGAACATTGTTAGGGCAAGCTGCCATGGTGTTACGTTCCGTGACCGCCACCGTATTATTACATTCATAGTTGCGGATGTGCAAGTACAAGGAGCTATATTGCGCCAAGTCAAGCAGTTGAAGGCGGCGTCCCTGTATGTTGACAGAGATCTCACTCCAGCACATAGGAGTTCCGCAAGCATGAATTAACCCAGGTTAAGAGCAGCCACTGTCAAGTAGGAGCCACAGGACTGGTTCAAGGCAAGATTCAAATCTTTCGATTGCCAAATGCTGCTCAAACCCTCAGGCTCCTTCTGTCGAAGCCCGTCTCTCTTCTGATCATGCTCCTACTCTGCCTGCTCCAGCTCCACATCCAGTGCTGGCTGTCTCATCTGCCACTGCCCGTTCTTTATATGCTGCTTTCACTTCAGCCGCCTCTCACTCTAACTGAATCTGCTTTTGCACTTGCCGCTAGCAAATAGAAATTGCACCTCGGCATGGTCTATTACTGCTGATATGGATCTCATCTTCCTCATGGAGACATAGGAGCGTAGACCTGCTAGGCTACCAGCATTATTCAGTCTTTAATAACTGCATAGGAAAGCGGGGGCATAGGGGAGTGGCCTGCAATTACCTGACAGTTTTAGCACAATTGATCTCCCTACACAAGACAGATAGGCACAACCGATACCTGTGGTTCTGGATGCAGAATTGCAGATGCAACCCTCTCTTTGTGGTAGCCTGCTACTTTCCATATGCAGAAAGCAACTTCTATCACACCCATTCAGATGTGGATAGGTTGGACCCCTATGCCGATATACGATGATATAGAGCAGCACAAGCAGTTGGGCAGTGCCATCTCCTTGTAGACTTCAATGCATGCATGGAGGTGGAAAAGCCCATGAGATTTGACCCATTGGCTGGCGATGTGTTGTAGCTGCGCCTTGCAGAAGTAGCTTGGCCACGGACATCAGATGACAGCTAGGTCACACACTATGGTAGGCAGTTCTTTTGCTCTGCAGTATATTTGACTTGATAATTTGCAATGGATGACAGAGTGGCCATCCCCTCACAAGTGCACTTGCAGGCAAGAGAAATAGGGGGGTGGATCTTGTGTGATGAACTATGTGTTAGTGGCTGAGCAAGATATGCATGTGATCAATCATTTGTAGGTGGACGCAAATAGTAGAGATGAGGAGGTCAACTCAGACCACCTGCCACTTTCCTGCAGCTGGCTTGGCAAGAAGTTTGAACCCCCCATGCGGCAGCTCCTTGAATGTCTCAGCTGCGATTGGATTATGAACATGCGGAGGCCTACTCGAGGATGCTTATAGATGACTTGGCAGGAATTTTGCAGTGCCCTACACTCAGTTGATTGAAGTACTCAAGACTACTGCAGAAAGGTGCTTTGGGAGAAGCCGCTCGTGACGTACCTTATGGACCACAACCTTCCCACATAACCAATGGTTTGATGCTGAGCACAAGGAACTCAAACGCTGGCTTTGCCAAGTCATAGATTCTGCTCTAGATCCACAGGCCTTGTCCCTCTTATTCTGAGAGTCAGTTTCTGCAGTAATCATACGATCTGGGTTGGAATTAACTAGTGGTAGATTGACGGGTGGTAAGCTTTCAGGTGGAGGCGAATTAGAAGGTGGAGGTTAGAAGGTGGAGGATCACTTGGTAATGGAGGCTGCTAAGCAATACTGGGTAGAAACTCGTAAAGTAGAGCTATCTGCTCTAGTTTATGCTGATAATCCTTCGGAGATGTAGGCGGTGGCAGTGCTATCTAGTTAGCAACTTTTTGCTATAAAACCAGTAGTTCATAATACCTGCTAGTACTGGCTTTCAGGGATATGTGAAACGATGAGCCATTAGTACAGATTCTAGGAAAGGCCTTGCTCTGATATCAAAATTGATAAGACGATGATACTTTAGAATTAAGAACACAGAAATTTATAGAAGATCCTCCAATCTTTAGAAGATATTATCCACCCAACTGGGCTCAATGCATCAAGAATTTTCTTTTATTCTTGCCTCTTCAGCAAGGAATCACTCTAGACATCAAAGACAAGCATTCAATTAATGGTTTAGGCTTTGGAAGGTGAAGACACCAGATCGTATAACTGTTCTACAGGCTGCTCTCTCATTCATACTAGATCGAGACCTTTTTTTTCTAACGGACCTTTTTGGCGTCAGGATAATCTGGGATAAAGACAATCGATAAATATGTCGGATTCAGATATTTATAGCTAAATTGGGCTGGATCAGATAAAGGTCGGCTTGATTGCATTGATCTACAGTTTGCCCAATTCGTGTATCAGGGTCTTGGCGATAGCGGCCTTCGACCTGCTATCAGCCATTCTCTTTTTAAACCATTGAATATTTCCATAGCTAAGGTTTATAGTTTAACCATTTATTGTTCTTATAAACTACTCCCTTATAGGGCAGTCTAGATATTTTCTTGCCGAGCTTGAACCACTCCCCCAAGCTGGCTTATAGCCATATCAGTTTTCGAGGGAAAAACCGTGGCCGCAATAAGAGTGATGTCAAACTATACAAATACACATATCATGAAATATATACAAGTCAGGCAAGTGTCCGAGGACAAAGCTGTTCACACATATTAGAATATAGACATATGATCATATGGATCAAGGATTGATGGTGAGTGTCATGTGACCACGCCTAGGTGGCAATCCTAGTCATGTGAAGAGACATGTCCTCGAGTACAGAGACATGTCCTTTTGTAGGTACTTACCTATATGTGTGCGTACAAGTCACGTTTGGCTCATATAAACTGATTATCTAATATTCTCCATTGTTCTATATTTAAGAACACAACCAGGCATCGAAAAACTAGGAGTTAGTCTCCTAAATTTCCGGTCACAATCCTTATTTTCCGGTTCGAATTTTTATTTGCCGACAAACAAATTATGGGGTTTCCTTCAAAATCCGGCAAATAATCTTGAGTTTATATTCAAAATCCAGTGGAGCATGACAGTTATCGGCAAATTATTTGGTTAGAGCTATTGGGGATTTTGAAGCTTGGCACATCCATGACCTTCTACAGGTATGATCCCAGCATCTAGACTGAAGTCGTGCTTAGTATCACATGTAGCGGCTAGGCAAACCTGACCAACTCATAGCGTGCACAATATTTTGGGCAGCCCTAGAGGGTGAATCTATGTCTCTTCATAGGCAGATGCTATACACATTCTAGGATGGGGCTCGCATGAAACCAACAAACCGCCCGATAGATAGGCTTCTTATTCATCTCAGCAGATTTTCTACAATGGTGGACAGTGGGTAGCCGCACACATGCGAACGACCCACGAAAATAGGGAAAATCCAATTATATCATTTGGACCCCAAAAAATACAATGCATAGATGAGTGGTGATGTACCGCCAAAGCTTATCACCCGGATTAAAAACTCAGCCTTTCGGTTTTCGAGGAAAAACCCTAGTGATAAGCCTTCTGGCAAAGGGGCTTGGACAAACGAAGGCATAGAAATCGCCCCAAAACCCCGCAAGGAAAAAGTCGAAACGATGCCGCCGCCCTGCACTCCGCACATCACCAACACAACAAACGAGACAACACAAACATACCGTAGGGATAGCATCAACCGTGAGGGTGAAAAAGCATCACCCAAATGGTGGAAGAAAAACATGATAACGTAAATTTGTGCACAATACAATAAACAAAGAAGGGGGGAGGGTGGGTTCAAAGAGAATAAAGGCATGCTTGAGAGAAGAGGAAGCGCCGATGAGACGCTATGGCAGAACCGCGCCTAAAATAGCTTAAACCCCAACCGGGGAAGGCATGCGCCGCATGCATGCATACAGAGATAAGATGCCGCCTCCCCATCTAGAATGCCGATCCGATGTCTCCGGACGACGGATTCTAGGATGGGGTCGATGCAACCAACAAACCGCCCAATACCGTAGAGAACTTCCTTATCAAACTAGAAGTTTTGGGACGAAGGTCACTGTGACTAAGGCTAAAAGGCCTGAAAAGGACAAAGAAGAAAGAAACGCCAAATTGGCCAAACCAAGCAGAAGAAGCCCTCCCCTACCCGAAACAATTCAAAGAGAATAAGGCATCGGCTGAGAGAAGAGGAAGTTACGATGAGACATTGCCGCGGTAACCGCCGCTAAAAATAAATAAAACCCCAACAGGGGAAGGGCATGCTGCCGCGACGCATTTACGCACGCAGCATACATGATGCCGCCGATCCGATGTCTCGGATCGACGGGATAGTATTGCGGGCCCCACTCCAAGGCACAAGAAAACATCACCCATCTAAAAAGCAACCACCAACAAGAATACGAGGACAGATTATCGGCAACGACAGTGCTATCCACGTGCTTTAATTGAGTTGGTTATGGCTTAAGCATCTACAGGAATAGACGGTCGTCAAAATTCGACGGCCGTTCTGGAATGTCGCCTAGGTTAGAGCAGAAGATGATCCACAAAGGTATGGATCGTCGCCTTAGATGTTCCACAAAGGTAAATCGGGGTTTTCTTAGCTCTTATTTATCGCAGCTTTATCCCAGCCTTAATTAAGATTATAGTCAAGATCATAGTTCCCGGAATCACAGAACAATGACATTTGCATGCCATTTGCATTTCGGATTCTCACTTTGGTATGGACCGACATGTCTATTTGCCAGAGTTTGCTCTGTTATCTGTGCAAATTGATGTTTAGATGTGGCGTCGTCAGTTCTAGCTGCAAATTCTTTAGTAAAAACCTCTGCAGGGCATGATTAAAAGTTCTGTCTGATAAACAGAGCCTGAGTGATAATTTTTCTGGTGCTAGCATTTATATGGCAATTATACAGTCTATGGCTTTTAATTCGTCAACACAAAGGTATGCCAGTCTGTATGTCTCTTAAGTTGCGGGCTGTCTTCAATGCGTCAAATAAGAAGCAACGATTTGAACTCAATGCACCGGTATATGGCTATGATACTTTTACACTAATTCTTAGAATTTGAAGGAGCAAAACGTTCTGCTTTGCTTTGATGTTGGGCACAGACATATTATATAATATAGTGCTCTAGTAAGAATTTGGGGTGACTATTTAGGACAACAGTAGTAGTCAATCCACATATTGATCTACCTACCTTGCTGCTGATGTGTTGCGAAAATGCAGCATTCTGTATCTCTAATGTGGCTACTCATCGCTCCTTCAGCCTGCCATTTCCTTCCTATGTTTATCTTATTATCAGCTCATAATGTTGCAAACTGATAAGGAGCGTATATGTGCTGGCACAAGATCAATTCTTGGTTCTTTTTTGAAGTTATGACGTTGCATATTGCTATGTAAGCCTCCTGTCTTTTCTTATATTATAGGGTCTGTGCTTATACTAGTGGCATCCTCTAAGCTAGTGGCTAGACGGAGTATTATAGTTTGGCAGCTCCCCAATTCCAGGCAATTGCGTCAACATATAGTTGTCATATTTAGGGCTGTGCATATGCTCAGTATAATAGGATACCTCTGCATATATTTGTCATATTTAGGGCTGTGCATATGCATAGGGATCCTCTAAACTGTTTACTAAGCTTCCCAAGGAGTACGGATGCAATAGATATGACAATTCCTTTTTGGAACAGTTAACTTTGTGGAGCGTTAATTTGTTTATTTGATTTAGATTAACGATGTTGAAAATTAGTTGTGTTGATTCCAACTTCAAAAAGTGCATGAGTCCTGTAGCGATCCCTCAGCCTGCCGTAACCTGCTGCAGTCTTGTCCGCTAACTTTCTAGTCCTTTCTCATTGTAACTTCTATTTTTAAGATACTTGTTTGAGGATTTCTCATTATGCATATGTAGGTTTTTGCAGGCAGCTTAATTGGGTGGAAAGATTATCTCTTAAGGGTCTTTATTCTGGTTTAAATGGAAACCTTGCTGGAGTTCTGCCGTAAGTACTTTATTGTTTATTTACAGGATATAAATTGCCGTAAAAAAACTCTATTTCACTGTCTATCAAAGGCATGACTGTATGAAGGTCATAATATTTCAGACAAACTTATGAAACAAAGCAAGCAATTGTTAGGATTGCTAAAATATCCACATCTGCATGAATTTTTTGTGCTTATAACAGCAGGTTTGCTAATGCATCATATTGTGCTCAAACTGTTTAAGCATGAATGCAAGGATGCATAGAAATGAAGTTATTTATGCCCTTTAGGACTTGGTAGGAAGTAAAGGATTATAGATGGCACAGGGGAATATTATTCCATCAAGGCTCCAGAGGGCCCTTACATCCCATGCCTGGAGGCAATTGAACTTGACTAACTAATATCGTGTGTACGAACCTGTCAAGCAGAAGCTACTAAATATTTCCAAAGAAATATAGTTCAATTGCTGGTTTGCCCCTGCAACCTCTTGTGTTTTCCTGTCATTACATAGTTTAGCACATTGGTTCTTACTTGGTAAAACTGGCCATTGAAATCATACATGATTTAAAATTAACTTCTAGTAAGAATCCCTAGCACAAATTCCTGCCCATGATATATTATACTGCATAGTACAATGCATACAGTCCCAGATATGGTGATATGCTTGCACACTCTGTTTACTATGATCAATGATCAATGGAACAGATTTATGTAGATGAGATTGAGATGCTGGATTCTAGTTGGCAGAGAGGATAAGCTGCCGCTCAATAGTACAGAAAGGGTCGAGAGAAAGGACCTCTCGGCCATACAGTCCAACAATACAATGGGAACATCAATGCTTTGTGAAGGAGTTGTCTAAAGATTATTTACATTTAACTTTTAGCTTGTCTTCTTCGAAGTTATGTGACGATGCATATTGTTTTTTTGCAGAACTTGAGCATACAGCGACCTGCTATTGCTGAAAGCTTACAAAAAATTAAGAGGAGTAAGAAGTAAGAATTCATTGTTGTACTGGTTTAATTGATGAAATTTATCATTGTTTTGATTCTATGTTATAAGATTATCTCTGTAGACCACTAGTAGATCATTGAAGATGCATGCTTTCAGCTTTTAGGCGAAGCATGGCAAATAGATCGAGTTGAGGATTTTTTTTAAATAAAATACCAATAGAGCCTGATTTGTTGAGTTGGGCTGAATTCTTGGGGTGTTCTGAGTGCCACGAGAAAAATGCACCTTAGATCATATGTTTAAGTTGCATTATGGGCAGATAAGAGACAATTTTCATGAATTAGTTGGAGTTCTATGACAAACAAATGGAAAAGGATTTGGTATATATGAATGATCATTTTCAGGAAGGCAAGATGCTTGCTGCTTATGGAAGTCAGGCTTGTTCCAATAAATTCAGATCATGAATAACCAGCTCAAGGAATATCCAAAATAAAATTGCATACTCTGTGTGTCTCTGACTGCCAACTGTGGCAAATAAGAACCTCCTTCCTTCCTAGAATTCTTAGTCAAGTGTTTGGTTTGATTGATCTCTCATTACCTGGGCATTATAGTTTGTATATAAATTTTGGGGCGTCAAATTATTCCATGAAATCATTACTTCAGGTTAAGTTGGATAAATTTGAACGAGAAACTTGGCATGGAGATGCAGGGCGTTCTGGAGAATTGGATTTTGTGCTTTGCTTTTCCCGTCTGGCAAGAATCCTTGCTGTATAGATCTTCTTCCCAATGGAAGGAATTGCGGGCTCTAATTTACCCTGACATTTGAGAAGGAGACAGAGTGTAGGTCTTTCTTTGTTTTGCGTGGAAAGTTGTTTCATGAAAGGCAATGCTCTAGTCATGCATGGCATGACAATTAAGCAGTAGTGTTGTAACTGTTTTGCGTAGTGTTGTAACTTTGTGTAGTGTTGTAACTGTTCTTTTGCATAACACAAATCGCCTGCATGAAATGCCTAAACATTCTTCTTTCAACTGAAACGTAAGTAAGTTCACATCTTCTTTCATCAACTTTTCTTTGTTTTAAAGCGCCGTTCTAATTGAAACTCAGGAAAGTCTATATCTTCTATGTCTATTTTTGTTTTAAATCACTGTTAATTTTCTGTTATAAAGTTTCATCATACTTTTCTAATGCTTCTCACTCGATCATGCCACAAAATTGTTCGAATCTCTTCACAGTGCAGTAGAGTTGCTTTTTTGCTCCATAGATTTTCGGGCAGATACCTAGAAGCTAGATACCTGTTGTATTACAGAAAAAGAAAGGAAAGATGGATCAGAAGTTGTACGTTTCAATGAAGGAAAACTCCTCCGGACTTCAGGCTATATTATGAAGTTTGTATTCTTCCTCCAATTAGCTTTGTCAATCAGGTATATGGACAACAAATTGCATCAGGAGGAGGGTTCCTGGTATTTACAGTGCCCCTGTGGAAATAGTAGCATTCCCTACAATGCTCAAATTGTGCATCTGTCATTTGCATATGATTCATTTAAAAACCAAAATAAGTTGACCACTTGATAGGTGGCTTTGTAAAGTTCCACCGTCCACTGCATCTCATGTGGTGGATTATCTCTTGATCTTAAAAGTACCTGCCTTTTTCTTGCCGTTTCAAGTAAATATCTATGTGACCAATGACATCTCCCAATGGTAACCTCTGAAACAATCTTGCCTTAGACTGATCAAACCTTGTATTAATTTTGTGTCTTGATCAAACCTTGGATTAATTTTGTGTCTGCAGTTCTTTAGAAAATCTAACACAAAGAACTTCAAGAGTTAGCAAATGTATAAAAATGATTGTGCCTCAATAAATGATGAAAGTCATGAAATCATTTAGCATCGTAATCCTTTTACAAACCCTTACATCTGTTCATGTGAGCAGTTGCAACAGTTTTCAAGCCATATTTAACATCCAATTTTGTAAGCTTAATCTGCATAAACTCAAGATCAGCAAGATCCAAAAGCATTTAGACCATGCTGAACTCCTTAAACGCATATGAACCTCTCTACAACAGGCAAGCGCATTCTTAGGAATATTATCTGTGCAAAGGACAACATCATTTGAATCACTTGTGCTCTCTCTATCTGCCACAAAGTATAAGCAAATCCTTCAACATTTGCTTGCATACCTATTCAAGAAAGTACTTACATCACTACCTCCCATCTCCGGAATAAGGACGGTCGGAATTAAGACGATTGTACCTGGAAACCCATGAAAAATATCTCCACTGCTAACAAAGATAAAAGAAAAACGGATCAAAAAATAATGGAGCAACCAAAAATGTCAAAGGCAAAAGAAAGAGAAACCCCATGATGGACTGTCATTGATGCAGTATTCAATTTGTTGGAGCTGCTCTTGTATGACATGTTGATGTTCATGTTTGGTAGGAGCCTCCAAAGATCCCACTTCCACAAACATTTCAATTTTGTCGAGGCAACAAAACATAGTGAACATCTTTAGGCGCAACCTTAAGTTGCCAATACCCTGACTTAAGATCAAGACGGCTAAAAACTGTGGCACCTTGGAGTTGATCAAACAAATCATCCGCCCTTGGTATAGGAAACAGATTCTTTATGGTTATCTTATTCAAAGCACGATAATCTATACACATGCGCTAGGAATTATCTTTTTTCTTAACCAACAAGACATGAGCACCAAAAAGTGAAGAACTATGGCGAATCAATCCAGCTTGAAGTAACTCATCAAGCTGGCGCCTAATCTCAACTTGTTGGCCATGCATTCTCCGATAAGGAGCTTGATTAGGAGGTTCTTTCCGAGGAAGAAGATCAATCCTGTGGTCCTCCATACATTGGGGTGGCAAAGTTTGTGGAATTTCATTTGAAAAGACATCATCATAATAATGCAAAAAGACAGTTGACGCTCATTTAATGGGGATATACCAGACTTAGGACACAAAACCACAAATACACAAAATGAGTTTTGATTGCCAAACGTTTAAACTGTACAACAGAAACTGTTGGAATTGGGGAAACAATATTATCCTTCACAAACTTGAAGGCCTTTTTACCCCCTTCCAAGGATAACATAACAATTCCTGCCTGCCAATCTATAAGAGGATTGATAGCCTTATGCCATGGCATGCCTAGAATAATATCCATACCCAAGGTCAGAAACTATGAAAGAACGTTTACAGACATATCCCTGCAATTGAAATTCAACGTCCTTGACCATAAATGAAGAAGGTGGAGGGGCAACATTCAAGAAAGCAGAAGACAATTCTACATCACTTGATAAAGGAATAGAAGTTAATTTTAGTTCCTTTACCAATCGAGCAGAAATAAAATCAAACTCACTACCCGGATCGAATAAGATATGTACTTTTTGATCTTGAATAGTAGCCCAAAAGCGTAAGAGACTACTATTCTCAACAAAATCCATATCCAATTTTTTCCAGACAGTAGCCACCTTCTTCCCTTTCCCATCTTCTCGAACAGAAGCTACTTTCTGACTTTTGTCCTCTTTCTTAGTCCCAGACTTAAGAATAGGTGTAGCTTCCTTTCTTTCCCCTTTCTTCTTCTCAAGATAAGTAGGGCATTCATAAAACTTATGGTCGGTTGAATAACAAACAAAACACTTATTCTCCGCATTAGCCGCTTCTTGCGTGCTTGATAAGATTCCTTTGGCTCTTTGGCCCCAACAGGTTCATCATCTGTAAAGTCTGTGTGCGGCTGTTTGAATGGTTCAGACCCTGGAGCAGATCCCAGTGATTTCTCCCGAAAACCACTCGCCTCTTTCATAGATACCTTGAGGCCACGTTGAGCATTAATAGCTTCCGTAAGGGCCAAACCTCTTTCTCCTCTACTTTCTCTGCCATCTTACAAAGCTCACCAAAAGAAAGATTGGCAACTTGCAGATGAGCTTCGCCCGTACCCAACGATGAACCCCACCCATGAGTTTTTCAGACTTCTTAGTATCATTTTTACTAAGCTGAAGTCCTTTCTTTAAAACTCGTGCGGCGAAGGCTCGAACAGTTTCCACGTTTTGTTGGGTCAACTTATTCCATTCAGCGATAAGATCTCGCTCCCAATTATGACCCAAAAAACGATTTTTGATTTGCTTTTCAAATTCCGCAAAGGTAACAATGGGTTGATCGTCTGGCTGGTTCTTCTGGATATCCAGCCACCAGTCCTTTGCAACCCCATCTAGATGACGCTCAGCAAAATATAACTGGGTGTCTTCGTCATCCTTAGTTTTTGCAAAATATGAATTCAAATCCCGTAGCCATGCGAAAAGTTCATCCGCATCACCAGTAGCAGCGGAATATGTTTTGAATTCAATTTTGACATTGGCACCCGCTTTGATGCCACTACGCGGACGCCTTGCAGTCTGCTGCAACTGCGCCACCTGCGCTCTCAGAGAATCCAGTTCTTGCAGCTCAGCAATTCGAGCCTCGGCAGCTGCAAGTTTTTCTCTCATGAGCGAATTATCATGCTCTAACCCAAAAAGTTTTTCCTTGAGTTCCTATCTTCAAAGTTAACATTGGCAGGAGAACTGTCCATTGAAACTTGTTGCTCTGATACCACTAAAATGGACTTTTGACGTGGCACGCTATCTCACCACCCAACCACGAGCCCTCAGCCAAGACACAGCTGCCCCAGAGCTCTCATCCAGCAACTATATCGCATGCACGCCCCTTTGGTCCCTCTTTGGACCAAAGCCTCCTTTGGACAAAAGCCCAAAGGCCCCAAAGGCCCACATGGCCCAAAAAGGCCCAAAGCCTTTTGCCACGTCCTTGGCATATATCATAAGATATCTAAATTTACCAACATCTCATCAGACCGCTTCAAGGCTATGGCGGTCGATGCAGTGGCAGCCTTGCCAAAACGCATAGGTTTTTTCACCGTTGGATTTCTTTTTTTTTTTAAGTAAGGGCTTGCCATGTGTCGATCCTATGATTTTTTGGCATCAAACAAAATAGAATAAAATAGAAAAGGAACATGACTTATGAATGATGAGGGGGAGGAAATTCGCTTGATACTAGCCTTCTTTTGATGATGTACGAACAATACCAACATTGCTCACACTTAATTACTATGCATTGCTTCCATGACATATCTATTGTCTACATACACCATCACATCGAGCAACTATTCTATGGCAAGTGAGACATGTGCCGTAAAGTACAGAACACGTGATACAGATATAAGACATGCAAAGAAAAGATTTTCAAAGTTATGTAGCTAGTGTCAGATACAAATGAATTGTAGCTATTGAGCTATCAACAATAGTCATCAATCCAACGACTGAGAGTTAACGAAATAAAAAACATAGCATTGACTAATCAATTAGTATCAATGGGCACCTCAACCTAAAATAGAAGTTGCTAAAAATAATAATTTCTAAAAAAGTTCCTAAGAATAGTTTTTTGCTGGATGATCTAGAATGCCGTGGGAGCGAGTTGATGAGTTTTGGCTGGTCAACTAGTACGAAATAAACACCTCAACCTAAAATAGAAGTTGCTAAGAATAGTAAATTTTAAAAAGTTCCTAAAAATAAAAACTTTTTGCTCGAATGTAAGGGAATCTTCGTAAGATGTATGAGAACCTAGAGGAATCTAATAAAATCTAGGGGAATCTTTATGAAATAGGAGGAAAATATTGGAGAATCTAAGGGAAGTGATAGAATCTAAAGGAATCTAAGAGAATCTTCATGAAATCTAATCCATAAAATCTTTGAGAATGTAGAGGATTCGAATAGAATCTAAAGGAATCTTCATGGAATTTGAGCGAATCTTATAACATCTAAAGGAATCTAGGGGAATCATCATATATCTTGGAGAATATAAGGGAATCTATATATTAACTTGGAGAATCTAAGGGACCTAAAGAAATGTAGGAGAATTTTCATTGAATTTAAGAGAATCTCATAAAATTTAAGGGAACCTAGCAGGATTTTCCTAAAGTTTTGGGGAATCTA
Organism: Isoetes taiwanensis; assembly: GCA_021234155.1. Taxonomy (NCBI): domain Eukaryota; kingdom Viridiplantae; phylum Streptophyta; class Lycopodiopsida; order Isoetales; family Isoetaceae; genus Isoetes; species Isoetes taiwanensis. The sequence goes on along the minus strand of JAJEKV010000012.1, from coordinate 6,842,456 downwards.
TAAGAATCTCCATAAAGTCTTAGAAAACCTAGATAAACCTTCATAGAATCTATAAGAATCTCCATAAAGTCTTAGAAAACCTAGATAAACCTTCATAAGTTTTTTTTTTTTTTTTTTTTTTGTGTGTGTTTGAAAAATTAGTGGTTAGAAATAGAACTTGCTTCAGACATTACCCGGACAGTACCGGAGCATGTCGGGCCGGATCCGGTTCCATGTGTATTCGCGGTTTGCTTTTTCGGTATGTCGGCCATGTGGAGTTCCAAAGAAGGCCGTTGGAGATACTGGTTACTAAGCGGGCAGACATTGGCGGATTTGAATGGAACGATTTGGCCATGGAGGGCAGATTTTGATGAGAAGCTCTGCAACAGTTTGGTTGTGTAGGGCATGATCTATTTCCATACCATGCAGACTTAGACATGGCTATGGCATCCTTTCTACTTTGCTTATGTACAGAGCTTGTATGTACACAGCTCCTTTCTAAAGCTTCTTGTTGAGGCTTATTTGTAAAACTACTTTATGAATCCAGAAGTTTGAAGTTAGCCCATTTTCGTTTCTCTCATGCACTTCTGTTTGATGCCCCTCTGTCATAAACCGTCCACTGTGGTGAATACTTAAGGGATTAGAACTCCGCTGCAACAAGTCCTCTCAAGTGTCAATGGGATTGTTTAAATGGGCTCTGTGTAGGGCCAAATTTTAGTGGCGAATTCTCATATGGTTTGCCATAGCCATGTCCATTGCCAGGATTTATTCATAGGCGCTGCTTATGGTATGAATTAGGAGATGGTGCTTTGATTTTGTTCTTGCTTTGGAAGTCCACTTTAGTTTGCTTAGCCCCACTCTGGCCTGTGTGATGCAGCAAAGTTATTTCTGAAACTTGTACTCTGAAACTTGTACTCTTCAAGCCTGTGTCGTTCACTTTTGTTGTGCAATATGAAGTGTTGACTTTTCTTGGTATGGTGGCATGTATGTTCTTCATTGTCATGTATGTGTATGTCTATAAACACGTGTATGTGGAGCACTCTCTTATACGTGGGTGTGACGTGGAAATTCCACATCCCTTGATTTGGCGTATTCATAGGGATTGTCTTAGGATCCAATGATCCTAGAAAAACAATAAGGAGTGTGCAATAAGCTAGTGTATGGTGACCGCAATTGCTTTTTTTAAACCCTTTATCGATTTAAACTCTAAAATTTTCAGAAGAATCCGATTCCAGAACAAACCATAGAATGGCAGATGGAGATAGTGGTGGGGTGAGGGCACACATGTCTGACGAAGAAATGGAGCAGCAGGGGCTGGGATCGGTTCCTACTGTGCAGGATGAAGGCATAAACTTGCTAAACAGCATGGATCAGAATGGCAGTTCCAACAAGAGGGACGCGAAATTTGGGGCTGCCACTAAAGGAAAGACGACCCATGAGCTCACATTTTTGCCCCAGTTTGCTAGCGATGAAGTGAAAGAATTGAATGCCGAAGTTTTCCGAGCTGAGAAAGCCTTGCGAGATTTAGAGGTGATGTTGCTTGCTGGTCTATATGTCTGCACCATGCTTATTTAGTTGGTTAATTTGACAGGAAGCCATAGAAGAGCAGCATGAAAGGGCTTCTGTAATGGAGGATCACATGAAGAGAGTGCAACAAGAGATCAAGTATGGACAATTGAGAGCAGATGCAAAACGAAGGGAGATAGAAACAGAAGAAAATCTCTTCAGGCTTTCTGAAATGGAAACATCTAGACTGCAAGTAATAGGGAGTTTATTCAATTGCCTTAATTTATATGAAAAGCTTTTGGTTTGATATTAGCTCATTGCAGAGGGATATGTCAAGAATGGAGAAGGAGACTGGTGAAACGATGGACAGGCTGCGTAGTTTCAAGTCATCTATTTCGAAGGCAAATCAGAAGATAGAGCAATTTCGTCTCTTGATGCAATGGAACCAGGTGATAATCATAATCATGTTTATGGAAGCTTACTAAAACAAGTTGACTATGTATCATTTTTCTGTCTGTAACAATTAAACTGTGTTAACCCTATACATTGTACCCCATTTTTGTACTGCTTTCTAGTAAAGGCAATAATATATGTTGCATGATTTGTGGCAGAGCAGGAAGAACTTGAGCAGTGGTCGCAAGCTGGACGACAGAAGGACGAAGACAACATGGCCTTGGAAAGCTACACAAAGACCGATAATGCAAAACTCAAGGAACTTTATTTAGAGTTGGAGAAAGCTGCAACTTCTATGTATAATCTCCAGCAAGAACTTGATTCAGAATGCACTGCAACTCAGAGTGCACAAATTCAGTTGAATCGAACTGCAGAAGTGTACAGGTAGAATACTCCACATATGTGACTCATATCATATGATTCTAAGGTCTAGCATGAATGTGGTCTGATACCATCAGTGATTGAGCACTTGGCAAGCAAACAAATGAATCATGGGTTTGATAGTTAGTTGAAAATGAGGACTCGTTAGATGTATGTAATACAAACTTGCTTAACATGTAAACCATTTTGAGTAGAAAGGCACTGACTGATTGCCACCTCAAGCAACTGGAATCATTTTTCTTTTTTTTCCATTTACATCTGTAAAAGACATGTATGTATAACTCACCTCAAGCAGATGGACCTTTACCATTATAGTTGTGCCTTTGATACACTGGCAAGCTTGGAAGGTTGCAAATTTGAAGCCTTAATTAAGAACACTTGTAGGCAGTGTTTATGTATCATCTACAACTGTAAGGCACAGGATGGAATAGCTTGCATGCCATTTAAACAATTAGCAAGTTTTATCGAGTTAATTGATTGTTAATGCAAACGAACCATTAGCCATGAATGATTCATGTAATTGCTTAACCATTAGCCATGAATCATTTTTCCTTTTCTATTTGGAGGGGTGACTCTACAAAAGGTTGAAAGGGGTGACTCTATAAATCTTAATCATTATTCTGTTTTAATTTCATCTTCAAAGATAAGAAAATGTTCTTAGATGTTTCTAGATTTGATTGTGTAGACCCTGATGGTGTCTCCTTAGACATTAAACCCCTGGTTTTCTCTGTAATGACTTACATGACTTAGTCAGCCTTCTTTGAAAGAGGAAGTAACGTTTTATACGTCTTTGCAGAGATTTGCACATTGAGAGGCAAAATTTGGTGTCCCTTTGGGAGAATACTGTTGAAGCCATACATAGCAGAGATGAATCAATACATAAAGTAGCTGAAAATTTTGCAGAAAACAAGGCTTCAATTCGAGAGAAGAAAAAAGAGTTAGATAGATTAGCTATTGCTTTGAGTCAAGAAACGGAAAAGAATGTGAGCTAAAGGGTGGAATATCAAAGGACGCTTGCTTGTAAGCCTACTAAGTTATGATGGTTTTGGCTTTTAGGTTGACCTGGACAAGAATGTTGAAATGGTGGAAGATGATTACAGTGCCCTGCAAGAGAGGTTCAAAGATGAAATTGCAAAGTATGACATATTATTTACCTCTGACCATGATGTAACATCATTGGCTTGTTTTCATTTATTTGCGAGTGTCTATAATCCAGGCATGTGGTGTTTGCCTTTCTAGAATAAAAGATGCAGAAAATGAACTCGAGTTATTAAAGACCCGAGAGCATCGAGCATCCTTGGAGCTTGCCCTTCAACTGGCTAAAAGGTCAGAGGCAGAAGAGGTAGTCATAAATGTTGCATGATTTTCATAGCAATGAACATCCATATTTTGTTTCTTCTGTTCCATCATGTTAAATTATGGTCATTTTTATGCTTTAATTGCTAGATTGAAACCTGTAGCAAACAGTTGATTTAAGAGGAAGACCAACTTTCTATCTCGCCAACTGGACAAAGAGTTTATCCCATTACACTGCAGACCTTAACTAGCTCCATGAGTGATGGTATTATGTACACCATGCCCATTTCTAGGTTCTTTTGCTTGAATGGCCTATGTGCAAGGCCCCAGTCCCGTCATAGTCTCCTACACTGGAACTATATCACCCTTAAGCATCACGTGTTCATATCAGGGAAGGACAATTTTAACAAGTACCTTGTTTATCTCTTGTCATTTCTCATTTATGAGTTACTCTTGATTTATGGTAATAATTGTTGTCCTGCAGGAACTAACTTCTAAGAAGATAAGTCTGGATGATGTCGAGAAAAAGTTGGCTTCATTGAAAAGAAAGTTTCAAGATGAGATATTGCTGCTTGATACCTTAGATAAAAAAAGGCATGAGCTTGAAAGCATCTTAGCTTCTGAAGAAAACAACTTAAAAATTGCCAAGAAGGAGGTGGGTGACCTCAGATTACGGTTCTTTGAAGAGTCTGAAAAATTGAACAAGATGAAAGCACAAGGTGGGTTCTTCAAAGTGTGTATGTAGGAAAAAGAAGTTGTAGCTCAAATAGGTTTTGACAGTTCTGAATGCTAATTTGCAGAGAAAGACATAGTGTTTGAAATTCATGGAGCCAAATCTCAATCAAAGTCATTAACAGCTCAAATACATCAGTTAGAACTAAGCATGATGAAGCAAGAGGAAGTCTTGTATACGGCCGAATTTCAAATACAAATTTTGGAGAGGAAAGTTGCTAGGGCTGGTGGTGAGAGGACTGATGTGGAAACTAGGGAACTTAATGAAAAAATAAGTGCATTGGAGAAGGAGTTGGAGGATAAAAAGTGCGAAGAAACCATTGTTTTGGCACAGGTATGTTCATTTATGATGGATTGAGGTTGCTTGTAGCTAATCCAATTACTTGGTATTTACAGCTTAAAAAATCCACAGAGGATAGAAGGGCTGCAAAAAGGAGGGAGGATGACCTGCTTAAAAGAGTAACACAACTGGATGAACGAAATGCCGAGATCAAACTTGAAGCTGAGACGGGGCTTCGTACAGTGAAGGTATACATACCTTTTCTTATGAATCTGCAGTTCATTAGAATGAGGCACCTTGGGCATTTGGTTTGTCTCAAAGCTTACCATTCAAAATATCATTTTTAGCCGTGGTTTTTGAGTCATAGAGATGCAGCTTCATGAGAACAGCCGATCTCTTTTTTATTTCCTTTTGGATATAAGAACCTAATATACTTGCTGCCACTAATAGTACCTTTACTTCTTGCCAAGGAATCCCAATATGTGACTCATTCCATTATCCTGAAGAATTTAAGTCTAGGGGGATCAGATCATGTAGACGAATCTTACTGGGATGTCTGCTCTGAGGTGTTATTTGCGTAAAAGCTGTAATGGGATCGCCAGATTTCCATCATGGAAGTGCATGAGATTCGAAAGGATTTGCCCATTATGTGCACCATGTATGTATTGGAGAAGCGGTTTAATCTGATGATCCCCGGGGTGCACTTATAGATAAAATGGGTATGACCTCTGCTTTTAAAGGGTGGCAAACAACCCCTTACTATGCATTCTTGAAAGGCAATTTAACCCTCTTTCTTTATATACATGCTAGGCTGGTGCTTAAAGCATACTTTAAAGGAATGCAAAAGGATAAACATTAGAAAGTACTTTTATGTTTGGACAAATTTTACCACATACCCCTGAGTTTTGATAATTTCCTGAGATGCCCTTGGTCAAAATATAAAGTATTGTGTATCTTTTAAAATTATTCAAATGCCCTTAAGATTTACATTAAATTTTTAAATGCCCTTAAGTTTTCTTTGAATTTCCCAAACGCCCTTGAGAACTAGAACGTGAGATTTCTTTCAAATTTTAAATGCTTCAAAATTCACCAAATACCCTTGGCCCTGCATGTGAGCGAACTATGATCTCTGCCCTTGCATCCGTCACCACTTCTTAACTCTTATAAATCTTCTTTCTTGGTTTTATTTGACTACAGTAAGTTGTTATTATAAATTGGATCGAATTATTGCTTTCGACAAGAGGATCATTGCAAATCGCTAGAGAAAATCGATGGGCTGAAAGCATATTAATAGACTAGAAATTAATTTGGTATCTTGTCTTTCTTTAAGGTACCAAGAATAGAAATAGGCGTCTTTGCTAAAAAAAGTGCCATGAATATTATGTGTTATAGAAGGGTATTCCATGAAATACGAAAAACTAGAAGGCATTAGGTGAAACTTAAAATTGTACAGAGGGATATACGTTGATCAAGGGCATCTCAATAATTTATTTAAACTCAGGGGTAATGCTCAGAAATTTGCAACTTAATACTTCATTGTTTCTTGAAATGGCTCAAAAGATCTTCCCATGGTTTATGGACAAAGATTAAAGAAACCAACTTAAAATGGGAAAGTGTGATAAGGATATACTAAATTAACGTTGGCAAATGGTTTTTACCAAAATTTGGGTTGGAAAAAAAGCTTTAATTAAGAATTGGGGATTTTTGTGCGCAGTGCCAAACCATTGTATAAACCATTATATATAATACCTAAGCCAAATTTAAAAAAGGCAGCGACCTTTTCTGAGTTTCTTATCAGGGCTGGGGCAGGGGTCAGGGGGGTTTATGGTGGATTTAGGCGGGAAGAGGCTGGGGCAGAAACGTAGGAGCAGAATCAAGATTGAGCTGGGGAGATTTGAGATGGAGAAGCAGACGACTAAAGGAGCTTCTGTCAATGGGGAACAAGGAGCAACATGGGTTTGGTGAATGGTAGGCAGAGGATGAAAGCATCTGATCTTGATGGCATTTCTATTGAATTGATAAAATGGAGTTGTAAGGAACTTATCCAAGTAGTTACCAGCCAGTTAAACGCTGCAGTTCAGTTGGGATTGCTTCTTTTTCTTCTTGTTCTTTTCTGGTTTGATAAGCAGGGAGCAAATGGCAAAGAGCAGATATGGAGATGGCAATGGCTCTTCTTCCTTGGTGATGGAGACAACAGATCTTTGCTTTTTCTTGCAGATTGATAAAATAATTCCGGACGAGTATCACACTCTGGTGCCTTGAAAAGCTTATGGATATGAGAAGTTTGGAAGCTTTGCCATGGCAAGATTGTTTTCCCAGTACCCTCGTTTTATGAAAGCAGGCAAGACCAAGGCTGGATATAACGTGATAATTGGAGGAGGCAATTTTGGCTATGGTTCTTCTAGAAAACATGCACCTATTGCTCTTGCTGCAGCTCAAGTAGAGGTTGTAGTTGCATAATCATATGCCAAGATTTTTTTTCAGAAACTCTGTGCCAACTAGGGAGCTTTATCCAGTTGAATCTGAAAGTTGGATCTATGAAGAGTGTCAAACTGAAGATGAGGTTGCTAGGATGTAGAGAAGAATTTGCTCTTTAATCATTTTACTGGGAAATAATATTCTGAAGCTTATTAGTGACTGAAGCTGGCCAACAATAATTTTGCTTATGCAAGACAAACAAGCATGATTGCAGCTAGTTGTTTGTTCTTAGAAGCTTTGTATTGGATAGAAGTGTAGTTTCGAATTCATTTGATTGTATTTTGATTGGGAAAAAAAAAATAAAGAAGCTCGTTGTTAGAGCCTAAACTCTAACCTTGCAAAAAGGATGAAAAAACTAATAATCCAAGCTTCAACCTACCAGATCTATGCAATACACAACATAAGGACTCATAATCTCCATAGTTAGATCAAGCAAAATAATCTCTCCCAATACACCGTCTCTCTATTTTCTCTCCCTGCTCAGATAACACAGTGATGATAATGATCCCCCCACACAACAATGCATATGTGCATGTGTCCTCCACGCATGCATGTACGTATATCCTTTCATATATGGTATACGGTCTCCTATACCACCTCAACAGTGGTGAGTGTGGTGACCACCCCAACAGTGGCGACCACAGTGGGAAAATGTGCCACTCCATGGCGGAGAACCCACAACAAAATATACTAATATGGTCTTTGGGACATGTCCCCAAATGACACATTTACATGTATGTTTAGAAAGAAAATTACCCTCCTAAAAACCAAATGACTAGTACAAACCAAATTGGTCCAAAATAACGAAACAGAGCCTCTATAACTGTGGCAAACTTTAAAAGTTGATATCTTGAGTTCCAAAACTCTGATTGACCTGCACCATAGCTCATTGGATTCGTATCGCCAAAATACATCCATTGGTATAGAATAGAACATGTAGTATTGAACTGTCGCCATCTGTGTTTACAGAAAAACGACCTGCTGTAGCCCAAAAATTGTCCATAAATTCTCTATAATTGGAGCTCTACCTTAGCTGAATTTCTTAGAATAGCACTTTTCTTTCAAAATAAGGCCTGAGCTCCTTTCCATTTCTCGGATTAATCAACAATTCCCCTTCTGGAGTCATTAACCAACTCCAACCCTATTAAGTAAGCATCTTTCAAATAGGAGAATGCTGACAGCATGTAATAACAATAAAAAGTGTGGCCAAAGAACAAGCCATAGTCCAACAACCTGCTCAAATAATACTGCACTAGCATACCAATATAATAGAACTTGCTAAACTGATATATTCCAGCTAACTTATTAGTCTCAAAAGGTGCAAATAAACTTTTATGAGCATCTTTGGCTGCTGCCCACTGAGATAAAGTGTTCATGTCCAATTTTCCTTCCTTTATCACATAGTCATGTTTAAATTTACTCAACTCTTCCATACTTCCATGCTCAAACATGAAATAAACTAGTTTTCCTTGATTCTCAGACTTCTTCGGACTGCTACAACGTTGAAACATAGGTCTGAACCATTCTAGGTACACTTCATTCATCAAAGCATCAAAAATTTGCAATTCTAGCTTAGGGTTTAGTGCCAAATCATCAAAGCAAGCAAATTTTTTCATTTGAGGCATGTAAAAGTCTTGCTCAGCTGGTATACATGTCTTAAATCAGAAAGTCTCATAAAGAGAACTGTTGTCATAACTGTCACCAAATTCAAAAGCATGTAACATATCCTTAGAGTGGTCAAATGCTAAAATATCAATGCTTTCCACCTCTAGCTCACATAATAATTGTTCATCATCATCCAAAAATGTTTCACATACGTGAAAAGTCTCAAACTCAAGACTGCTCAAGCATCTATCACTCTCTTTCTCATGACAATGTTCAAACTTATCAATTGCACATAAAAGAACATGCTTATACTCTTCAACCATGTGAGATGTGATTAGACTTACCTTATTTCTATTTGTCCCATCCATGCTTGATTTCAGAGGATGATCTATAGTAACCTTGTATTCCCCTTGAAAGATGTTCATTTCACGCTTCCTCCATGAAGTCTCAGCTTGTACAACATCTAACCATGTACGGCTCAGCAACAAAGTATAAGTTTCAGCATGCACAATCTCTGGAAATTTCAAAACTATGAAATCCAAAATTGATTCCACCTCATATACATTGCGCAAGACATTTCTTATGACTCCCATAGACTGCGCCTTCATTTGATTGAATGCTTTGAGCATCATAGTTATTGGTTCCATTATTTCCAATCCAACTTGAAGCATTATATGGTAAGGCACTGCCGGGTTGGTGGCTCTGTCACTCTCTTGTTTCTGTCATTTGATAGAAGTTGTTGAACTAAAATTTCTGATTTTCTTCTTCCTCCTAACTCTTGCAATAAATTAGGAGAATAATGCATCAATTGCTCAAGAGTAAGTGTGATTTTAGTAGCTAAAACTTGGCTGATCATATCATCTTCATTATGAATATCCTCCTCCACCATAGGAGGCATCACTATGGGTTAATTTTCTCTTATAGACTGAAATTGTTCTATGGGCAGCACATTGAATTGCACCTTCATAAGTGCTGACACCTTCATGACACCTTCAAAGCTTGTCCCTTTAAAACATTTGGAAAAGAGTTCTTAGTCTTGGGTCATTCTCCACCTCAACAAATCCAGAATTCACTACTGATTTTGCCTTCTCTTGCTTCTTAAGCTCCTCAATAAGAGCCTTAACTTGAGGATTATCAATGTACTTTCCATCTTGAATGCGAACATCATTATTAGGAAGAGGTACTGACTCAAACACTTGCTGCCTTAGTGGATATTTATTGATTGCCCATTCTGGTTTCCCATGGATTTTAACAAGTACTCTCATCATGCGTAAATTTATCACATAACTTGCAATACAAATGAGCCTTTCTTGGATATCACCCGTGTTTTGGCTGCACCATTTGTGTGGAACCGATTGGAGCTTGTTGGGCAATTAGAGTTTGTGGCATCATTGGAGCTTGCATGCATTGGTTGAATAAGAATAGGTGGTGCTTGTTGCATAATAGCAAATACCGGATTAGCCCTCTCAAAGAATCTCTTCTCCCTACATTCTTGAAAATTATGGCTCTTTATTTGGCATCTTGAGCAGAATTTCAACAATCTACATGTAGCATTAGAATGTCCAATAGACCCACAATACTCACAAGTAATAAACTGAACCTCTCTTGATTTCTCACCAATTGTAACCTTAGCTGCAATATCCTCTGTTTTTTGCTCTGGAGCAGTAACTTCATGAATGTATCCCAGCTTATCTTCAGCTTTGAGAGCATACTTTTGTGCCTCTAGCAATGTTGTAGGCTGTTTAACCTTCATCTTATGAGCAATAGCTCGTTTCAGCCCCGTCACATACCATTGAATATCCATTTCATCACTCCTTGCAATCTTCCAATGAACCACGACTTTGAGAACCGCAATATACCTCTAATTATACTCTCTAATTGATTCATCTTCCTTTTGTGTGAGATTGGTCCACCGTTCCATAGTCTTATTCTTACCATGGACTTCTTCATAATTAGCAATGAATGCTTCCTTTGATTCCTGATATGTCATGGATGGGACTTGGGTTTGTGCCCATTCCTGCACTGAATCTTGCAAAGAACTATGAAACCAAAGCAAATAATCACAAGACGGTAATTTACATTGCTGGTAATATCTCTCAAGCTTCACAATATGCTTCAAAAGATTCCGATCTACTCAAACTTTGGAATCCTCATTTTCTGAAAACTCCACACCATCAGTGGTAATCCAGCCATCTCTGCCTCTTCTTGAGGTTCTTGAAATTGAAAAAACGAAATTGAATCTCCCTTCAATTTGAAAAACGAAATTGGATTACCATCTAGATCGGTAAATGGAATCAGAACCTTTTGGATCTGAGAATTCGACCCCAGATCTGCTCCCAAATCTAAAAATGAAATTGCAATCTTGATGCAATTTTTGAGTCACCGGTCCCCTTCTTGTTACGATGGAGCTTGGTGGGATATCCTTCTTGTTTCTCTTAGGCATAAAACTATGCCCCCCTCGTCAAATTGTACCCTGCAGATCACTTACGGCAAAATCTCCTTCACACAAAGAAATTGCTCCTTGCTCAATGGTGTCGTTCTTTACCAGCGATCACCAATACAAATAGTAATAACTCCTTTTTCAATGCACCGTGGTTGCTAAATTGTTAGAGCCTAAACTCTAACCTTGCAAGAAGGATGAAAAAACCAATAATCCAAGCTTCAATCTACTAGATCTATGCAATGCACAACATAACGACTCATAATCTCCATAGCTAGATCAAGCAAAATAATCTCTCCCAATACACCGTCTCTCTGTTTTCTCTCCCTACTCAGATAACACAGTGATGATAATGATCCCCCACATTACAATGCATACATGCATTATGTCCTCCACGCGTGCATATGCGTATATCCCTTTATATACGGTATACGGTCTGCTATACCACCTCAACAGTGGTGACTGTAGTGAGTGTAATGACCACCCCACACTCGTGGCCGAAAACTACCTGCTTGGAAGCTGGACTCCTCATTTTTTACAAAAAAACATTTGATTATCTTTTGTTTTGGTGTGTTAGGGATGTTACTAGTTCTTGTTTTTTTTTTTTAACACAAAGCCACATATCCCGTAACACACCAAAAAGAAAACCGGGGGGGGACATGAGAACATTACGTGGATTGCCAATTGGGCACTTGAATTAAGAGACGTTTGACAACACAGATATACCTCAAAATTGTAAGAATCGATCATTCACCAACCTAAAAAGATGGAAAATACATAGAAGAACTCTAATCCTAACAGAGAAGCCCTTGTGTTATCACTTCATGATGTGATGGATGGGATCGACAAGCTTTCATGACATAAGTAGCATCAGATAAGAAGCAGATGGATTTGTAGTGGCCTCCACAAGAGCTGAAGCGATAATGAGGATGATGAATACATCATAGGTCACGACGCTTGAATCAACTCATTCCTATTTCAATTAAATCATTTGGATCTGTAAAGCAGAAGCAACGTACAATATAGCTCACTTCATGTTCTCGAAACTAAAGGAAAATAAGCATTTGGGTGAAGGAAATAAAATAAGTGCAAAAAAACAGGTAGGTTCTAGGTCAAACATATTGCTTCGTATATTATGCTTTTTAGTTTTCTTCCTTTCCACATCCTCTTCCTACTGCTTTTCCTTATTCAAGAATTGAACGAAATTTCACATGTGCTTTAGTTTGACATTACCATGCAAGTTGCGTATGGTATTTCTATAGATATATTTGGAATGAAATTGTGGGAGAGGTTATCACATTTGCCAAGGAATAGTTTCAAATCTGCAATTGATTCTTTTTTGTATATTTTGCATAGTAAATTCTGATGTTGTATCATGGATTGAAGCAATTTGTATTGCCTTATCACCTTTTTTTTTTAACCTAAAACCTCTTAAAATTCAAGGTAAAACTATCCTTACTGTTCGGAATGTAAAAATATGCAACATAGAGGATTAATAATGATTAATATAGGGATTTTGAGAATCAAATTGAATAAAAAGTTGCTTTTGAGCATGAGACTTGCTTTGTTAAGGATTTAGACTTGAATAGACAGTAAGAAGAGATGGAAGGCAAGAAGTGTTAATTCTTTGGATGTATCCTACATTTTAGGATCTTGTAAAGCAAAAAGAGGAGCAAATGCTTGCACGTGACCTTCTACAAATGGAAGTAAACCGATTGCAAGACATACTCAATCTAAAAGCAGGTATTGGGCTACTAGAACATAAATTATGATTTCAACATTTTCAAAATGCATGTTAATTGAGAAGGATATCCAAAAGATTATGAAGTGAGATTTTTCTTTATGACGGCTTATCTAGTAAGCATATCCATTAGGTAGGAGTCTTGTATCTGTTGGCACTTTACTTCTAAATGCTAATTTTATAACAAATACATGGAATAGAATAAAAGCATAGGCTACACTTGCCTACACTTGCTGCTCTCTTTTTGTTTGGGTCCTATAGGTCAATTGGTCACCGTGGACGATAAGAAATCTATTTTATTCTATTCTATTCTTATTATGTCTTGGCACTCACTCAAATCTAAGTAATATTAGATGGCTGCTTAGCAAGAATCTTCAATCTTTGGATATACCCATGTGTTTATATTATCCCTCTCTGTTTTGTCAACTTGTTGCTTGGTCTAGTGCAAGGTCAATTGGAACATGAAATTTAAAGTCCCATGTGTTTATATTATCCCTCTCTATTTTGTCAACTTGTTGCTTGGTCTAGTGCAAGGTCAATCTAAAGTTGGTTGGGTCAATATGGTGAGGCAAAAAACTCTCCCTACTCCAATCCAAAGTTGGCACTCATGGCTTACGGCCCATCTTTTTCTAAACATTTGCTAAGATAACATATTGGAACTTACGATTAAGATTTGATGTTGGAACCTACGTAATTCAAGAGTCACATAAAGAAAGAAGTGACTAATGACATTTGGGATGTTGTCAAAATATGAGATAACACAATATACAATAGAGTTAGACTTAGACACTAGCATCATTTATATTTGTTATCCTAAATATTAACAGAACAAATATAGAAGACTTTGCATCCGAATGCACTCTTTCCAAGCCTCTTGCAGGTTGAAACGAGTTGTCCTTGCTTTTGTACATATTTGAGAAGACTTTGCAAAAATCTTTGGCATTACATGGTCTATTTGATTGCATATGTAGGGTCTTATATTTTGAATTTGTTTCAGTCCTTTAGTGTCAAACTTCAAGTTTTGGTATTTGTTGTTAAGTGGAGAATTGCGTTAATTGAATTGAAAGATGACATTTAAACTTTTCTCTATGTTTTGATTATTAAGATAACATTCTAATACATCTTATGTGTTGAAGATATGGTGTATGGAATGGAGAATGCAAAGCAAAGACTACAAATGAGTATGGAGGAAAGGAAGCGAGAAATTGCAGCACGACAAGATCAACAAAGATTAGCTTTGAGGGCATTGCAAGAAGACTTACATTTCTTAATGTTAAAAAGAAGAAAGCTCCTATTACACGTCCATAAGGTAATGAAAAGTTCCTTACTGCTTGTGAAACAAAATTTAAAATTGTAATGCTTAAAATTTGATACTTTTTTCAGCTGCAATCAAAGTATGAGATTATCTTAAGGAAAGTTAAAATAGTAGAGGAGCAAGAGCGATCACCGAATTATTACATCATAAAAGCTGCACAAGAAAGGGAGATGCTTCAACAAGAGGGATATGCACTTGAGCAAGAAGTAGAAAAGGTTTGAGTTCATGTAATTTGGAATTTTCTGACATGAAAAATTGAAGTACAAAGGTGGAGGTATGCAGGTGCAAGTAGATGTTGCTGCACTAGAAAATGCAGTAAAAGAAATCAAGGATGCTAACAACCTACTTCGTCACAGCTACAAGTCAAATAAAGCTATCCATCTAGAGGACGAACAAGCTCGCTTGAAAGTCTTGCTTGAGTCTGTAATACTTCGTTCAAGAATGAAGGAAAATGAAGAGCAAATTATCTCAAAGGTAAAATCACAATACCTAGTCATTTTCTGGGCAAGCTAATATTATATTCTATGATAGGATAATCCTTTTTTCTTGAATGCTTTGTTCCCTGTCAAAAGGGGCGTGATTCAAGGTCATGCAATTCATATCATAATGTAAGCTGTGTACTTTTGTTTTCCCTAATTGAAGTTGTATACTTTGATAGCTAGTGTGGGCTAATCCAGAAGGAACCTGACAAGTTTGGTCATTCAAAGCTAGCTCCATTACCAAAAGCACTACGTGCTAAAAAGTTTCTAGCACATAATACATGCCATGTCATGATTGATTACTGTGGTTTTTGTCTAATCGACGAAATCTTTCCTCCACTACATAGCATTCTTTGTCCGCCACAGAGTGATCTTTGTTTTGTTCCATCTGCTGATTTGCGTTAAGTTCATTGCTCAAATCATAATTCGAGAAAGACCCAAAAGCAAATCGAAACAATAACCATCACCAGACCTGCAACAAGATAAATGCTCGACCTGCAAGAAGACAAAACTCTATCTCGCCACTATAAAACGAGAAAAAAATGGTATGTCTGTTCAAGCAGCACCTTTTGTTATTTAATCCGTATCTTGAAGCTCTACAACCACTGAAATTGAAGCGCCTGCAAGCAAACGAGGTCTTGAAGCAGAAAGTCATTCGTAATCATGGCCTGGACATGTATTAAGTCCCATCATTCACGTGGGAAAGCATTACGCGAGGACGCCAGCCTTAGCGGCGACTTTAAAGAACAAAACAGAAATGTGACAAAGAGAGGGGTTGTTCGGGATTTTAGTTTAAATCTTAGGCTCAAACTTGAGATTATATTGCCTATCTCATTTGTACAATTGCCATTGGTTGTCCTAGATGTTTCTTTTCTTTTCTTCCTTTTTAGTTTACGCCTCTATTTTATTATATTGGTTGTTTCAAATTATGCCATTATATTGCAAAATTATAAGCCAGAATAGAGCTCCTTATTCTGAGGAGATGCATCACTTCCCATATCATAGGTAGTTCTTCTAAGGACAGCTTTTGTTTTTAGAGCTTTATTGCTGATGGAAGGTACTCCAGAAATGGGATGCTTTCGAGCTATAGAGCTTTGGTGTGGCATTTTTTGGCTGGATATTTAAAGAACATGGGCAAAGAGATAGAAAAAGCGGCTACACAAAGAGTTCCTACGGACGAAGCATCGGCCTTCAGAATGATTTGCCGCATTTACGCAACCACAAAACAACAAGGAAAGCGGTACCAGGATGCACTACCATAGTTCTTTTTATCCAATCGTCATATTAGCACTGAATTCATACCAGAATTGCTTCCACATTGAGATAAAAGTCCTTTTCTAATTCTTTTTTATCCAATCATCACGTCAGCTCACTGAATTCACAATTAAATTGTTTCTACATATTCTAAACGAGGTGCACCCTGGACTATCACAGTCATCGGATCTGTCGATCCTACGACCCAGACTGTATGCTGGAGCCTCTGGGCACCTCTCGTTTTGCGTATGCTCATTTATGATTGTGTGCGCCTATGATTTTAAGATGTCAAATACGAGTTTGCCTAAGGTTTTAATGATATATCGAGCCTCTATACGGCTTCGCTTAAGGTTTTAGAATATGAAAAATGGGGGCTCGAACATCTACCAAAATAACTCAGCATCCTAATAAGACTACCCTAATCAATCTAACCAGTAAGCTATCGTGAGTTATTTTTTTTAATCTTAAATCTATTTTTTTTTTTATCTTAAATCTATGTTTTTTTTATAATAACCCATTGAATTATTTTAGGGATATGGTCTATGGTTTTAGGAATTATATCTATATTAAATCCCCTTGGAACCCCTTGTTATTTTGCTATATATTCGCACGATATTCTTGATATGTCAAGACATTTCAGCATGGTTTCTATGCCATAAATGTCTTGTAAGAGAACTTCCTCTTATACGAAATAGAGCTTTCCAGGTTTTTTCTAATGCTACATGGCATTTAGTTATTAGAAATTTGAAACTTCTTCTCATTACGTTCAATAGTGAAACCCCCCCTCCCCCCTTCTTCTAGAAGACATTTTGGCAAAAGAAAAACTTACAGAGCCGCCAGACTCGGCAGTGCCAAAATGTTTTTGCTGCGAGGCGACATCACCTATTACGGAATTTGTCTTTTTATTGATAAAAAGTGGCCCATAGTCTTATTACAAGTGGACCAAATAGGTAGTATTAATATGGAATTGATCATCCATGAATGATTTTTTTCAAACTCTTCATCACTACAACAAATATATATATATATATATATATATATATATATATATATATATATATATATATATATATATATATATATATATATATATATCAACAAATTATTTTGCTTGGGTTTTAAGATCCTACATACCCTAAATAGCTACCCTCTTGAAAACTTTGAATTATCTTAGCAATGCTTTTGAAAATGCCATAGATTCCTTATACTGCTCTTTTATCCTTGGCCAGCTTTGTGCCCATCTATTTTTTATATTATAGAAATTCAAGATTTAGTCAATTTGATTTAGACTCATCTTTATCAATTTAGTTTGATCTTAGAAGTGTTGTATAGTGCCATCAACAAACTGCATATAATACTATATGCATGGTCATTATATATCTCAAGAAGAGTGTTCCTGACAAAAATGGCATGATATTAAACAGAACGCTATCTCTAGGAGAAAATTGCCAGCAGGGTGCCATTGAAGACGAATGTCACACATTGCAACAATGTCCAACATTCATCCACATCCGAGCCCGCTATGCTGAGTTAATTATGCCTAACCAGGTGCTTCATGCACTGCTAGGCACTACTTCGGTGGGTTTGCTGGGATCTTTTCTCCAAGACTGCATGAATGCATGCACTCAGTTATATCCTCAAACACGACACTGAGATTAAAATGTAGCATGGTGTATCATTATACAGTCTCTCAGCATATCTACTATTGCCAAGTTTTTTCCCTCGAAAATCCCTTTTTTTTTTTGTTTTTGGGGGGGTAATCTTAGCAGTGATATGCTTGCTATATTCTTTGTTTGGGTCCCATACTGGTCTCTGTGGACAATAAAAATCAAATCAATTCAATTCTTTGAAATTCATCATTTGGATCATTTTATTAGAGATCCAAATATCAAATGGTTATGTAATTGTCTATTAAGGTTGCCCACTAGCTCCATTTTGCTATTTACAATTGTGACGAAAGTCTTGTTACAGTTATTCTGTAGTGCCGTTCAAGATGGTGTTATTCACTTGTCTATGGAGGATGGATCTCAGGAATTTTGTACATGATGCAAATAATACTCTGCTTTTCTTATCAGTCACACTAATTTTCAAAATGCAAAGATTAGGCTTAATATCTTTCACTAGTATTTAGTGTATGGGTTGGCAGACTTGTGGACACTTGATGATATTCTCCATCTGTTGGTGGATCCCTTTGAGTAACCATCAAACTTGAGTTCAACTTTGCTAAATCAAAGAGGTCCATTCATGTTGACCTAGCAAAGTTGGAAGGTTATTGAAAATCTTGATATTGGTAGAAAATAGTTGACTTTCTAGCATATACCTCCAGAACAAGCAGATATCTCAATGTGTCTTTGTCAACATGAGTTACTCGTGAACTCTATGCATAAGTTGCTAATGGATGCAGAATTCTTCTTCCATCTAGTTTGACACCTTCAACTCCCTTCCTCCTAATGGAAGCAGATATAGTTTTGGATATAGTTAGATGTACTTAAATGCCAAATTATCAAGATTGGTCCTAAAGTATCAGATATTTGCCTATTTTATTAAGCAAATGCTATCGAGACCATTAAGAATTTTTTTCTGGATATGATCTGTTTAGGCCAGTATGGTGTTGGCTCTCTTCCAAGTGGCATTAATAAGTCAACAAGTGCTTCCAACAGTTTATCCCAATACTTGGACTACTCTACAAAGCCAGGTCATTACTAATAAGGGTTTTTCCTCTAAAACCCTTCGTGGCGGTGATTTTTTAATCTTGGATAATAATGGGGTGGTTGTGCTCTTTCTTGTATTGGGTCCCACAGATCTTTTAAATGGACAGTAAAACTTAGATTCAATTCGATTCTTCAATTCTTATGCATAGGTATGCTTCACTTAGTGGATCTTGAGTATCCGTATTCTTGCCTTTGCTTTTTTCACATGTATGTGCTTTAGTGTTTCGATAAAATCTGTCTTCTTTGAAAAAAAAAGAGGCAAACAATAAAATATATTTTATTGAGCATATGCATCTTGAGCTTTGTGGAAGTCTAAAGTAATGCATGCTTGGTTCTCATTACCATTGTTGGTTTAGATGCAAACCCTTCCATACTATACACAATGTTAAGATCATAATATTTTACTAATTTTAGGCTATTTATATGTTCCATTGCATTCATATAATGCAGTGTTGGCCACATTTATCTTATTATGATCCAAAGTTTCTAAACAGGAAGTAGCAAATATGGAAGAAAGTTTAGAAAATAGAGAAAAAGAAAAAAGCGAATTTCTAGAGATGTTGAAGGATTTACAAAAACAAGAAGAGTTGGCAACAAAAGATGAAGAGAAACAAGCTCAAAAACAAAGGAGGGCCACAATCCACTTTCAACGCCTCTCCAAAGATTTAAAAGGATCGTTAGGGTGAGTTTAACTTAACGCAATATGAAGTCAAATTTTAACATGTCTATAGATGAGGCACAAATAGTAGATGGCGCACTCCCTGGCTTATTTATTTTAAAGTCAATATTACTAAATATATATTACTAAAAGACATTTGATTAGCATCTCCTTTCTTTAGATATATAGATAAATATATACTACTAAATGATAGGAATGACGTCTTTAACGACCTTTCATTAACATCTCTTTTCTTTAGAAGGGTCTAAGTGCTAAGAATATAATTAAATTATATAGGATTGATTTTCTATCGTCCATATATAAAGAATATAAATATAGTCATTACCCTTAGAATTAAAATATCTCGGCCCAATAATTTTGAAGGGCAAAACCTTGATAGTAATGAACGTAGTGAGAAATATAGACAGATCAATGTACTCGCACTAGATAGAATATTATAAACGTTTTTTATAACTTCTAGAATATAATATGCAAGAGCAACCACTTGAATGATACATCTATAAAAGCTCATACAAAAATGGAGTTGATGTTAACAAAGTAGCGTACTCGCACTAGATAGAATGTTATAAACATTTTTTATAACTTCTAGAATATAATATGCAAGAGCAACCACTTGAATGTTATATCTATAAAAGCTCATACAAAAATGGAGTTGA
Source organism: Isoetes taiwanensis (assembly GCA_021234155.1). Taxonomy (NCBI): domain Eukaryota; kingdom Viridiplantae; phylum Streptophyta; class Lycopodiopsida; order Isoetales; family Isoetaceae; genus Isoetes; species Isoetes taiwanensis. The sequence continues at coordinate 6,822,471 of JAJEKV010000012.1, read as the reverse complement.
TGTTAACAAAGTAGTATACTTCCCTCGGATAACCCCAAAATGTGGCTTTTATGCTCTAGGTCTCCCATTCAACAACAGTTACAAGTTCTACATTATCTCGACTCCTTAATTCACTTGCTTGTTTCAATTCCGAGGCGTTCTACACTTGTACGAGTAGATATAATTGTGTGATGCTTGTTCATGGGCAGATGTGCTAAGAAGTACTTACATGGCCCACCATATCAGAGCACGATTGATGTGTTCGTTGTAATGCCACATGCTATTGGTATCCCAAAGGCATCTTTAAGAAAGAAACATTCACATAATGTCACAAACTAGTGAGCTCTTGTAGAGATAGTTGTTCATGGAGATTAAATGTGCCCTTGTGTTAAATACCATATAATTTTATTTGCCCAACTCACTGCTGTTAGATAATGTTATCATAACATTAATTTAAATTCAGCCCTACTTACTCGTTGATGGCCTAATTGGTGGTAAAACAATTCCTTTTTTAAGTATATAAAGCCAGCTATTCCTTTAAAAGAAAAGGCAGATGCTAGCTTTGGTACTTTATTAGATCCATGTTTCAATCTACTTTGATATTTTATTGGAGCTTTTACCACCAATCCCATAACAGAAGCTAAAAACATAATTTGGACTAGTAGCATTGAGAAGTGGTATGCGCCACTCTTTGCCCTGAACTAGAACATCGTTGTTGGGAGTTTGAAAGACTATTAAGTTACTTATTTAGAGAGAGGATTTGCCCATGCGTATCACTAAAAAAGCCAAAAGTTACATGAATTTTTTTTTTTTTTTTTTTTGGGGGTTGTGTGTTGGGGGAGGGGATTTGGCGAGGATCACTTTAATGCCATCACGATATCAACTAATTTAAGGACACGCATATAGCACCAACAAATAATAGTCTAATTCATCCTTCTTGCACATTATATATTCTTGTGTCCTCACTCGTAGGCGAAGACAACCACTTCTTCAGATTGGGATGAGGCTTTGCATTTTTTGCATAATGTCATGCACAGAGTAGTCTATGCTTGTCAGTTAGGACTGTAAGACATGGTCGCCTTCGCCATCTCTGGAACGTTTCCAAGAGGCGCTTAGTCATCTCCTTATCTTAGGCATAACAATCATCTCAAGAGTACAAACTTCTCAGTACAAGAATACCACTCTTCTCTTTAACTTTGCAAGTGTATGGAGGAATTATACAAAATGAGAGAAGCATGACTTAAAAAAAGGTGGGCAATTTATTGTGGATGTAAAACAATTATTCTAAACCACTGGGGATAATCTATATAATGTAAAGTTTGATTTGATTGTCTAGCCTTCAGGCCAAGTTCTAGTTTCATCTGGGCATTTGCCCATGCTTTATCACATTTTCATTATGTTCTGTGATGTTCTAGGTTGCACTACTCGTTGTATGGATCCCATGGCCTAAATAGTCTTCATGGTCTCCATGGATGTTGAACTTTATATTCTATTCAATGCAATACTCCTAACTATAGTAATTAGATCTGAATGAGTTGTATATGAAAATATCTAGAGATTAGATTCCACTAAAAGGATGAGTTGTATATGAAAATATCTAGAGATTAGATTCCACTAAAAGTTTTCTCTAGTCTAATTGATCACCTTCTATATTGATATAAATAACAAGAGTGTATAAATTTGACACCATTGTATACCCGCCACAACAAAGATCTAATATCTATCCAAATGACAATCATATTATGTGCATTGGCAATGAGTGTATTACAGCTAATTAGTTTTGAACTTTATAGGGAAGATGCAGAAAGAGTTCAGAAGGAAATGCAACTCGCTGAGCTTAAAGAAACAACTACAGATGTTCTATATAAGTTAAAAGCCCTTATACAAGAGAATCCGGATGTTGCAGAAATTGTTCAAGAACGTATTATTGATGCTGGATTTAAAATGCCATCAAATACATCTAGTGTAAGATCAAGTCTTATTTCATCGTCAAGTCGAGGATCTATTTCTAGTAGAAGCAGCATTCATAGCTTCTCTAGGATAGATAGTATTGGCTCGGCTAGAAGCTCAAGAAGTGGTAGTGTTGTGACCATGGAGTTTACGCATGAATAATAATATACAAGTGTTTGAAAAGCACCTCATACATTGTAAGTTACTAGCAACTTGAAAAGAGAATGGAAAAAGAAAAAGAACAGAAAAATTTGCAGATACGTGTTTCTTCTTACATTGATGTATCATATGAATATACAATAGTTTACTATAGATCTTCTAGATGAATATGGAGCACAATAGTAGGGGGTTCCAGAAGGATTTGATATAGAGGCATAAATCAGCATTCTTGTTACCACAGGCCATACGGCTAAAACAATTGAATTATGGTCTCCATAGTTTATATTTTGAGACTAGGCCCTGAAGAGTGGTCTGGTGGGTTGGGCTTGTTCTAAGCTTCGTTAGCTTCAAGCTAATTGTTTAAGATCAGTAATTTTCCATCATTATCTAGATTTTTTATTGATCAGGCTGATTTGGAGGCAGAGGATCAGACCCTGAAAGAAGGTGGCAGCTTCTGGAATAGTGTGGCAGCCTATTCCAATTCATTGTTGGTTTCACTAAATATTTTAGGTACATATGGGAGTTTCTATGTATCCTAGCAAATGCGATCAGGTTACGGGATTAAAAATCCTGAGATTCAAGTGCGGGAGACTTTGGATTTCACTTTCTAAGGAAGGGCTATGTGGATTGCTAGTTCTTGAACTTTTTGCTTGTTCGGCATCTTGATGACCTAGAGGGTTCTCCAACAATGCACCATATTTTGGGTCAGTTTTAGGCTGGGCTATGGTCTAGTGGGATTTATCGGATTCAGATTCATGGCGAGCTAGGAGATCTCTACCTCTACAATGGGAATGATTTGCAACCACTCTATTGCTCGAAACCAGTATCTCTTGGATAGTGGATACTTTATGTACATGTGTTCAACAAAGGCAACGGCTCTTTTTAATCCAATTGTGGTTTGCATCATGCACGTCAGAAATGACTTTGTCCAATAGAATAAAATATTTCAAACTCAATTGCTACTCACCTATGGTCATACATCTCCCTTAATAGATATATGGCAATTCATTCAAGTCCACAGTAAGATAGTAATAGATGATATTCAGCCATTTCTAGTGTTCCATTACTGTGATGCATATCTCAATGGCCATACAAATTATATATTCTATAATTCTTAAATGCAATATCACTGTTTAAAGTTCTATTTTCAGATTCCATAGCCCTTATCAAGCTAGAACTTATTTTTTAGCCATTAATTTCACATATGCCACCTATGCATTTATAAGCCTGCTTAACCAATTACATTATTGAACAGATTCATATAAATCACAAACATAGATGACATTAAGCTACCCTTAACTGGTCTGGAATAATACATTTAGCAGCCAATCAATATAAGTCCAGGTTTCAGTCTTTCAATATACCAAGATGGAAATAGCTATATTGCATGGCTCAATAATAGCTTCTAGGTTTGGATATTTTGAATTCTTCAGTAATCAATGATTTTCAATGTGCTCCTTAGTTATGATGCATAACTTAATGGCAAAACAATTCCAAAACCCAAAGTCCAGAATTGCCATATGCATTGTTCACAATTCGACTCTTAGAATCTAGCGCTGTTACTAAGCTTAGCCAATACCTTGCTAGTGCAAGATAGCTAATGCATCCCCAGACAATACAAAAGCCAAATGGATAAATATGCATCTATTTTCCGAACCTGATTAGCTTGCTGAAGATAAAATGATATGGCAACCCTGTCAGCTATATTTGCATCATCAATATGTGGATTCAATATTGTCGTTTCTCCCAAAAAAAGAAAAAAAGAAAAAGAAAAAAAGATAAGATACTAGCTCATCTGGAATTCTAGGTTCCAGATGATCTACCTATGAAGCTACTCTGAATACCTGCTTCAGACGAACTTCCTCCAACTCATGGGTTTCCATGACTTGTTGATGAGTCGGCTGGTTCCTCCTCCTTCTAATGAGTGCACTACCTTGGGGCTGTCAATCTGAGCTACACCGCAACAAACGGTGTTCGAAATGGAGTTCCGAGCGAAGAACAGGTCTCAAGGCAGGTGGAGCTGAAAAATGGCCTAGGGTTAGGATTAGGGTTAGGGTTAGGGTTAGGGTACTTATAGGTTAGAGTTCCATGTAACTGCCACGTGGCTCCAATTGGGTGATTCTATGTGGCGGGTGCCCAATAGGGTAAGGCCATGTGGAAATGGCCTTAAGCCTAAGGTTGGCTAAGTTATGCAAATAACTTAGCCATGCTCCCTTTTCCACTTTCTATAGTGTACAAGGCTATAAATGGTAGATTTGTACGGTGACATGGCCCAAAATTATACGTATTTATGGCATATATTTTCGGGGAACGTCACAGAAGTCTTCCCAATCATATTCATTTTCCTCCCTGTCACTGTTATTGACCGTGTCCTTGAAGTAGGCATCTCCTGTGGAGGCAGTTTGTGCTATCAGATCCTGTTCATCCGTTCCTAGAAGTCTTTTATCCATAGCCAGATCTTGGATGTTTATCCATAGCCAGATCTTGGATGTAGATGCGACTTGGAGAGAACCGTCCCTATTAAATTTTGCCATAAATATTTTTTCCCCCGAATGTGACACTCTTTTTTTTCCTTCCCTTGTCGAGCGACTTGGATTGTCTTGTAGTGTTTTTTTTTTTTCCTTTCCTTGTCGAGTGACTTGGATTGTCTTCTTCTGTTTCTTTTCTTGGAAAACCTGTAAAATGCGTTGTGACATGTCCCCATTGGCAGTATGGCGACTCAGGAATAAAGGTTAACCTTTTATATGTATATAATGATAACTGCCATGGGATTCCTGTAAAAATCTATATGTTTTAGAAGGTGTAATTTCACCTCCACCAAGTTTCTTTTGCAGATTATACAACTTGTTTTTTATAACACATTATTATACAATTCAGATTTCAATAGAAATTTCACACAATATTCACAATTTAAATACAACAAATATTACACCAGATTATAGAACTCGGGTCAATCTTTCAGATTTCAAATTTTTTATACACAATTTTCACACAATTATCAGCATGAAAGTTCCACCCACAATTATCACAGTTCAGAGTTCCAATCTCTAGAACTGCAACTCCCGATTTTTAACTCCAACTTCAGAAACTCATTTTTTCATAACAACTACAGAAATTATGCTTAACAGCTGATTTGTATCCATCCCGATATTGAAAGTGCATCCTGTGAAAGTCCAGAATTGCTGATAATAGGAGCCTGAAATTTTCCAAGTGCTTGTGTACTCAAAGGGCACACCATGCTTAATTCCTTGTGAAAATCCTCATCATATTCATCATCGATACACTGCTCAACCACCATGCACTGATGTTCGATCATTGTATATTAACCGACCGGAATCCTCCAGACCTGACACAACTGCTGTAAGAGTCTGCACAATTGTCACACCTGCCACATGAGCGTTCTGCACAACCGACACACCTGCTACATCTCTTGCTTCCACTGACATACCAAATGGTTGATTCTCTTGCTGAGCAACACTAGCCAGAAAAAGAAAGGAGTTTCGCCACATTGAAAAATTGTTTTGGAGGAAAAACCTTGTAGATGTCGAAAATTTTTCCAGTATGGAATCCCGGGCAGTTATCATTACGTTGATATGATATTTTCCGACCGTCAAGATTCTGGCCGGAAAAGTTTCTCGGCAGCGCCTGCCAGCCAAGGCAGCGCACGAGCGGCAGAGCCGCGAATGTGCCGCCGAGCAACCTGGATTGTCTGCTTCTGTTTCTTTTCTTGGAAAACCTGTAAAATGCATTGTGACATGTCCCCGTTCGCAGTATGGCTACTCGAGAATAAAGGTTAATCTTTTATATTTTTTATATGTACATAAAATCTTTTGTATATAAAGGCCACGTATGGCTTTCACGTGGGCTTTATATAAAAGGTATCACAACTTAATTGCTTCCACTCTGGAAATCCGAATGTACTCATTGACTAACATCAGCAATACCTTTTGGAAGGTTCAAACATTGCCCATGTTAAAAAAGCTGATATAAACTAATGAATGACAAAGACTTTGACACTAATGGTTTACCTGTGCATGTAAAGACTGCACAACAGCGAGTATTTGTTGGAGGCATACTATTTTGATACTGGATTCCACATTTTTTATATTAATAATATAAAAAAAAAAACTCTCCAGTTCCCAGGACCCAAAACCAATCCTGTTGAAGAGGCATACACAATGAATCTGTATTATCTAGTTTCCATGCTATTGTTCATACTAGCATCTGGATTTCAGAGTAGCAGGCTTCATATCTAACTTGGTCATTTCCATCTTTGCAACTCATTAAGTTAATAGCAAGAAAATAAGCAGATTGAATTTATTTTATGTTTTGATGCAAAGACATTAAGAGATGAAAAAATTTACATCTTAAAGACGTTCCTTATAATGTAAGAATATAATTAAGCCGGCTTCTAAATTTCTTTAAATGAATGTAAGAACAAGACATCATAAAGCTACATTTTGTCAATAGAAACTCACCTGATTTATATTTCTGGTACAAAAGTTATATTTCAATCTCAGAACAGCTGAAGATAAACAAGCTGAATATCTGAAACAATTTGGTCATATATACATTCCGCAGTGTAACAAAACTTTTTGCCTTCCATAAATGGAGCTGGGCTTTGAACACACTCCCACAAAAAAGAAGAAGAGTGCATCACAATGTTGCATCATTATACACACTTTAAGTGCCTCTTCAGGATGATCCTACCAAAAACAGAGGCAGATTATGAGTTACCAAAATCTGCAATGACAGCATCCACCTCCTCAATATGTTCTTGCAAAGTCTTCCACTGTAAGATTTCAGAATAAGAACGTTAAAAAGAGCCAAGAAATTACATGATATTTAGGGGCGATACGCATTACCTGGTCTAGTGTAAGAGAAATGCCTACACGAAAGGTATATCACTTATCAGCAAAAGGTTCGATTGGAAGCTTAGTTGAATAAAACCTAAATTACATTGTTTTTCCTTTTGTTCCGTACCTTTCTTTCCAGGAAGTGTCTTGCCGTCTTTGTTATAGAACTCCCGAATATCAACCAGAACACGACCTTGCCATTTCTTGACGATCACCTTGCGAGTCTTTGAAATCTTAAAACGGAGGATTGTTTTTTCAGACTAAAGGATCAAGCAAAAAAGGAAGCAAAACAGCTTAAGAAAAACTAACCTCACAAGCTACAATGTTATCGTCATCAGTTCTGACGAGCTTTTGTGGAGGATCGGCGTCTTCTGCAGCAGCCTTGCGCTTGACATCCTTTCTGGAAGTCGCCATAGCCAAAATTCGAAAGGAAAGAAGAGAACGTCCCGCGGTGTATTTTGCCCTCTTTTTGTTTATTTTTAAATGTTTCGTAGTGCCAAAAATCATGGACATATTCTTTTGGTTTCAGAACGTTCAATCAAACTATGGGCAACTAGGTAAGGGTCCATCTCCATTAGGGTATTTTACCGGAAATTCAGTGCCACATGGCACTTCCACCGGCACGTTTTGCCGTTCCCATTACTTTCACCCCACTGATTTCGAATGACATGGCACCGCATCCGGGACTTTTTTCAGATGCACCATCACTGCATCTGAAAAACTGAAGTGATCCTGGAGTTTGTCGTTTAGGGCGTATCAAAACTGGCGTTCAATCCTCTGCGTTCAATCCTCGGTCATCGGAAGCCAACAGGTAAGAAAAGCGGGAGCAATGGAAACGTAGCACAGGGTTCAAACGGGAATGGTGGCTTTTGCTGGTGCTGTAAATCGCTTACATGGCGCAGGTGGGAAACACAGGTGCCACCCTAATGGGGATCCGCCCTAAGATATTGTTTGATGAGCAGTAATGGGTCACTCCTAATGGGTTTTTTGGAATCGTTGTATCCTGGCATATTCACAACAATATGCCAAATCAAGAATCAAGTAAAATACACATCACACCCCTGTACAAAAGAATGCTCCCCATACAACACATTCTATACTAGAAACGTGTGCCGGGCGATGCCGGGCATTAGTCGTGGACATGTGGAATGGGTGAGTAATATAGTTTATAGGTGGAATAATAATGTGTAATCGATTTTGTAGATGTATTGGAGTGCCAAGTATAGAGGTTTAGGGTTTAGGCATTAGCCATGGGTAGGAATAGCAAAAAGCATAGTGTAATGGTAGATGTATTGGAGTGCATGTAGTTTAAGGTATTGGTTTAGAGCTTGTCGTGCTTTAGGCTTTTTTGGATGTATTTTTTGCATTAAATGTCTAACATTTCATGCACGTAGTGCCTTTTGGGTATATGCATTCCCTTTAGAGCCTTTTGGGCTACATTGAAAGTTTTAAGCTTAAGATCTTGGGCCAATAATAAGTCGCGCATAAATAGTTGTGTGCTAACTCGAATCGCGCATGAACTTGAGTTGTTTAAATCAATCTCAGAGTGTTCAAAATGGTTGGAGTTGCTTGTGAATAATAGTAAAAGCGTGCCTAACGCTGCCGCGCTTCTTTTAGAGCATGTGTTTATGGGCATTTAATAGCTCACGATCATAATTCCATATTGTATTATTATGGTTATAGATGCTCCCAAAAAGACATCCAAGCATCTTTACATGCAGTATTGACCGATTGCACTCCTTTATGATACCTCATTCATTTATATTGTTTGTTTAGTTGTGACTACTGCATTCTTGCATGTAATTTATTGAGTCGCTTTAAATGACCAAACTACTTTAAGTTTGCATGCAAGGTCATCCATTAGCCTCTCATTAGCAAGTGTTATATAGTATATCACTATATTTGCGACTAAGTGATATATAGCAACCAAGCCTTCCAAAGAAAACCGCATTCTTAGCGCAAATATAGACAATTTTAAATCATAGTGCATATTACTTCAAAACAATGCCCAAAGAAAAAAAAAAAAAAAAAAAACTATTCTATTCTATTCTATTTATATATTTCATTTGTGCAAGCCAAGTTAGGGCCGAGTTACATGAGGATGTTGACATGATCTACATCATGTCGACATGAACGTTTCTAAAGCGTTGGGGTCATATGTTCATGTCAAATATAATTGCTACGTGTCAAATTTTTAGGGATTTAGGGTCAATTTTTTTTTAAAGTTGCTACATGTCAAATATCTAGATATTCATGCAACATGAACACATCCAACCGAAGAGGAAGCCGGTGGGACGGATCCATGTTGAGGGCAATCCATTCATGTCAAAAACAAACATGTGACCCCTCACTTTTGGCATTTTGACATCTTTCCATTCATGTTGATACATGTGACCATACCCTTACAATCTTTGCAAAATAGGGATGTCAAAGTGAAGAATGGTTTGGTCATAAACACACTTTATCATCCCAAATAGAAAACTAAATAAACCTTTCGAAGCTTAAAAAGCTAGGATAAAAGGCCAAGGTTGAGTCTCTTGTGCCAAGGTCAAGGCCAAGTTTGAGTCTCTTGTGCCAAGGTCAAGGCCAAGTTTGAGTCTCGCTACGAAATGGTTTCAAAATATTGTCTCATTGCAAACATGGATTACGTGAAATTATATTTCATATAGGAAAAAAATAAAAAACAAAATGCCCCTAAAGTGATTCGTCCTTGTATAGAAACATTTTCCTCTATCAAGAAAAACAAAATCATGCCCTTCTTAGGTGAAGAAAATGACATAAATCCAGGATTGCCAAATTTTCCCTCTCAGCAGTATAATAAGATTATTAGATGTTGAACATCAAATGCACCTTTTGCACACTATACTATACATTATCTACCAGATTTTCATATAGTTACATAATGATACATGATCCTAACTAACATGTGCCACTGTTCAAGGATGAGACATTGCACATCCAAATCTTGACTCAAATGCAAGGCCACACTGTTGAATGTAAATATCAGTAATTCTTGTACCATAAACATCCTTCAGAGAAAGGTATGTTTTAGCTATAGTGATCAACAGTTTCGACATTTGAGGATTAATTTCTCCATAGAACTTTGTAGAGATGTTGCTGAGGTAACTTTCCACATAGATGAGCTGTCTGTTTCCCATATGGACACCTGCAAATGACCCCATAATAATTCATCATCCAATTATTTTAGGAATGCCTGATAGAACACGTGAGAAATTAAATGATTGCAACAATACTGCAACCTTAGAGATGTATGCCATGGTACAAATAAGCTTGAAAAAGTATGCGTTTGAAAGAATCAGATAGTCTACGCTATCCTAATTTGAAGAATCACCAAGAACTATTCACTTCCTTATCTAGTCTAGGAGAATCTGTGTATGGATAAGAAAGCAGTTTGGGCTAACGATTTCTTACACCTATAGAGAGAACATGCCAGTAATTTACACATCAAAATGCTGCAATTAATAATGGTTGTGTTGCTATCAACATCTTGTTATACAGCAAATCCGATTATGTAGCTCACAAATGTGCAAGACCCTTGATAAAATTAGAAGGCATCAGAATGCTTTTAAACAAAAATATAGTTTGCCTTGTGTAACAGCAATCCAGATTAGAAACATGTGAAAGAATAGAATAGAATAGAATAGTTTTTTTAACGTCCACGGAGAGAGACCAATAGGTCATGGGACCCATACAATAGGCTAGTACAATCATTACTACTAGGATTAAAAAACCCCTGCCTCGAAAGGTTTTCAAGGGAAAAACCTTTGTAGTAATGATGATACTAGACAAGCAGACAATACAAAAGAAAAGCATACAATATCTAGAAAGATGAATATTGTACTTTTTTACTTGTTAATGCAGGCTAGATGTCTTGCTTAATGCCATATCCCAGATTTGCCGGACAGAGATTCAAACCCTCAAGCACCTATACACAGTGTTTGCTGCCTAAAATAAAGCAAAGAAGCAGAAATCACTGAAGATATTTACAATATTTGTATTGTAAATTCCTAAGAAAATGTTAATAACCAAGATGGACTTCCAAAATCACGAAATGGTTTATATGCTCACTTCCATTTAATTCTGATGAAATGAAGCAAGATGGTACTAACCTTGTTCCCTATTTGGAAAAAAAAAAAAAAGGATCTTTGGCAGCGCACGCAAAACCTGATGCGTATGAAATTTCAAAACCTTCAAAGTTGCAAGCAAATTTAACAAACCTGGTATACATGAAACCTGATGAATCATACCTGCTTAAAACCAAAGCTTCTGAGGTTCAATGCGCTCACCAGAGCAGAGTTGAATGCCATGCAAAAGAAAAAATGTTTGCATAAGGCTTTGTGTCAGAGATGAAACCGCCATGTATGCACTTATTTTCAGACATCATAATTTGAAGATACCATATGCTGAATTTCCAAAGTTAAGTGATTGAAAATCTACTTTAATGTAGCTGAAAGAATACGAAAACTTTAGAAATGGTATCAGGCCTGCCATCTAGCAGCGGAGATATTTCTAAATGATGTTTTTTTTCCCAATGATGTTGATTCTCAATGATGTTGAATTTGAAGATACATTCAGCACTGCTAGCACATACACAAAATAGACGGGGAACAGAACAGAATGCAGGTTTAAGGGCCCTTCCACAGCTGCCCTTAACATGATCCAAGTATCCTATCATAAAATATAACTTGGACAAAGAAAGTCCTACTATGATTTGTAGAAAGGGACAAAAACTTAAACTATTCAATAGTTCTAAATCTATGAACAAAAGTTTCTTCAAAGCATATTCTTACCTTTTGCAGCAACAAACTTTGGGTAACACGGCAACAACCGTTTCTGCAGCAACAAAGGCTCTGCAAATAAGAAACTTTGCATTCAGTGTAAGAAATATAATGCAACACGGAGCAGGAAATTCTTGCCATTAGTTTGGCTAAGATAGGTTAAGAAATTGTTATTTTCTGTTGGAAAGACATCATAAAGAAAACCACCTGTGATAATTTAGAATGCACATTTTTACCATTATTTTCTTATTGCTTTGTGAGGTGGTGAAGCAGCATCCAGCATCCAGCAGATCCAAGGCTGTTAGTATACATCCCTGATCTAGAGATAGCAAGTTCAAACAGAGAAAACAGAGATCTTTGAACTAACGTTAGCAATGGATCTGAAGCAGCATCCAGCAGACCCAAGGCTGTTAGTATACATCCCTGATATAGTATCTAGAAACGCTCATATTTTCCAACTACATGATCAGCCAGGGTTTCAATCTTTGGCTAAGATAGGCCAGAAATTGTTATTTTCTGTTGGAAGACATCACTAAAGAAGACCACCTGTGATCATTTAGAATGCACATTTTTACCATTATTTTCTTATTGCTTTGTGAGAAACACAGGGTGGACTCCTTGGGCTTGCTGCCGTTGGTAAAGGTTTCATACCGGCCCATTTAGATAATCCAACACAAATAATCCAACACCAATGGCATGTTCACCGCATGGTCTTCAACAAAAACATGCAGCTTGTTACAGACGTGGAGGGAAGATATGATGCTTAGAAAATGGGGAAAGTCAATATAAATGGGGCATACAGCTCAAACTCATCACTGGAATGGATCTTAACACAAACAAAAAGAAGGAGTAGTGTAATATACCTGGCAAAAACTCGCCAGTGCACAGCCTGCGTTACTTGGTGAGTAAAATGTGGGAGAGTAATGACCTGAAGAATAAAACTTGATCAGATTTGAAGACAGCAATCGTACTGGAAGGATCTTAACACAAACGAAAAGAAATAGTAGTGCAACGGTCGGCTTCGATACTTTCTACCTTGAGAGCCAGAGATTGTTTCCCAGAAGAGCCAGAGATTAGTTTTCCAGAAGCTCGAATCTTCTATCCTGCAAAAATAATAGCATTGCAATTAGTTTTGGTATGATGGAGCTTCGAATTTTTGCTTTCGTGCTTTGTTTCATGCTCACCTATGACAATGCCGCCCAACTGAAGAGCTCCACGACTCAAAGGGTCCGCCCAGTATAGAAAGGCAAGCGCCAAAGTGAGATTCTCGTACAGAGAGAAAGCTGGTCCGAATTGGTCAGTGCAAGAAACTGGTCGTCATTGAATGGGGTCGACTTGGCCAACTTCAAAAATCTGAAATAAATGCTGGCAACCGGGATGCCGCAAGGGGGAACTCAGGCCAGAAAGGAACGCCGCATGCGTCTGCACTGCGGCGTTCCGGGCACAAAGTCCAACACACTACCATTTTAAAAAAGAAGATATGAAACTACATGGAATTAAATGGAATACATGGTTTGAAACCATTGACAATCTGTAACAGACCCGAGGACACAGATTGACAATCGAGTCACTAGGAAAGCACAAAGAAGAATACTATTGTTTGCCTAAGAAATAAGGCACGCTTTGTGAAAGAATTGCCACACTATAAAGCAGCAAATTTATTACATGCGTTGGCACTGAATAACAGCTTGTTGGATGCGGCTATATTTGCGTATTTTCATTTGTAGGATAGAATAAGGAATGTCAAAGACCCATTGAAACTGCTAGGCTTTCAACTTCCACAAATCTACTGCTGTGGGTTTACATCATCTACACTGCTGCTCTCGGCGGGTCCTGACCATGGATCGCCGCCATGACCTGTGGTCCATGATCGCATACACCACAGCACCGCACATGCAACACCTGTACATGATGTCGTGCCTTCACATCTCCGCATCAAATAGAAGAAGAGCTTCCCTTTTAAGACCATCGCAGATAAGCCAAAAAAAAAAAAGGAGATCCCATGTTTCTCGGCAAACCATTCCCAACATCATATGAAACTGTCAATTTTGGCACATTATATTTTCATTTCAGCGCAACGTATGAAAATAATATAAATTTTTATTAAGGTTTAGGGAACGTATTCGTATTTGGATACGTATATTTATATTGTGACATGGAAGGTTTGCAAAGTCAAGAAAATAAGTTTCTTAGTGTTAAAAAGTTATTTCTTGCTTTCTTGTTGGGATGTTGCAAAAGTTGACGTGAGCAGAGAACCCATGGTTTTGGTATGTAGGGAAAGGATTTTGAAAATTAGTGTCATTGGAGTATTTTAGTTAGTTACATGTACAAAACCGTATTTCGATCTAAGGGTCCTTTTTGGTTGTGTTTTCTCCCTTGTTTTTCATGGTGGTGGTCGAGATGGCAAGGTAGGAGTGCCGGGATGCTGGGTTGTGCTATCTTAATTTTGATAGGTTCTATTCTTTGCCAAATTGGGCTTGCTGCAGTCATTTCTTATCGCTAGTCTTGTTATTTGCTTTTGTTGTACAATTTGTTGGGCTCTCAGAAAGGTACTTCTACATGGCAAGATCATGAAGTTACTCATTATCCGATGTTAGGATTCACATCTCTACATCGGATGCTTTAGATAAAATTATTAGAGGGCTACAAATGCACTTATTTTGGTGGAATACAACTAAATTGTCCATGCCCGAAGAATCATTATAGCTAATACTCATGTTCACATAGCATCTGCTCTACTAGCCCCTTAGTGTAAGATGGAGGAGATTGTTTGTATTGTCAGGAACCTCATTTGATGTGGAAATGAGGAAGGGGCTGTGGTGAAGATTGCTTGAGCGAAGTGCATTAAACCTCCAAAGTACAGTGATGATCTTGAAGTTTATTTAGAGGCTTCTTATTGGTAAGGACGATTCTTCTGGTTTGAGGTTGTTGACGTGGTCAATTGAACATTATCTTCCATTTCATAAGGGTGCCATTAGGCCCCTCCTTCCTTGGGTTTTGCTTTATCATATGCATTCATATCCTAATGCTCCCCCCTTTCTAAAGAGGTTCTTGTGTCTGGGACATTGTCAAGTTGCTCTTTCATATCAATATCGAGGTATGTCTTTAGTTGCCTACTCCTTGATGATGGATTCCTCTGCAAGACACTCTAGACAATGTGCCTCTAAGTGTTCCTACATCCATAGCAGTTGATGTAAGCACTATTGCAGCTTGGTATGAGCCTGGCCATCTCCTATTATGGGAAACATCCAGAACAAAATTCTTGCTGTATAGATGGAATAGAACATTCTGGACTTGTTTTCACTGCACTGTTGCCATAGGATTCTAGTCCGCAAATATCGAACATGAAATTGCAGTACACGCACGTTCACAAATTGCAACTAGTACACCAAAATAGAAAACTTCACTCCTTGGTTCATTGCTTTATTTAAAAGCGCTACAATGTAGCAATGATGCTCAAATATAACCTCCACAACAAAGACGACCGCAAAACCCACCAACAAATTTAAGGCAACAATCTAGGACGTGGTCATAAAAAGACCACTAAACAACAAACAAAAACAAGTAGTCCCTATCTACAACACGGTTCCAAGGGCAACCCATAATGCATTAGCACATATTTTTTACCATAGCAAAACGAGTATATCAAGGGCAATCCACAGTGCATTAACACATTATTTTTTGGATTACCCCTAAGGGGGCAAACCCTCGTCCATGTGGGTTTGTGGCATATTCCACGTATGTGCTAGTATATGCTCAGAATATGCCAATGACTGCTCCAAACCCATTATTGGCTGTAAACTGGCGGTCAATTCTGTTGCTGGGCGCCACTCTAGAAACCGGCTAACTGATGTTCTGGCGATGGTGGATGCTGTAGCTCCATAATCTGAGGCCTTCAGAGATTTGGAAGAATGTCCAAAAGGTCTGCTTCCGGCGAAAAAGAAGAGTCTTGGAAAGACAACAGCAGAGATTGATATGTGCTTTCACCGCATGCTCTAGATCTTTTGATAGTGTTTTCAAACAAACCGTGAGGCTGCTTAAGCAGGCCTGGCGATTGAGCTCTTGGTTATAATGGCTCTTTGTTCTTTGGAGGTTGGTTTTTCCATTTGTTGCTCTTGGGTATGGCTCTCTTTTCCTCTGGATCGAGCTATGGAAGAAGCTACCGAATACATTACGGGATACATTACCAGATATGGTTTCCAATGTTGTATCTGGAGAACCATCAGGAAGTTTAGCAAGGCAAGTATACTTACTCTAAAATTTTAAAGGAATGCGGAGCTCCAAAAGCTTTATATGAAAGGAGGTGGGTTTAAAGCTCATTTGTAGAGATGGGTTTCATGGACGAACATGATTGCAGCATTTACATATAATGGAAGGTTGAGAGAAGCACTTGAATTATCCCACGATAGTTTCTTTTAACCGGATAAAGTTGTATGTGTTTCCATTCTTAGTGCCTTCAACTCTTGGGATACTTTACAACAGGGTAGACTGATACATACATACATTATTGGATATGGTTTTGGGTCTGACATCATTATCAACAATGCACTTATTAGTATGTATAGTAGATGTAACAATCTGAAGGATGCTGTTAGAATATTTGAGAACATGCCAGAAAGACAATTGGTGTCTTGGACTGCTTTGATTGATGCATATTCTCATCCTAGGCATGCAGATGAGGCGCACCAAACATTTTGAATGATGAAATTGGAAGGCCACAAACCAAATAAGGTTACATTCACAATTATTCTTAATGCTTATAGTTGCCTTGAAACACTAGCTGATGGGAAATTTGTGATATTGTTGTAGGGATGGACATCATAAATATGTACTCTAGGTGTCGGAGACTCGAAGATGCACAGAAAATCTTTTTTGCTGAATTAGGACGAGGTACTATGAAATACCATGATTGCAGCATATGCATCATGAGCATCATGTAAAGGATGTTTTGAGGCTGGCAAATGAATATACAAGGTTTATTGCCAGATGCAAGCAACTTAGTTGCTGTCCTTAACATACGTGATTCTTTTGGCAAATGGTAAGCTCATCCATGCGTATATGCTTGATGGTCACATCCAGTTTGATGTGTATGTTTGTAGCCTTAATGTTGGACTTAAATATCTTATTCCGCTGCAATTGTTTAAAGAGAATTTGGATAATCAATCTGGTAAGAAGTTGACCTACTATTTGAAGCATTGATAGGCAGAGTACAAATGATGCTAATAGGTTTTTTTCGTTGCCTTTTTTTTGTTTAAAATGCATCGGCATAACATTCTCAAATGTATATATTCTAAGGCATGTTCTTCTTACATGAACACTACAATTTATTATGATCTACTCTGCAATTTATTTGATGTACTATGTGCAGCGACGGTGACCTCATTCTTCGTTCTTTGCTTCGTTATCATTGTCCAAGTAAGGGCTCCTTTTATTTTGCAAGTTGGGTGTAGCAAGCTAGGCAGATTTACTCATGTGTTTCATCTTTTATCATGCAGGTGAATCTATTCTTCAGGAAGAAGTATGTTTTTTATTGTTATGTTGGCTACTCTTGTCAATTCCGGTGGAGCTTTAATGTTGGACTTTAATATCTTATTCCGCTGCAACTGTTTAAAGAGAATTTGGATATAACATTCTCAGATGTAAAGGCATGTTTTTCTTACATGAACACTACAATTTATTATGATCTACTCTGCAATTTATTCTGATGTACCATGTGTACTTTGGAATGTTTTCTTGGTACATCTCTCTTTATCTGAATTTTTTTTACTCCTTATTGAAGATTTATCCTGACCCTGTCAGTAGAGTAGCCTCTTCATGGTCCTCCTGAGAATTTCAACTGGGTATCCATTTTCAACTGAGTTTAATGGAGATGAGGTTCAATTTGTAATGGTTCTGTTGCAATAAATGTATTTTCTTTCATTCATTCTTGCTGTTTCATTTGTAGGCACTTATATGGCAAATACAATGGATGCAGCTGCATTCGCTTTTTATCGTTCAAGAAGGGCAAGATATCTATATTTGAAGTCTTTCAGCTTTGATAGTTCTATTCATTAGAAGAACTATATATGGTATCTTTAATAAGAGACATCCATTTTATTAATTACAACACAAAGAATGCAACTCTTACCACCTAACACAATGGTCTTTGCAAAAACAATTCTTAGAAAAGAAGGATGCAGAAAGCTGAAGTCTATACCAAATATAGTACAAGTCTTAAACTCATTACCTTGAATCAGTTTAGGTAGATTGGATAGTTTGTTTTCCAAATTATTTTGTTGACCAGGGTTGTAATCATATTCACATGGCGGATATATGGCAGATATACTATGGAGATTACAAGTTCTGCATTTCTAATGACAACTTCACTCTCCACGTCAGCTCAAATACAAATACAAGCTTCACTAGCTACAAATGTCAAACAACTTCATTCAACTTTTGTTTAACTTTTCTTATTCATATGCACAAACCACACCAGCGTCCCTTTCGACAACCTATCTGACAACCTATCTTTGCCAAAATTAGCCTCTTTTTTTAACTCTCATAAAGGTAACATTTTTATAAAAAGGCTATTGCCTTTTTTCATTTTTACTTTGGTCCTTTTTTAGCCTTTTAAACAAATGTAAAAGGCAGAAAGGGACACCTTTTGAACTTCAAAAACAACATCAACACTTTTTACCTTTTCCCTTGGGGAGCCCCGCCAGGACAGGCTCTGTCAGTGCTGTCAAACGGGTGCCATTGAGGATGAGTCTCACACTTTCCAGAGTTGCCCAACATTCAGTCAGATCCGAGCCAGATACATTCCCTTAGTATGGCCGGACTTGCCCCTACATTTGCTGATGAACACACCGTCCAAGACGTGCTCACGGGTCATTACATTGATCTTGAGGTCTTTGGATCTCAAGCGAGCCCACCTTTGCCCCACTGGTGCCCGATCGGGCACTACGGGTGAATGTATATATTTGTGTGTATTTGCATTTTGTATATTGGAACAGTTTGTCAGCAGGCTGATTGCTGCCACGGTTTTTCCCTCGAAAACCCTTCGGGGCAGGGGTTTTTAAATCTGGGTAGTAATCCGCTTGCTGTGCTTTTGTATTGGGTCCCATAGATTGATTGGTCTCCGTGGACGATAAAAATACCTTCCTTCCTTCCTTCCTTCCTTCCTTTAGAAAGAACACCAACACCTTTTGCCTTTTACCCTTTAGCTAGGTTTAAAATGCTCAATAGAGAAGCAAGGACTCACAGAATTTCAACATTCTTTTGACAGCTAATTCGTAATGATGGAAGAACGAGAAAGAAGGCTTTCATTCGTGAGAAATCAAAGCGTGCTAGAGAAACACCCAAGGCCGCAAAGCTCGATTGGAAAAACGAAAAGAGTATTACAAGAAAAGAAAGCTACAACGGGCTACCAGAGAAACTGAAGAGGAACATCTGCAAGGAGTAGAGAAGAGGAAAATCAGCAAAGAGCTAGAGAGAGATGCCTCAGGACTGTGAAGCTCGATTGGAAAAACGAAAAGAGTAGTACAAGAAAAGAAAGCTGCAAGAGGCTACCAAAGAAAGAAAAGAGGAGCATTAGCAAAGATTGGACGAACTCGTATAATATCAACGTGAAATGAGAGCCCACCCATCAAATACAGAATAGCAAGAATGCTTGGAGTCACACAGGTAGAACGGCAGCACTGCGAACCACTTAATAGGGAATGCATACAATGTAGGGCATTGTCCTCCATAGCCCTCCATAGCTGGCAACACCGGGCACACGTTTACTAGTGTGGGTTTATGGCATATTCCAGGTATATGCTAGTATATGCCAAGAATATGCCATTGACTGCTCCAAACTTGCTATAGGGTGTAAACTGGTGGTGACCGCTGTTCTTGGGCATCCATTTCAAAACCAGCTAACCGTTGCTTAGCGACGTAGTTGCTACTCTTCTTGAAGGTCCGTGGAAGGCCCATGTGACTGTCACCCCAATAATACCTCCATTTCCGATGGTTATGGCCGCCCAGATCTTTCCCTTTTCCCTTCCCCCCAGTCGGGCACCGTTTTGGATCTTCCTAAACTCACCATTGAGCTCATTTTGGAGCATCTCTCTGCCCCCTCTATTTTGCAAATGAGAGCTATGTGTAGAGAACTTAGAGAGTGGTGTAGTATGGATTGTATTTGGGAAAGGCTTTTTCTCGAGAAATGGGCAGAATTATTGGTCCGGCTGCTACGAGGAGATGGCAGCAAGCTGGGAATTCTGAGGAGGATGCTGAATCGGGGAAATTACAACCCTTTTTCTGGCCCTTGGCAAGGTTTCATCTTCCTTCGTGTATTAATAGCTTCTTCAGAGATTTTATTGGTTCCATTGACGCTGCAGAGCCAAAGAACCCCTCTTCTAAGTCAATAATGGCTTGGTATGTTGCATTGGACACTGGGAAATTCAAGTTTCCAGCATAAGTATATAATCGAGAGGTTGCTATCTGTTTTCCGTTGATTGTGCTCCCTTATAGTCCCTTTAACTAGTCTGAACATGAAGCTTTTTAACGGATTCATGACCTGCAAAACGTTATTATATAATAGTTTCAGTGTAAGGATCTTTAAGGCTGGTTTGTCTCTTTGTGCCCTTCTGTTATTTCATTTGGAATTTCAAAGCAATCATTCGTTCTGATACAGAAACTTAGATACCTTCACTGCAAGGTAGAAAAAAAACTTCAATCTTTGTTTTAAAAGATTTTTTTTGCTAGTGGAGCATGGTGAAGCATGCTAGTGGAGCATGGTGTAGGTTGGGAACGGATTAGATGTCCTCCCACTGATACAAATGCACATGATGTACACATTTCTGACTGCTTAATGGAGTTAAAACCTGGAGATCATGTTGAAGTACAGTGGCGGCCTGTGTGGCTGTTTGTTGAAGAATTGCAGATGCTAATATTACATTTTATAGGCATGGTGTATGTTTGTCGTGCAACATGGATGCTCCAACCACGACGAACATGTTCATTTGCGCAACATTCTAGACTATCAAGTGTGCCTCCACATCATCAAACACCAATATGTCACACTCAAACCCCAAAGTCCATGTGTCTAGCTGGATCTTTGTTTAAGAGGAGCTCAACATCTAAAGAGGAGTTAGTCATGCAAATGGGTACCATCATCTTCACAAAATGTCAATGTTTTAAAATAGCAATTTCGATTTATTGTTTAGTATGTTATCAAGTATCAAGTAATCTATTGTCTTCAACTATGACTTAAGCCACTTCACCCTCCGGCCATGGAGGGCAACCCTCCATGCGCAGCACCTTGTTTTTATAGCAGAACTAGTATATCACTACATTGATACACTAGTTCCTATGTGCTTTCTATCACCTTGCATAGACATTTTGAGCAAGCTCCTTGATGTTTGTATTAGTGTGCTAGACTAACATTTTATCATAATCCCTGAACACAAACGTCCCATCTATTGGAGCTATGTGTTATTTAAGCTATTACCTTTGTAAGTTCCAAATGCTTTCAGAAACCCAAGCTTGGAGTTGATTAATGTGCCATGACAAATATGTTATGAATTGGAAAGAAAACATGTTTGTGTGAGTATCAACCTCACAAAGAGTGTTAAAATAGGGTATTTCCATTTGCTCAAATGTTTGGTTTAAGCATATCCATGCATAATTTGCCTGCAAGTTTACAATATTACACAAAGGTTACATTGACTACCCTTATGAGTATTGAAATTGCAGCTTATGCATTCTAAGGCACCTATTGAAATTATTTTTTTTTTTTCGAATTTAATATAAATGGACTAAGTTAAGGCACTAATATAACATACGTTACACCATAGCCTAATATCTCCAGGTGCACCTCAAGCTACTTAAGCACTATGGAGAATTCTTCAATACCAAATATCTTTCACGACATTCTAACTTCTCATAAAATTTCATACAAGTAAGTAGCTCCTTAAATAGAAATGTTTAGATACTACAATAAATTTCTTGTAATTCTTATTAATAACATCCCTACCCTTCTCAACATCGTAAATATTTACTCGTTGACAAGTTTCATCTTAGGGTTAAAAATCTCCCAAGTCATTTAAAACGATACGATCTATTCATTTTACAAGACCTACTTACCAGTTTGATATTCTCTACTTATTCAAGGTTTCGACATCAGCTTCTCGTCGATGGTTTCTCTTCTCTCAGCAATTTTTTTGGTCCTTTTTGCCCCTTGACCCCGTCCTCCCTCCCTTTCTCAAGTTATTAATTCCAAACACGAAGAACAATGTGAATTTAAGAAAATGGCAATTTTTCTATCTACAACTAATGCTTCCATTCCCAAAGGAAGCACACATAAATTAATAACACAATGGCACTTTCAAATAGAATGAAAATTGAGCGTAGAACAAACTGATTGCGTTAAGAGCAAGCAGATACAGGATGAGAACTATAACGGTACATTCCCTCGGGCCAAAATAACCATGCCGTACCGCGAACTGATGTTGGTTGTGCTAGTTGGTGTCAAGAGAAAACTGACCAGTCTTAAATCATTTATTTCCTAAGGTGGGGGTAGTATTGTGGCATCGAATAAAAAATATACAGTCAAGCAATAACCAAGAATTTTGCACTAGCAGTATTTGCCTAGGCCTAAGGGCGAGGTCACATGAAGACGCCGACATCGATCAGTAGATGTCAAAAACCTAAAATAGAAGGGTCACATGCAGTTTTCTGATATGAAAGAATCCATGTTGACGTCGATCTCTTCCACCGATTCTCTACTCGGTTGAAAGGATTCATGTCAACATGAATCCTTTGGATCTGAACACGTGGTAAATCTGAGAACACTTGGCAGAATGGAGTTCTTAGCAGGAAGAAGAATGGTTCAGGAGCTCAGGTGCAGTTGACATCTTCATGCGACTCTGTGCAGATTTAGATGCTCATGTCGACATGAAAGAATCGATGTTGATATCTTCATGTGACCATACCCTAAGTGGACTTGCTTGCAAAATAAATGGTGACGATGAGAAGAGAGCTTTGTTTGGCAACGCCTGGTCGATAACGGGCCTGGTTGGTCGATAACGGGCCCAGTTATCGCCCGGTTGCAGGAAGCAGAGGCCGCTAAGGATGTTCTATGGGACGATAGTATGGGATCCGTGGCTGATCATCTCACAGATCATATGCATCCAGTGCCTTTATTACCTTAGCCTTGGCGTAGTTCTATGGAGCTTTGTCGGCATCCAAGTTCCCAGATTTACTCTCAAGTACTTTTTCGACTATTCTCTGGTCTCCGCTAGCTCGTTTACTGGCTGGTGCCTCATTTCCGGCTTCTTCTTGAATTCTTTTGCCGGGTAAGAAATCATTTGTCATTTGAACATGCCAGATGCTAAGGAATTGTACCTTTTTTTCATATTTATGTTCATCTCCCTTATGCTTGGCAAAAGCTACATCATGTTTAGAGAATCCAGAACTTGGCATTTTCAGCATAATAGTGAACAGATCTTGAAGATCAAGCAAGCAATTTCTCTCGTTCAATGTGTATGCAGAGTTTGGCTTTCTTTAGCACGATTCATTTAGTGATCTTTGATTTTCAAAATATTTTCTACTTTCTTTGATGGAAATCAACACTTGATTCTTTTCAGGACAGAGCTAGAAATAGACCTTGATAAGGTATGCAAAAGCTTTAGATGATTCAAATGTTGAATCCTCTAATCTATTGGAAAGCTTAGACAGAATGTGATAAGCAATTAATACAGAAAAGCATGGACTGCATAGAGGTGTCCTTACTGTATTTTAACGGATAGATGTTAGTTAATTGTGCAATATTATTGATCCTAGCTAAGGTGCTGATGTGGCGCAAATATGGCTTATACTTCAGCATCCTCCATTAAGGCATATTTGGGCACACTCTTTTAATTCGAATTTTCCTCGTGGTCAGCACATACATTCTTGAATTCACGCCTGGTTTTCATGGGCTGCAACACAATTATTGTCAGGAGTAGAAAGAAATGCCATTCCATTATTAGGTGCTGCTAATGAAGAAGATAAGGCTTGCAGCTGGAGGACTCTTTAAACCAATGACCTTTTTACCTTGGAGAAAATTCCACACGGACAATGTTTAAGGCAGTGCCTTGCCCCTAGGAAAAGCAATCTCTTTTCCTGGGGCAAACTCTTTTCTTGTGTCGGGAATTTTTCTTTAAAGCTCTGTGATTGATGGCAATGTCAACCATGCTGGTACTGCTACAAAATGGAGGGCCGCCGATTTAAGTTGATGGGTGTCTTCCTTAACTCAGTGGCATGACAACATTCGTAAAACATGAAGCAAATATTGATCCAAAATAAGACTCACTTCAGCCAAAGCCACTTTGATTTGCATAATTTTGCCAATGCAATCATGCATGTTCTTTGCATCATACATTTTATCCTTGAGATACAGTAACCCTTGTGTTGCGAACAATCTCAGACACTGCTTGAGCTGATCCCATGCTGCAAAAAATGTCTTCAGGCCTGCAATGTGATTTGTGTCAGCAGGGTCAGACTCATATTTAACATTCTTAAAATCTTAATACTGCTGCAGAGAAAATGCCATCAAGAATCCAGAAACTTTTCAACAATAGACCTACCTCGGGCCAGTAGATTATATTTGAAATTTAGCAGATTCGAGTAGTAAGCATCTCAATATAGCAGTTGACAATGATGTTTCCCAATTCTTAAATGTTGTATTCAAGTCTCGCCATGTGGAGTGCAGACCAATCTTCTATCTGTGTCCCAATTTGATAGAGCCTCCAATATATTTAGTATTGATCTGGTATACGAGTACTCATGGCATGCCTGATAGCCTTATTTACGGGGCAGAGCTCTTCCACATTTTGATATGGTAGCGGGCCTTACTCAAGTTGCGAGCGCATTCATTAGATAGATTGCATTGCCTGCCATTTTGGTAAGCTGCTTCTTTCCATTCTCATGCCTCTCGTACCTCTCGAAATTGCCACATTCAGATCTATGTTACATGTGTGTGGGGGTGCTAAGAATGAATGCTTGCAGAGTTCCACACTCTTAGTTAGGGCAGAAAATAAAAACTTTGAGAACAGATAACGTTATGAATATGTTAGTAATGCTCATGTGCAAAAGTAGAGCAGAAGAACGAAAATTAGGGCTCTGCAAACTTAGTTTGATCCATGCTTGCTAGCTTATGAGCATACGGCTCCTACTTTTTGGGCTGAAGCAGTTCCTATGTGGCTTATAGATCTACCAAATCCGTGGGCTTGGAAGCTTTTTTTGGTCTCATTTTTGAGCTGAAGCAGTTCCCATGTGGCTACCAAATCTGTGGATTAGAAGGTACCCTTTGAAGCTTCTTTTTGGTCTTAAAGAAAATGTGGAAGATTTAAGAGTATTTGACAGCTTAGAATATGCTGATGGGGTAAAAAGCTCAAGCAACAAGAAAAGTCAACTTGACTGGAGTTACTTGTATTTTTATTGGCTATCACTTTTCAAAACCAAACGTAATCATGTTCTTGAGCAGATACAACATAATCAATTTCAGTTTTGCGTTGGTTTTTACTAATATCTTCAAATTCTTCAGTCTTCTCATATTGATGTAAAGGTCTGGCTGACTTAAAGTCTAAAAAGCTGATTTTAGCAAATCACGAATTTGCTGTACCTCCTGGCGATCAACTAGACACTCCTAATTCAAGTAACAATGCTCCTAATGATTATAATGTATAGCCTGACATACATCAGAATATTGGCAATCTAACATCCTCTAGTTCTTAGTCAGTTTCTTCTCAGGTGTGCTTTTTAAGGTTAGCAAGTTAAACATAGATTGCACATATTGGTGAGCCAGATCATCAATTATGGATCTAAGAACTTATCAAAAAGCAGCCGCGGTGGATGCTGCTATGCAGGATGAATATGCAGGATGAATACTGTCTCATCATTATGTGATAGGCAAAAGGTGGGCCTATAGGGCCAAGTTAAAGTTAGGTTAGTGGCAAAAGGGTATAATCAGCAGCATATCTTGTCTTGTCTTGATTATACAAAGAGATGAATTGCTGTTATAAACAAGAATGGTATGAAGTCATCAGAAAGAAGAGGAAGTCTTGGAGTTCTAGAATGTGGGACAAGATCTAAAAAGATTGTTCGAGAAGAAGCCTGCAGAAATTAACGTTTATGCTTTGTCCAGAGATTAGTGAGAGTTTGGAAGGCTCATTAGATTCTGTTGGTATGCATGGAACTTTAGTATAGACATGAATAAATTTTATTTTTTTTCAATTTCACATCAAGTGAAGGCGAAAACTCCTCCTGGTGCAGATCTGAATTAGTGTCTTATAATGCTGGCTGTTCATTTTATCTTCAGAACGACTAAATCCAGAACTTTGTTACTTTATTGCAGAGCTGGATATCTTTTCTTGTTGGTGGAGAGGGCAAAAAAGTGCCTGGACTTTTCTGCCACAATGTACATTATTCATTTGTTTTTTTGCCTTGTATATGGTGGGCTTCCATCTTCTATAGTATGGTGGGTGATGAACCTAGCTTGCCTAGCAGCAACTGCACTTCTAGGGGAATGGCTGTGTATGAGACGGGAGCTTAGGGAGATACCAATCAGAAGCAATCGGGCAAGTAAGTTTGTCCAAAATTCTTATGCTATGGCATGTGATTGGAGTCTTTTAGTAGGAAAAGGAGAGCATGTTTGACTGTAAATAAGTTCTGCTAGGCAAACTGCCATTACCCTTGTGTCTTTATGTGATGTCCACTGCTTTACAGGTAGGTTTTCTAGAAATGAAAGGTTTCAAAGAATGTTTCAGGCTAAACCTTTGTTTAATTTGCAATCACCCTTCAGGAACTAGCGATTTTTGCCTTTTTAGAGTAGCGTCTGTATCTTTGCAATATATACCACCTTCGGAGCAATTGCCATTATGCATAACCGTGTCTTGAGGTTATGTACAAAAGTAATCAAATGTTAGTAATGATTGTGTTACAGATGTGTGATACCCATGCTCGAGGTGAGTTACCATCAAGAGTTGCAGACGTGTGATGCTCATGCTCGAGGTGAATGTAATAGCTGATTTTCAGTTCTTTCATAAGCCAAGGAGTTGTACAGAAAACAATCTAAAATCAGCTATTTTCTTATTGTATTTGTGAAAGAGCCCTTAATCTCTTTATGGAATTTTTTCACGATTGTAGCACCTTTTTTTAATGCTGCCACATTTTGGACATTGTATGTAAGTGGATATCTCGAGGATTATTCATCAAATAGACAACAAAAATCGAGCTATACAATGTGCGTATAAAAAGAAACGGAATAGAAATACAAGAGGCCATAACAATATAAAATAGAAAAATAGAAAAATATTATTTTGGGCAAAGTTTTACATAAACATCTGTTTTAGGTAAACATCTATTTTTCATAAGGACTCTGCGAGAAACTTTGCGAAAACTTTGAAAGACCTTTGCAGGGCTGGTTCTTTACAGAATAGAATGGCATGTGGTCCCCTATTTCTATTTTGTGGGGGAATGGCATGTGGTCTGCCATTTCCTTCCGGTTTATCCGGTGGGTTGCTCCCAGCTGCCGCCAATCGCAGCAACCACTGGATAAACCGGTGATGACATACAAAACCCTATAGAATAAGAGCTTAACCCAATATACTGGAATGAAGATTGTTTCTCGGCCATCTTCAATTCTATTGGAACCTACATCCTCTACTGAATACTCATCTCCAAAATGCTTTATCCAGCTGGACATATCTAAGGTTGTGCCTAATTCCATTCCCTTGCTTGATTTCTTTGGCAAACAAATTAGTCTTCAGCTGAGATGGGTTGGATTGCCTACTTTTTGTCAAGATTGCAATTCCAAATATTTTTCCTCTATGGTTTGTCAGTATAAAATTCAGAGCAAGATTGCTAATGGTATGCTCAATGATGAAGGTGTTTTAAACTCACCTAATTTAGCAACCAGTGGGAATATAAGTCCAAACAACTACATCAATGATCGGGCTAATTGGTTGCTCCATGGAGATACAAGGCAAGCTCAGTCTCAGGGGTCAAAATGGACTAGAATTAATGGCAACAAGAGAAGAATTAAAAAAAAAGAGAACAGAAACAAAAGTTTGCACAAGAAGAATCATCATTACATTCTGGAAGGTTCACAAGTATTAAACATCTCTGCACAACCTTCTGGTGTAGTAAAAGTGTTGAACAGAGGTGATTAACATTATCTTCACACAGCCAAAATTGCAGATGCCTCTAAAACTGCAAATACCTCAGACAACTCTTTGAAGATTAAGGAGACCATCAACCACAATAGAACAATAACTAAGGGCAAGTCTCCTATGATATTTGATCTACATCAGACTCTAAATGATATCCTTAAATATTCTATAATGCAATTTTAACTCAAAAAGGGACTGTTTCCAAAACCTTTAAAGTCTTTGGTAAAAACAACCAGCCAAGTATTAAAATTAATCCTCCCAGGGTTAATACTCAATCAGATCAATCAGATCAATTGAGAGAGAATGAAAAATCATTCTTTATGGAAAACAAGGGCAATAAAGAGAAACAGATGGAAGCTCATATATCCTCAAGAGGCAGTTACAAGTTATAGACAATGTAGCAAATGGAAACATTGTTTCAAGCAATGTCAACTTAGCAGCTAAGGTTATCTGTAACAATAAGTTTCAAGTCTTAGCTGACATAAATGATGAGTTTTGTGCAGATATTGAAGAGCCAATAATGCTCCCCCAGAACTCTGGTCCTTTCACTAGTCTTGATCCTACAAATACTCATAAGCCCCTCCAATCACTGCCCCTTATTGATTTGACTGATCAACCTCCAATCCCTCAAAATAGCAACTCAATTTCTGAAGCTGTTGCAATGCAACTTTTTGAGTTACATGTGGACTTTAATTTGAACAAAGGATGCTTAATCACAGAAAGGGAAACAAACATAGACAATTCAGATTGTGAGACAGTCCATTTGGAAAGAACGATAGGAAAAAAAGGAGAATGAGAATACTTGCAACACAGTTACAAGAGCAGGTTCTTCAAATTTGATACAAGAAATGGCAGATGAAGACTCAGCTCTCAACAGAAAGAACACAGCAGAGAATGTTCCAGACATTTTTCCTCCCAGGCAAGATCTAAAACATTGTACTACTCTTAAAAAAACTAATAGTAATAATTATCTTTAAGTGACATAGATCATATAACACGAAATAGATGCTGCCAATCTAAATTCTGGGCTTGTCCCCATTCGAGTGATATGGATAGTATAGACAAAGAGAATAATAAAGAAAATGATTGCTCCCCTTTTATTAAGGGCTAGCTTAAAAAAAGGAATTAAACTGAGAAAATCCCATTTATTGCTTGACACTCCTGCTCTCAATACTAGGCATCAATTAAGGAGAAATCCTAGGAGCCAACCTAGAGGTCCGATTTAAATCTTCTCTCCTTTTCCTGATCTTTGATCCCATTAACTTCTCATGAAGATCATAAGTCCCATGGGATAACTAACAAGATGGAATTCATGTGGTGTGTCCTTCTCTAAGATAATACTTTTATAAGGCATACAGAGAGATTCTAGAGCAGAAGGATGGCCATAGTACATGTGTTATAGATGAATACATGACAATTGTGGCAATTTCCCACTGTCTATATGTATTACATTTAACCCTGAATCCATTTGCCAAGGCATTTCGATCCTATCTTGGTATGATAGGAAGTTGATATGGCATTAGATCATAGAGATCTGATCCAAGAGAAAATAAATAAACTTGAATCGTGCATTAGAAGTGATCTCTCTATCTGCATTCAACCTGGTGTGATGATATGGGATCATGTTGACGTGAACTGTGAACTGGGTTCACAACCTGATCGGTGACATGAACACCATCTTAAGAATGCTCAAATATCAGGTGATCTTAGCTTTGGTGGATAGATCTTATTCTCATTTGAAGGACAAATTCCAAAACTGAATCATCTCAAAAATGCGCCATTAACTACCCCATTAAAAACCCCATTAACTAGAGGCGTTCGAACAATTTTAGCAAACTTAAAAGGGTAGTTTGGAGTTTTCACCATTTTTAAACACCCTCTTCCTGTTGGTTTTTTTGGGCGAAAATTGCCACATGAACAGGTTTAAATTCCTACAGAATTTGCCTTAAAGTAATAAAAACTGGACCGCTCATTTAGTATCTGGCATTAACAAGCAGATTATGAACCAACGAAATATGGCAACAATACCTTGTTGTCCGGCTTCCTTCCGCCCATTTATCTGCCCTCCACGTTTCCTCCATTTTCAAAGTTTCAGGTTAGCTTCTACATTCTTTTTTCTGTTTTTCAACTCAGATATTGTTATTGTTTGTTTGGCGTATTCAAGTTTGTACATTTTGCTTGAGTTTCATGCAAAAATTTGGCCATGTTTTAATGATGGCATGATGTTTAGGATCTGATTTCCTAGTTGTTGGGACAATTCTGAAGAATTAAATATGGCTTAGGGAAAGAAGGAAGTTTCCTAAATTTTGCATGAGTACAGAATCAGCAGCACTGGTAGGCCCTGAAACAAGAATGGAAAGTCAGAGTTCCTCACTGCAGCTAACATATTTGGAGGTCTTCAATTCTTTTCTATTGAATATCTCCAGCTTCAACATTTCAGAATACAATGTTAACATGTACAATTCATCATATTTTACAGGGCAATTCATGGTTATGGAAGATTAAAAATGTCAATATTCTAGTGGATCCAGT
This sequence comes from Isoetes taiwanensis, assembly GCA_021234155.1. Lineage (NCBI taxonomy): Eukaryota > Viridiplantae > Streptophyta > Lycopodiopsida > Isoetales > Isoetaceae > Isoetes > Isoetes taiwanensis. The sequence goes on along the minus strand of JAJEKV010000012.1, from coordinate 6,792,024 downwards.
GTTGGTTGGGAATCTTGACTTTGGCGTGCCGTGGCTTTATGATGGTGCAAAGAAATACCTCAAGCAATTCCAGGTTATGCTTGCAAGTTTACTTATGAAAGGAACAGGATAGTATCGAGATTTTACTCTCTTGATATGTGAAATAAGTTTATAGGAAATCACAAACAATTTCTAAAGGACTGTTCTTGGGATAACTGTGCAGCTCCAAGATTTACCGCCAGTTGAGGTCTTGTTAATTACTCAGAGTCTGGATGACCACTGCCACAAAAGAACACTTGTGCCACTTGCAGAGATATTCCCCAATGTAAAAGTAATTGCAACACCAAATGCAGAACCAATCTTAAAAAACATATTTCAGCCTGTACAGGTAATGTTAAGCCATTTTTTGCTTCCATGTTTTCATGCCATCCAGTTCTAAGTATTCAATTAGTGAGATATGAACAAATCTGTCATGACATTCATTGGCTATCAAATGCTTAGCAAAGTCGAAGCTGTGATGTTCCATATTTCAATGCAAGGCAATTTTAACTCACATACTTGCCAAATATGATATTAACTGCGTGGTTGAAATATATATTTGACTTAGTACATAAAAGTACCTGATCTGTCATGCTTTGACATTGATAATTTGATTAATGTCTTGATCTTTCAGGTGACCTACCTGGAACCTACTGAAAGCACGATTCTTTTTAAAGACTCATCACAGATAAAAGTGTGTGCATCTGCTGGTCCAGTTTTGGGTCCTCCTTGGCAACGCCCTGAGAATGGGTAGGCGCGATTGCTTTTTCCAGTAGAATACTATCATTGTGAAGAATATTTACTGGTCTTGATTCTTTTGATAGATATTTTGTTGAAGTGGAAGACCCTAATATTTCACTTTATTATGAACCTCACTGTGTATACGATCGACCATCACTGAGAAATAAGAAAGCTGATGTGCTTGTAACCCCAGTAATTAAACAAAGGTTACCTGGTTTTACACTTGTCTCTGGGCAGGAGGATGCAGTTGAATTGGCAAAGCTATTGCAACCAAGGTAACTTAATTGTGATTATAATATATAAAGCCTGAAATGACCTCTAACATAGAATCAAAAGCACTTGCTTGCAGACACATTATTGCAATGAAAAATGGGGACCTGGATAGCAAGGGTTTCCTATCAAAATTGCTTTATGAAGTTGGTACCACCGAATCATTTAAGGTAAGAGTGTCAATAAATTTTTCATTCTTTGGATTTTTTTTTCTTACAATCTAAGATGAGTTTCCAAATGTAGGCACTTTTGGCCAATGTCCTACAAGACACGACAATTGTGGAAGCAATACCAGGCGTGACTATTGATGTTCCAATCCAAAAAAATTGATATGTATATAAACACAAGTCCCTTGATATTTAGGGACTGTATGATGTAAGGAGTCTAGAAAAGCAAATGCATATATTTAAGCATTGCACAACAAATTGTATGAGTTATCATTGTCTACATTTTTTTTTTTTCAAACAACAAATTTATATTTTAATTGAGAGCAAGACATTATCTAGATTTTATTATAAACTCAAAAATAATTATACATTAAAATCTTCATAGCATGCTTCCGATAGTTGATGTTTGCTATTAGTTGAAAGCTAAACTCTGAAATTTTAGCTATATCAGAGTAGAAGAATAATACATTTAAGTGGGTGTTCCCTGGGCATTCTCACATCTACATAATTCAACTTTAGCGTTGTTGGCCAAGTAGCCATCATGTTCTTTGGAAACTACAAAACTACAAATGGCCTCGACAATTTAACCATTATTAGGTTCGATAAAGTTTATTGCAGATCAAATTTTCTATATTTTCAATCCCTGCTACCAGTGGTTTGATGCTGAACATAAGGAGCTTCAAGCGCTGGCTTGGACAGGTCATGGAACATGCCATGCGCCTCCTCGCGATCGGACAGTACCATCTTTTCGTGAAAGGAAAGAAAGCCAGATACATTGCAGAGCATCAGAGGGAAATGTTTTACCTTCTGGAGAGGGATCCCAGAACATTTTGGAGAAAGGTGCTGAGCAAGCCTTTGCAGCCTGCAGGAAATATCAGTCCGGACCAATGGGTGCAATACTTACACCAGCTCTATGATCCTCCTAGGGTCCAGCTAGAATTACCTCCCTAGAGGGGCCGGCCTTGGAAATCACAGAGGCAGATGTCACTCAGGGCCTGCAGCGTCTCGCCAATGGCATGGCAAGGCGGCAGACTTGGATGGCATACAGACAGAGCTGCTCAAGTGGGCAGGACCACCAATAGTGCCCATCTTGATCGCACTATTTAATATGGAATTACAGGAAGGATTTTCCCAACAGTGGGCCATTAGCAGAGTAGTCCCTATCTATAAAGCAGGAGATCCACACAGCCCAGGCAACAACTACAGGACAATCATGGTCAGTTCATTCTTTGCAGAACTAATGGCCAGCATTCTTGAACAATTGACGATGTGGGCAGAGGAGGCAGAAGTGAGAGCGCTCACACAGGCAGGATTCAGGCCCCAACACTCCACCATTGACCACATTTTCATGCTCCAAGCCTTAGTTGAGGATAGCAGGAACTGCAGGCAGGATCTCTACGGCTGCTTTGTCGTCTTTGCAAAGGCCTTTGACATTGTGCCTAGAGAAAAGTTGTGGGAAAGACTAAAAAAGTTGGGAGCCCCTAAAGACTTGTAAAATGCGGTATACAGACTCTATAAGACATGGTCCAGCTGACTGACATCGACATGACAAGCTGTCAACAGTATTATTGGTATCCGCCAAGGATGCCCACTCTCCCCAACATTGTTTGGCCTCTACATTGACCAATTGGTGGGGTGGCTCGCCAACCATGGGGGTGAAGAAGCTTAGCTTGTGCACCAGATCATTAGGCAGCTCATACGCAGATGATGTGGACCTCCTAGCCCACACCCTGGATGTCATGCAATAGCACCTACATGCACTGGATAGTTTCTGTCGGGCCACTGGAACGGGGGTCAATTTTGCCAAGACTAAGGTCTTGCATGTCTCATCTTCGTCCCAACCAATGTGACGCTCTCCAAATCTATACGATGCTCCCATCGTATAAACACAGAAAATTCCCCTCTCATGGTGACTCCCGGACCTTTCATTGTATTTTTTTGCGAATTCTAGTATTTTTCTTCTTTTTTGTAGGTTCATGTAGGAACTGTGAAAGAAATTGCTTTTTCCTGAAGAAAAAGAGGTTTTAGTACTCAAATTAGGTCAATAAGAGCTGGAGAGATGATTTTCGAGTAAATTCTTCTGAAGCGTGCTCAGAAAAGTGATGAGAAGTAGTGTACAAATTCTCTGGAGTAGATTTAATATGGGAAAAATTGGGTCAAAGTGGGATAAAAGAAAAAGTCTATGGGCATTTAACAGGAAAATAATGATTAAATAAGTCTATGGCTCTGAGATCCGCCAGATGTTTCCATCTATTGTGCTACCATCTGACCCTGTTGATGATCCTGCTGGTGCTTGTGATGTGGTAGGGGTTGCGGGTGCTTATGCAGGGGCCCGGGATTCCTCTGTTCCTGAGGCAACAGGCAGAGGACTCCGTGGTGCAGTGAGTGGAGTTGGACGAGGTGGTGTGGTTGGGAGAGGTGGTGATCCAGGCGGGGCTGGGGCTGGCCGCCCATGGATGGCGAGGGCTAGGGACGGTGGTGGCTCGGGGGAGGGCTCGAGATGATTTGGTTGTGGCTAGGTCCGAGGGGGCCGCGGAGGGGCCGGTGATCCCGCCGGGGATGTCCCGTTAGCGGTATGTCTTGAGCATGAAGTGGATGGAGCAGCCCGGTTGGAGGTAGAATCTAGTGTGGCCCATGACTCTATGGAGGTGCACAGGGGACTTCCAACACGCGTGTTTGAAGTGGAATGTCACGTGGGCCTACTGTGGGTCACATTGCTGTGATTAATCCTCGGCTCTAGATGATGACTGGTGGAGTGGGCGATGGCCCGGTGGATAGGCATGTGGGGTTTGGACACTTCTCCTCCCGGGATGAATAGGTCGATCCTTAGTTGGAATGTGCGGGGGTGCGGTCCTCTAGTAGTAAGAGGCCCGTATTTCTTGGCAAGCGGCCGCCGAGGCCCGTCGATATTGTTTGCATTCGGGAGCATAAGTGTCCCACGGGTGATATGTCGAGCTCATGAATATGGTTGGTAGGCAGTTTGTCTCTATTGCTTCTTCTTCTAGGCGGACTAGTGGGGGTACTCTTATTGCTTGGAGAATGGATGTGCAGGTCACGTACTCTGCAGCAGACAGGTTTGGTCGGTGAGCAATAATTAAGTGGTTGGAGGGAGGGCAAGAGTGGGGGATTGTTAATGTTTATGCCCCTAATCAGCCTTCTCGGCGGGGTGCTTTATGGCCCACGGTCCGGAATAAGTTACGAGCCCTTGGTGGGTTGCAGGTCGCTTGGTAATTGTTGTTAGGGGACTTCAATATGGTAGAGCGAGTAGAGGATCACTACAGTTGGAACCCAGTTGTGCATGGGTTTGAGAGGGACCCGGTGGTCTCGTTTGTTCTGAGGATTTGGCCTTGGTTGAGGTCCACAGGGGACTTGTCTTTCACCTATTGTAATAGGCGATTGGTGCGGGCGGCGTATGCTAGGCATGACCGGTGCTATGCTTCTCCATGCGCCTTTGGATGGTGTGCCCTCTTTCTTGTTGGAGTAACATTCGTCTACCTCCATTTTGATCATTACCCTCAAGTTTTTGTCGGTCGAGGTGTGGTTGCCTCGGGCCCTCTAGGGCCGGTGTTCCGTTTGAACACGGTTTCCGGGCTGATGTGGATTTTCGGCCCGGTGCGGGGAGTTGTGGCTTGATACCTTTTCATCTCTCGAAGGGTATGTGCGGTATGGTGACTGCGTTGGCGGGTGAAGCGTTTTTGCCAAGGTCTTTGGTGGCGGCGTGTGTCAGGAGCGGCGGGGAGTAGCATGGTCTCTATCGAGGAGTTGGAGAAGATTCCGGGCGCATCCGCCGATGGCATTAGGGGAGAATGCGGTGTTGCGGTGTATTGTTGCTCGGAGTAGGTTAAAGTCGCGGGAGGCGTGTGAAGGCGGCCCTTACAGTTGAAGGAGGGGGACACAAGTTCGTCGGTGTTCTTCAGAGCAGCTCAACATCTATGGCGTCCCTTGCTTTGCCTAATGGCCAGACTTTGGAGGATCCCGCTCATTTCTCAGGGTTTTTTTGCATAGCGCACTCTTCCCTATGGCGGGGAGATCACGGGGAGCTTGTTTTGGGGTTAAGCCATCTATTTACCTCACCGGTGAGAGCTTGGAAGCGGGAGCTCTCGAGAGAGGATTTAGCGGGCATGTATGTGCATGGCCAATGATAAATGTCCTGGGCTGGATGGCATCCCTGTGGAGTTCTTTCAGACATTGGGAGTGGGCTGGTGAGTTTGTGTACCAGGTGTATCTTGAGTTGCTGCAGTCTTCTCAAATGGATAGGATCTTGAAATCGCATGCATTTCCTTGATTTCTAAGGTTAAGCGACCTTCTACTATTAATGATTGGAGGCCTATCTCCTTGTTGTCCTCTGTGTAATAAGATTATTAACGAAAGCCCCGGCGTAGAGAGGTTGAAGCCGGTGTTGGTGGGTTTGTCCACAGGAGGAACATTTTGACTAATGTTGCGCAGACTTATGAGGGCCTTTATTGGGCGGAGAACAGGTCAAGGCATTGCCTATCTTAAGCTTGACTTTGCCAAAGCTTACAATAGTGTCGTTGGGAGTTCTTATGCGCCATGATGTTAGCATTGAAACGTGGTCCACGCTTCGAGACGATCATGAAGCTACATAGGCCGGCCACGGACTCGGTGGTGTGCGGGGTGAACCCTCCGCCTTTTCTCCTTAGGCGAGAGGGTGCGTCGAGGGGTGCCCTTTGGCGCCGTTTTTGTTTTACGATTGTGGCGGAGGCCTTTGTCTCGATTGTTTTGGCTCGCGGTGGAGGAGGGGGTGGTGGATGGGCCGGGATGCGGGGATGGTAGCCGCCAGATTATTAACCCGTTCGGCCGATGACACTTTCCTCTTCTTGGTGGCGTAAGAGAGGAATTTTGGCGGAATGTGAAGAGTTTTTCTTTGGATATTTTCTTCTTGGCCTCGGGCATTCTTCTCAATTGGGGTAAACGCCCTCGCATTATGGGCCCAGTTGACTTCGCCTCCCCCTTGTTTGGCTCTATTCCCTTGGAAGGTGCTTCCAGGTAATGTGTGTACTAAGCCGTTGGGTATTCCCTTTGGAGGGGATGTTTCCATGGGGAGGGGGTGGGATGAGATTTTGCAAGGGTTGCAGAAACACCTCAATTGGTGGAAGGGTAGCAAGTTGTCCATGGCGGTAGGATCACTATTGCCAAGTCGGACTTTGTAGCACTCTTGTGTATACAAAGATCTGCGATGTTAGCTCCCGAGGGTAAGATATGTGCTTTGGATAAGATTGTTCGAAATTTTGTGTGGGGCGGGGATGATGAAGGGGCAGTTGTTAAGGTGGCTTGGTGGAAGTGTCTCCGCCCCCGGGAGGATGGGGGCTTGGCCATTCTGGATTTGGCACTACATAGTAAGGTGTTGGTCTCAAGTTTGTTTGGAGCATTGCGGGATGGAGCATCTTCTCCACGGTGGGCATTTGTTGTTGCAGATCTCTTCGCCATTGTGTGGCATTTGGGAAGCCATCGTGCATGTGGAGTTGTCTTTGGGCCTTTGTTGTATGGTCTCCGGCCTTTCCCACATGCATCCCCCTTTTCTCCGTGAGGGGTGTTGTGGGCTTGGGATCATGTGCGTGTGCTCTTCGGCTAGATTATGCCTCGGTTTATCACCACTCTTCTCCTTCCTTGTGGGTTCCTCTACCCCCTGCGCAAGACTTGCCCTTGGGCGCCCACTTTGTGCATGCTCTCGGGCCTTGGGCCCGTTGGCGCGAGCTGTTGTGCTCACCTTGGAGGATTGGTATTGGGGTGGTCGGCTAAGCCGTGGAAGTTCTTTCGAGCTTCGCTTTACGCTGAGGGGCGATGGCCAGGGCTATCGGGGAACAAGTGGCGGGAGTATTCCGCTACACATACCTATAGTCCCTCGAGGATGATGTGGTGGTGCGGGTTTGGAAGGTTCATTCGGATGTTGTGTCTTCTTGTTTTGTGCGGTCTTGTTACAGGGTGTCGGCTATTCATGACACATTGCCCCCTTCGGGCAAGTGGTCTCTGCAGCCTTCGGGGTTCTCGGCCGGCTCGGTTTGGACGCGTGGACATGGAGCTCACTTCCCCACCAGAAGGTTAGGGTGCTTCGTGGCGGTGGTGCACCCATTTGTATCGGGGGTGAATGCCCTTGTGAGTCGGGTTTAGGCGGGTGTGAGCCCTCTACGCGCCCTTGTTGTGGCCTTCATCATGAGGCTGTGGAGCATTGTGCGGTTTTATGTCCTCACTTGCTTGGTGCACGGGATTGGGTTAGGGCTGTTTTGGCGAGATTGACTAGCTAGCGATTCTTGCCGCTAAGGTGCTTGGCCCCCTGCGGCGACAAAGCCTTGCATCTGTGCATGGCTTGGTTGGTGTGGCTGATTTGGAAGCGGCGGCGGTTGTGGATCTTTCAGGGGATTCAGCAGCCTGCAGCCTCTTTGATTCCTCGACTCAGGTACAAGCTATTTCAAAGTTTTCGGTGTTCGGGGATTAGTAGAGCGGAAGTTTGCCATTTGGCGGGACTTCTTGGGTGTTGTAGATGGTGATGGTCGGTTTGTGCTGTGATGAGAGTTGCAATTTTTACGTGAGTTTGTTGTGGAGTGTCGAGGTATCGCTGTCTCTTTGGGGCAGTTCTCCTTCCTCCTCACTTGCTTTGTAACATTACCATTCTTTTAATATATTGATGACACAGTTCTTAAAAAAAAAAAATGATTAAAACATTGAATATGGATCAGACGAGTTATTTAAAACATTTTTAACCATCAAATGTTGGGGATCTTACAAGAAAATGAGACATTAAAATGGTTTTTTTTTTGAAGTGCATGAGAGGTAGCTTTGTAGCATGACGTACTACATTAATTATATTTGTCCATGAACTTCTTTTAAATGAGAGAATGTCCTATGAACAAAGTCCCTGAAGTATCATATCTTCTCTTCTAATTCATTTTGAAGTGACTGTTTTAAAAGCATTGGAGTGTCAATATTACATTATCTCTTTGTTTCTGTTTGAAGGAAGTCTATGGACAAATTTCAGGTTACGTTCTTTCATTCAGGTTACTAACCAAAGTAGAAAGTGAAGATGTCAAGTTCTTAGTATTTTGATGACTATATTATGGAGGACCAATTTTTAACTTTACCGCCACATGGGCCAACCATGCAAATTGGCAACTTCGCTTATTCCAATCCCTTCATCCAGTTGTTATCAATATGGGAAACATGTATGACACAAAGCCAGCAGATTGTTAATTTCAGAATCAATCGGACAGATGAGTTTAGACCATCAACACTGTTGCAGATCAGTTGTAAGTTGCCTTTCCTGTTGCCCTTTCTTTTGTCTAGTCTATTCCGTCCTCATCTCATCATATCTAATGAAGGATTCCAAAGTGTGGTTCTGATGTTTCTTACAAACACATAAAAAAGGTGAACGAAATCAAAGAACAAACGTAACAAACTTGCAATGGCAGCTCGGAGAGACAACCTCTTGTTTGCAAAATCCCAATAAAACATTTGCGAGACCTGTGCAGAAAGATAATAATAAGATCTATGGTTGTTTTCTAGTTTTAACTATGAAAAAAAGACAAGTCTATTTTGCACTCTTCAATACCATGTCACAGTTTTCTACATATTTTCTCTTTCTATGGTACTAAAATTGTTGCAATGAGAAGATTTAATCTGGTTTATAGATAGACAACATGGCCAATGTGGTCATTATTGCATTTATTTTTTGTCTCAAATAACAAATTTAGGAGCACATTGATCGAATCTCTGGGAACTCGAGCTAAGATAGTAGGACTTGAAAGTTATTTTATTTGCTAATGCTTTCTTGTTTCCACGTTTAGTCTTCTGAGGAAGTAAAGGAACAACTTGCAGTATGGATATCATGGCCCCAACCAGACTATGACCTATGGTTTCATATCGGATAATTCCATGCCTGTTTTACAATCTAGTTTTTGTTTTCTATGGTGGAAAACATTGACTGACGACAATTTGTCTAAAAATAGATCTTTGGAAAGAAGACTGCTCTCAGCTCATGTGCAGGTGAGGCCAGTTTAACCAGATTGCTATTTATTAAATGCTTGAAAATGTGACTATAGACAATCTGGTTAAAATAGATTGCAAAGGTCGCATTCATTGTTGATTTAGTACAAGTCATGGCCTTGTATATAGTAGAGACATCTCCAATACGGGAAAAATGTAAGCCTTTTTCGTTGCATTCACACCATTTGTTGGCCTTCGACTTAGATGCTTTTTCTTATTTTAATGCACCGCAAATGCAACTATTAGCTACAGTTTAACTGTTTAAATGTACATGCTCTTTGTTGAAGGCTCTTGCCCTATAACTTTGAATGAGGAATTTACGTGTTGATCTTGTAATATTATCCATTCTTATCTTGTAATATTATCCGTTCGGTGAAGACTATCTAAAGCTTCTTGCTATATAATTCATCTAACTTCCATGCTTAATACTGCAAGTTTTGTTATAAAATAATAAGCAAAGCTGGAAAATATCTTGGAATCATGTACTTTAAGAGCACAAATAAAAATATGGGCTTCATTAAACTAGTCAAATAGTTTTGACGGAAGAATTTGGATAAGCCAACCCAATCATCTTATGTATACCTAATAATAGAGAATCACCACAACCGACAGTAACTCAAAGTAACAACCTAAACATAGTGTCCATAGGTCATGGAGGAATTTACACGTTTACAAGTTGTGCCTATAGTCTACGAGTTATAACCATACACGTTTAATTAGTATCAAGATTAGAAAAACTTGGGTACATTGTTTGGCTATCAATGTTTTATTCGAGCATATTATTTCTAGTCTCAATTCATTTCATGTATCATAGTTGCAAATGATATTGTTTGATAAACAACTGTTTACATTCAATCAGGCACAAGCCAAATAGAACACAAATGTGCAGACAAATTAAACGTGCATACGTGCAAACCAATGTGCAGACTTGCAGACCAAGCCAACCGTGCAGACCAACTATGAAGAAGTATATAGGCCAAACGAGAAACCTAAGGCAAACAATTTACCAACACAAAATAAATCCAAACAAGAAAATGGCCCCAGATGTTTGCAAATACGAACCGTCTACTTTGATCGAGATCCTTCTTACCATAATCTCCCAAAGGGAAGCATATAAAATAGAAAATAACCTAATTCAAAAGCACCAAGCCATCCAAAATGGCTACAACAACCTCAACCCAACTCCTAGCAAGTCCAAGAAATACCCATTCCTTCTGTGAAGGGAAAAAAGAACTAGTATGCTAAAATAACATTGTAATTTTTTACATCAAAAGAATATATTATTTAACAACCACAATCTTATCACGCCATTTCTTCCTTAATCAGATTAAACTTAGCTATATTAAGACAATGTGATACCAAACCTTGGTCACGGAATAACTTCTCATTGCGTCGATTCCCTACCCCTTGCTTCAATTTCTCCTTCGGTGCTTCCTCTTCCCTCTAGCTTTTCATTTTTCCTTCTCTTTATTTTCTCGGGACCCAGGATGGTTGCTTGGAGTAGCTTGCCTTGCCCTCGCCGCTGGACCTAGGCCTAATCAGAGAAAATAATCTGTTGTTTCTTTTTATTATTTTGAGCTGGAGTTTGTATTTGATACGTAATGTCTTTTTACTATGAATTCAATGCTTTCTGAACCAAATTCAACTTCGGCATGCCCATCATATTTCCTATTTGCAAGCATCTTCGTGCCCTGGCATGATTCTATGGCCCCTTTTTCTCCAACCCATGTGACCTATGTTCAGTTAGGGCAATTATTTTAAGCCAACCTTGGTTGTTATGTTTCGATCACTTGTTCTGCTGCCATTCTAATCTATCCCTTGTTAGAAAACTTGGCATGCAACACGGTTTAATTCTAGCATCAACGATACCTAGGCCTTTTTAGAAACACCTAGATACCACATAAGCTGATTAGATGAGGATGTTTCATACAATTTGAAAAAGCAGTTCCTTTGAACAATTATGTTCAAATACTACATACAAATGCCATTATATTTTGCTTAACCTTTCAAGTATGCAATACCCTATATTCTGCAAAATACTGGCATAGGACACCAATCGCATGGGCAATCGCCAGTTTGGATAGATGGGTCAGCTTTGAGTTGTTTATTTCTCTTTGATATGGTGTGTATGGAATCTTCTTATAAGCATCATCTTCGTATAAGCATCGGATGTATATGGAATCTTCTTATAAGCATCAGAATCTTCTTGATGGCCCATTTCTGTGGACAAGGATGTACTTTGTGATCTTTTATTTTAGAATGACTATAATCCTCAACTGGAGCTCTTAGAATAAGCTGTCACATGAAATTTAGTGACAATTGGGATCCATGTCCCTTAAGTTTCTTCTTGCAAATCCATTTGCCTATGTGAACTCTATGCATATTGTGCATGAGAGAATTGTATTCAAAGCTTCCTATTAATGCTTCACTAAAGGATTATCCGTTCAAATGTAATAAAGATGCAAAGTAAATATTTTCTTTGTATGTTTGCAAGGTGGTTCTTCAATGCCAAACACTAGTTTGCTTCTCGGGTGTGCATGAGAGAAACATCTTTAAATAGCATAGCAGGATTTAATAGACCTAATATGAAATGCACATTTGCAAGGTTGCAAGGATAATAAGTTTGCATTCATCTTCATCTGAGCAAATTCGTTAGATTTACCTTGATGCATCCCAAATTACCTTCCTACAATTGCAAACGGATATGCTTTTATTAACAGGAACATGCATTCCTTTTCAAGTATTCGATATGAAACCAAGCAACCTTCAAAAAAAATGCCAAATAGGTTGAATGGTTTACGTAGATTGGTGTCTCATTGTTACTTAAAATGAATCTTGTCAAATACCACTGTTACAACAAATGCATCCTGCCAAATTCCACAGCTTAATATACCATATTGTTACTAAAAATAATGCCACAAACTTGAATGCCTAATAAATTTGACCTAATCAAAGTCTTTTTGTGTGCGCAGCAACTATAAGAGTTTAAAAAAGGAAAGAAAAAAGGGACCTTTATTACATTGCATAACCCGACCACAGCCCCTGGTGTGCCTTGTTGCTAGTTTCCTTCTCGCATTTATATCTCTAAAATGCAAGTTTTCATGATCAAACAGTAAAGCATGGAACAAGTCTCAGAACTGATTGACAATATTGTCAAAAATTGTCTTGGATTTTACAGACTTGCAATTATCAAGTAACTAGATCCTCTTCTATATGCGAAGGCATGATGTGTATAGTGTTTTGCTTTTGGTCTTTCAAAGACCAACAGGGTCAAACTTGAATGCCAATGCTACAAGAAATGTTTTGCCCAAAGCTGGCAAGGTTCTAAGTAGTTCCAAGTGAAAGGTTGCATTGATTTTTTTTTTAATGGCAAATGCTTAATAGATAGATAGTATTTTAATATCACGCCACTAGGCAGCATCCAACTGGACATGTGACCACACACTGCACTACATTGCTTGGTTGGGCCCTGCCCCCAACCACTTTACATTGCGTCTGTGGGTTTTGACACCCAACAATTCAGAGTGCAATTCTGGGCAGTCTCAAACTCAAGACCTATATTTGCTAGATCTAGTGTGTTACCACTAGACTAAAACACGCAACTCCTTTGGAGCAAAAACATTATGTGATAATTTAATGGCCCAACATTTGAAGTGCTACAAAAGAAATCCAAGGCGTTGTTACATGTCCCCTAGGATAGAGCATCCAAGCTTCAATGGTTGTAAGTGTAAATGACGAGAAAAGAGCCTCATCAAGAAATTATTGATTCGCATTGGCAATCATGTAACCTCAATAGATTGTAACATTGTCTCGCCCTTTTCATTCGTGGAGTCTCGCCCCGTGTTTTTACTTTCTCCACAAGTCTAATTTAATATGCAAACTAAAACAAAGCACTCTACCCATGTAAAAGAACAGCAATTAACAGCCCAACTTAACCCATTCCCCAAGCCTGCATTACTGCTAGTTTATTTATTTTTTACGAAGGACAAAAAAAGCTAAATTATTAAAAGGAGGAATTACAAAATGCACATCTAGTTGTATAAGCAGAAGAAGATGCCACTGGACCATGGGCCTGGAGCATTGTATACTTACTCCAGTGGAGGAGACTAATTTGAAGAATTAATTTGAAGATACTGAATTCAAATGTGGTCCCTCATCTCTATCTCAAGAGAGGGGCATCTAGAATCCATCAGTATCTTAGCCTAGGCCAAAACAATAACACCACGAACAGATGAATAAATGCCACGGAGTCTATGATAATCCCAGATTGACCAGAAAGCAAGATGGAATGCCTTCTGCCGAGCCAACCGAGTGCAATGTTAAATAAACCTTGTAGCCAGGACTATACCAGTTGAACTTTTGCATAAGCAAAGAGACAAGGCTCAAGAGTCCCAACGTTTGAAAGGTAGAGCGGGCATACTACAGACACACGAAAATGTCGCAAGGCATTAAATGAATCAAGAAGCTGTTTACTTCTGCATGAGGTCCACGGAATAAAATAAAGTATGTAGTCATATGCAGCTACTCATATTATCCAAGTAGAATAACTTATAACTAGGCGATTCACAAACGTGTTACTCCAGTCTTCATTTTAGTTCCCATTTCCTTTTTAAGGGCCACTTGTAAGAACTTCTATGAGTCTTTAGAGTTATTGTTGCTCTTTCTTCATCTCATGAATAAAGGCAGCAGGGTCATTTTGTGGAGTATATAGTGCTCGCACATTTCTGGTCCTTGAAGCCAATAGATATGGGATTCTGGTAGAGACAATGGAAACTGCCTTCCTAAATTGTGAGGGTTTTCCAAGGTTACACGACAAATAAAAATTCTGGTAAGATGGGCATTGGATAATCCTATCGAACCAGCTCATTTATCTCTGCCCAGTAGATAATGTGGCAGTGCAGTTACATTTTATTAAAAAGGAGAGAGATAGTCTTAAGTGGGCTGCCCATTGGGTTGCTTTTGAATACCAAACCTTTTGCGGCAAACATTTTGGTGGACTTTGACTTGGAAGTGCTGACGCATAAACAATCTAGAATGCCATCCAAGCTATTGGAAATTCTTGCCAGAATGATGGAAGGAGCTGTGCTTTCAGATGATCTTGAAACAAAGAGGCTGCAAACAAATTTGGTAGAGTCTACAATTTGTAAACATTAAAGGACATGCCAATAAATCATCAATTTCCATGGCAATTTGAGCATGAATTGCTAGAAAAAACATGTGTAGTTCAGTGATTCATGTTGCATACTTCCAAATCCTTGCCTGCCATGATTGTCAAACTTATGTACGACAACATCAGCTCAATACAAACTAGTCGGGAGAGTCAATCGACTGCAATGCAAGCTTATATACGACAACATCTCAATACAAACTAGTTGGGCAAGTCAATCTATTGCAAATGCATATGTGCACCGAGTATCAGGTGAAGATTGCCGCTTTTCCATAACAGAAAGATCTGACATATGCATAACCCAATTCCATCCTCACCTTGTATGTCAGATTGCAAGCTCTAAGCTTTCTCCATGTCAAAGGATCTGCCCCAATTGAAAAGCATTACTAATCTACAAAAGTTGTACAAGACTATATATCCACGACCACCTTTCACAGAAACACTTATAGCATGACGGTCGAACCAGTGACCATGCCAGATGGCTAAAAATTACAGCATCATGGTTAACTTAAAGTGTTGTGGAGCACAACAAAAGTATCATATTGTCCTTAGAAACCTTCAGCTTCTCCTGTTTTGAGAAACCAGGCACTGGGACATCCTGAGAATTCTTCAAATCTTCTAAAGAGACACCATCCTCCATATTTTGTTCAGTCGTCTGTTTAAACTATGGCATGCCAGCCCTAGAAAATGATATGGCTGGGACTCCCGAAGAATCTATAACCAAAATCACGTAATCAATCACTGCCACCTTGAAGACATAATATGTAAATACAATCTTTGTTTCCTAGTTATTTCCCTAGAAGATACATGGGCATTGCAACTGACGGTGTTTTGGGATGGAACACACCAGAGCCCAAGTTGTTGCTGTTGCTGCCATCAATGACAATTATATGGCAATCCTCTGACAACACAAGAACTGCAGAAGTCTTACTTATGGGACTTCACCGTGGGGAACATGGTTTGAAGTGAATAGACTCTCATTAATGTTTGCAGAATCACACATGATGCAAAGCCCTTGAATTCCAGATTTGTTATAAAGAAAAAAGTTAGACTTGCCAATCAAATATAATGAACATTCAGAGATATTTCAAAATGCATACCTGTCTAGTCTCATCATCAGCAATAATGCACTTTCACTTGCAATAGAGATGCATTGAGCTGCAGCCTTGTGAACAGTTAAAACACAAAAACGCTGAAAACCAGTAGGAACTAAAGAGATCACTGCAAATCATGTCGCTATATGAAGGCACGCATGAAGTATACTTAGGACGAAACTATGCATTTGGTCATTGATGAACTTGTATGCACCATATACATGCACAGATAAAAGCACAAGGCATGGGCATTCCCTCATCTAGGCAATTCTAAGACGTCCTACAGATCAAATCGGCCCAATTCTTCTAGATTGGCTATGCCATATAATCAGCAGAGCAATAGGGGCAAGATAAGCCATGGTTTTCAGCGCCTCTATTGCTTATAGTGAAAAAAACAAAACAAATTTGACCATAATCTTGCCATAGCCATAGCTTTTCCATTCTACCGCCGCTTAAGAGGATTCAGTTTGCTTGCATGTAAATGCCTTCAAATGCGGCACTGGTGGATCTGGCTTCCTTGCAGAGGAAGAAACTCGAAGACGTTGTCAGTTGCTTGCAAAGAAAGCAATTCGAGAGGAACCCATTGAATGGCAAAGAAGAGACGATGGAGAATGGACGACCCAGATCAGTGCCCGGGTGACAGGAATATTCTTAAGCATCGTTGTATAGCAATTATATATGTTTAGATTAGATAGATCGGACGGCTAGCAACTCATTACATCTGGTGGCCAATAGTACTTTGCAACGTAAGAACCACTCTTTGTGAGCAAATCAATAGCAACATGCCACGTAGCAAAACCACGCTAAAACCCTTTTAAGACCTTTGTTTGTCAGCAAATTAATAGCAACATGCCACGTAGCAAAACCACGCTAAAACCCTTTTAAGACCTTTTGAGGCTTTTCTTATAAAAACGTAGGCAAAAGCATTTCAAGATGAAGCAGAATTCCGATGGCTCGTCTTGGCGGTTTAGTTTTATGCTTGTTCCTTGCAGGTAAGAATGTCGTATGATTTTACATTCTTGATTGTTTATTGGTCCCACATTGTTTACGTTCTCGATTTTCGTGGCTTCTAAATCTCGTCTTTCTTGTGACCCAGGCGCTTGGGCTGCAGCAGCAGCAGCAGCAGAAGAAGCTCCTAAATTAGACACTGTCATTGGTATTGATTTGGGAACAACATATTCGTGTGTGGGCATTTTTACGAATGGGCATGTAGAAATCATAGCCAATGATCAAGGAAACCGTATTACACCTTCATGGGTATCCTTCACAGACTCTGAAAGGCTTATTGGAGAAGCAGCCAAGAACCAGGCTGCTGCAAATCCCGAGAGGACAATTTTTGATCCCAAGCGTCTAATTGGAAGGAAGTAAGTGTTTAATTTTCTTTTTCCTTTTCTTCATTATCTTCGTTCCCTAAAACTCGTTGGCATTTATTTTCTAGGTTTTCGGACAAAGAAGTCCAACGTGATATGAAACTTCTGCCTTACAAGGTCATTGACAAAGATGGAAAACCCTTTATCGAGGTTAAGATCAAGGATGGCCAAGTTAAAGTTTTCAGTCCAGAGGAAATCAGTGCCATGATTTTGTCGAAGATGAAGGAAACTGCGGAGGCATTCTTAGGAAAGCCAGTCAAAAATGCCGTTGTTACTGTCCCAGGTATGAATGCAGTTTGTTTTCCATGCAGCATTGTAGCTATGGTATCGTGGTTTGTGGTCATTTGTTCCAGCATTTGGAATCTGTAGTGTCTGTAGGTCCATTTCAGAAAGTACAATGTTCATTTTATCCTTCCTTTGACTACTCTGTGAACATAATCTCTTCCAGCTTATTTTAATGATGCCCAGAGGCAAGCTACAAAGGATGCCGGTATCAT
Source organism: Isoetes taiwanensis (assembly GCA_021234155.1). Classification (NCBI taxonomy): domain Eukaryota; kingdom Viridiplantae; phylum Streptophyta; class Lycopodiopsida; order Isoetales; family Isoetaceae; genus Isoetes; species Isoetes taiwanensis. The sequence continues at coordinate 6,774,702 of JAJEKV010000012.1, read as the reverse complement.
TGCTGGACTTAACGTGGCTCGCATTATCAATGAGCCAACTGCAGCAGCAATTGCTTATGGACTTGACAAGAAAGGAAAGGAGAAGAACATACTTGTGTTTGACCTCGGCGGTGGTACCTTTGATGTCAGCATTTTAACAGTTGATAATGGGATATTTGAAGTTTTGGCTACAAGTGGTGATACTCATCTTGGAGGTAAATCTCAAACTTTGCACATCCTAGATCTTTTTAGTACAACTTAGCATTGTACTGATTACCATGTCATATTTACAGGTGAGGATTTTGACCAGAGAATTATGGAGTACTTTATCAAGCTTATCAAGAAGAAATACAATAAGGACATTAGCAAGGATAACAGGGCTATTGGAAAACTTCGTCGTGAGGCAGAGCGTGCAAAGAGGGCACTCAGTAACCAGCATCAAGTTAGAGTTGAGATTGAGAGTCTGTTTGATGGTGTCGATTTTTCTGAACCACTCACCAGAGCAAGATTTGAGGAGCTTAACAATGACTTGTTCAGCAAGACAATGGGCCCTGTTAAGCAAGCCATGAATGATGCTGGCCTTAAGAAGTCACAAATTGACGAAATCGTTCTTGTTGGAGGAAGCACCCGTATTCCAAAGATCCAGCAATTACTGAAGGACTATTTTGATGGTAAAGAGCCTAGCAAGGGAGTCAATCCTGACGAGGCTGTTGCGTATGGTGCAGCTGTTCAAGGAGGCATTCTTAGCGGTGAAGGAGGCGACAAAACTGCAGGTAAGAGACTCCTGCTTCCATCATCTTCATGTCCCTCCCTGGGTATGTTTTGCTTTAAAATTCTCACAATTTTTTCTTTCTCATCTGCAGATTTGCTTATCATTGATCGAACGCCCCTGACTCTTGGTCTTGAAACCGTTGGTGGAGTCATGACAAAGCTTATTCCCAGGGGTACTACAATTCCAACTAAGAAATCCCAAGTATTCACTACCTATCAGGATAAGCAAACGACTGTTTCAATTCAGGTTTGTTGACCTACATTTTATATGACATGATACCTTTAGAACTTTAATGCAAACAGAAGATGTGACAGCTTTTGTGATGGGTATGCAGGTCTTTCAGGGAGAGAGGACCTTGACAAAGGACTGTCGGCAACTTGGAAAATTTGATTTGACTGGCATTGCCCCTGCACCAAGGTATGGCCTTATTTTCACATATGCAATGCTTTACCTAATTCCCCTATGATAGGGATAGATTTTAAAAAATGATGTTGTGATTTTTAATGCAGAGGTGTCCCCCAGATTGAAGTTACTTTTGCAGTAGACGTGAATGGAATTCTAAATGTGACGGCAGAGGATAAGGCCACTGGTAAGGCAGAGAAGATGATAAGCATCATTAATGAAAATGATCGTTTATCTCAAGATGAGATTGATAGAATGGTTAGAGAGGCTGAGGAATTTGCAGAGGAAGATAAGAAGGTGAGGGAAAGGGTTGATGCCAAGAATAGATTGGAAACATATATCTATAACATGAAGAGTACAATGGAGAACGACGACAAGCTGGCAGATAAAATCGATTCCGATGACAAAGGAAAGATTGAAGCTGCATTGAAGGAAGCTTTGGAGTGGTTGGATGATAATCAAAGTGCTGAGAAGGAAGATTTTGAAGAGAGATTGAAGGAGGTGGAGCACGTTTGCAATCCAATAATAGCCAAGGTTTATCAGAAGGCTGGTGGGGCTCCTGACACAGAAGAAGAGCAGGAAGAGGATGAAGGTCACTTCGACTTGTAAACATAGGCTTTAGTGAAAAGAAAATTCTTTAATTCTTTACTGGATGTGAATGACCCCAAAGGGGACTCCAGTCTTTCTTATAATGTCATTCATGAAGGTTTCCACTTGCAATATCACTTCTGGAAATGGTATACAGAAATTGTGATTTTTGACTTGTCACCCATGAAGGTTTCCGCTTGTAATATCACTTCCGGAAATGGTATACGGAATTTGTGATTTTTGAACTTGTCTAAACACCCAGGCATGGAAGGCTTTAAGTAAGAGACAATTTATCACTGATGTGAATGGATCCAATCTTTTTAATATAATGTCTGGACCTGAATGTCTCCAGCCTTTGTTTTCTTTTGATGTCTGGATATGAATGGCTCCAATCTTTCTTCTTTATTGAGTGTGAATGATCAAATTTATGTCATGAAACTGAAGCAAAATGCAGATAACTACGAGCTTGAATACGTCAAAAGTTCAGCTGCAGAGTTGACAAAAATATGCACGTAAGAGGTAACCTGAAACTTGGAAAATGGGGGACGCTTTTAGCACACAAGATTTGAAGGAAAAACATGTCTCTGCAATTATTGCCAAGGTAAGAACATACCTCTACCCTTGAATAGAAGTGTGTGCTACTAGAAGGAGCATACGACCCAATTTTGAAAGCACACCATTTTAAAAGGCTTGATTATGAATTGAAGAGTGCATTTTCTTTGACATGCTCTCTTCTAAGAGATGTGTTCCATTTTATCTGGCTTATAGCTTGATGTATTTACGTTTACATGTTGTCTTCTAATAGATGTGTTTCATTTTGTGGCAAGCATTATCTGGGTTATACATTGATTATCTAAGTGTGACAAGCATTTGCTAGTATCTGGCTTTTCTAAGGGTGAATTTATGGGATTGGAAACCCAACATGCAATAAGAATGCAAATCACATTTCAGCAACTTAGAAAATTATAATGCAAGACAAATTCCACTTCGCTAGACTTTGAGTGTATATGCCAAGGTGTCATTTGTTAAAACAACTTTTAAACGTCATTGTTCATATGGCCGTGTGGACCATTTCCTCTTTTCTTTCTTGTCCTTTGCTTGACATGTGCATCAATGGCCCTTACATGAAATTGTTACATGCTAAATCTCTTTCGAATTAGAGTGACTTCCATGCTACATATTGACATAATTATATCCAAGAGCAGTAAAAGACCAATGAGGATGTTGTCCTGAGTTGCAAACGAATGGATTTGGTTAGTGGAAGCATGTAATAAGTTATTATAAGGAAACTCAGCTAGTGGAAGCAACGAACCCAAGCATCCAGTTTGATAACTAATAAAGCATCTCATATATATTGCCCAAATGTCTATTTAGTGTGTTCTGCCTGTCCATACTTTCTAGGTGGTGAACAGAAGTCAAGGAGCACTCCACACGCAAGAGCTCTAAAAGTCGCTTCCAGAATTCAATAATGAACTGAGGGCCCCAATTAATAACAACAGTATCTGGCGGACCTGAGGTCTGACCACTTCATAGAGAAGCAAGATATTCCCTCGCTTGTGATGGCGATGTTGCAAGGGATAAAAGGAACCATCTTAGAAAATCGATCAACAACGACCAGGATGTCATTATATCCTCGAGAAAAAGGCAGCGCCAGAATAAAAGTCACCAAAATGCTCTTCCAAGGCCTAGATGAAATATGCAATGGTTGAATAAGGTCATAGAGAGATGCCTCGGAGCCTTCGCTCAACAACAGATATGACAAGATTAAATAAAAGCTTCAACAGAAAGGCGAAGCCCAGGTGCTGCCACATTTTGGCAGCATAGAAGAGCTATGCACACAATCTATACATCTTTGTCGAACTTTTGTCTAAAACATGTGTGCAAGTGCTAGAAGTATGAAGACTCTCATCTTTGAAGATCACAAGTTGACACCTTTGTTGAAGAACCAAGGGAAGGGCATTCATTGGATATCATGCAAGCACGGCAAGGAGGAAAAGGTTCAAGCATGTGAGGTTGAATTTGAAGTTTGAAAGACCCCTCAAGAATGAAGCTTGGAAGACCCCTCAAGATTCCTTGGTATGTGGCTAAGTTTCAAGTCATTTTAGCATGAGTTCTCTATTTCACAAGGCTTCTTACATGATCTTACCACCTCAATTCCATCCATCACACATGCTTCATTATTCATATTCTCTTGACTTACCATCATCTTCCCTAGCCAAAGTTGGCAAATAGTCTTTTTTTCTAATCAAAACACACCATCCATACATCACACACCCACCATACATCCACCACCTTCAAAAAAGCAAAAACATTCCACCAATTTGGCTATTTCTATAGTCTAAGATCATCTCCTCTCTCTAAAAGTTAAGCTAGAGAGAGAAAGTGCACATTTCCCTCAAACAAACATGGAGAAGTAAAATGTCAAAGATATTGCATAAAGATCCATGGTTATGCACTAGTGCCAAAATTTTCCACATCATCATAAAAAATGCCAAGTACCATCTACATCATCACCCAAACATATCCATGTCATCATATACATGTCACCTACCACAAAATTCTTTTTTTTTTCAAAATTTTTGACCTAAGTAAAATCATTTTGATATCCTAGGTGACATGTCATCATTCCATGGTGCCACATCATCTCCAAGTCTTTCCACGTCATCATACACATGTCATCCACATCATCTCTACTTTATAAAAAGTTTTGACTAAAAAAAATCATTTTGCCACCTTGCTTGACACATCATCACCCCATAATGCCATGTCATCACTCATTTACCAAATCACCCCATCAACTTGCCACATCATCAAATGTGACCTCCATTTTCAGCCAAAAAGTCAAATGCTCTTTTTTGCAAAAAGATTCTCCCATCTTGTAGAGCATAAAAAAAGGTTCCTTGTGAAAAAAAAAGAATTTTTGAAAAAGACCCTATATTGACCTTCATTTTTTGAGTTCTTGGGATTCGTGCCAAATTTAAAAAAGTAAAAAAATATTTTCTATCTACCTCCCCTCCCCTTGGCCTAGTCACTCATCCCATCCGGTCTCCCACGCCACGTGATGCCTCCGGGCATGTGGGCTGGCCACGGGCCAGACACCACGGGGAGACAGCACGGCAATTGTTAATAGCCACGTCAGATTATTTATATACCCGATCCGCTTGTTTGAAAATGCCTGTGGGATATATCAGCAAAAACTTGAAGAACCCAAAAAACTTATCATGCCAAGATCTGGCCTTTTGTCTCGATTTAACTGCCGAATCATATCAAAACACTCCCGAATTCATCTACTCTAAGCCAAGAACCCTAAAACTGAGCTAAAGGACAAGGATTTAGGCGAGATTTGCCAAGAGCAGGCCAGAAACAAGGGATAAAGAAAGAGAAATTATGTTCAGAGAATTTTTGAGGGCTTTAACGTCTCTGATAGAGACTGGTTTGACTGACTGTAGCTTGAATCTGCCTTCCTACTTTCATAAATCCATGGATTGCTTGAAGCAAATTGCTTAAATTCTACTGTGTGACTTCTTTGATCCTGTGCCCAAGACATCAGAGCTTGGGAATGATTGATTGACTGTAGGCTATTCATATGAATGAAAATCCGATCCTTGGCACTGAAATTATATTCAACTTGCATTCAACGTTGCAAAATGAGGTAAAGTGGAAAGGTAAAAGTGATATTTGAAAAAGTAAAAATCAATCTTAGCTCATCTCAGGAAGATTGCATTACATTCTGTATTCTGAACAAGTCTCAAAGGAAAAAAATTAGTTTAAATTGTTTAAGGTTAGAGTTGCCTATAAGATTAATTATTTTAAGCAAGTTTTAGCATTATATTCTGAGTTGCATATTGCATAGAGAAGCACCAGAATAAGTAGGAAGTATTATAACTCAAAAGGAGTGTCAAAAATCTTTTTACAAATGCCTGTCTGCTATTTTTGCAAAATTATAGCATTTTGGACAAAAAAATCAACCATTTTGATCATTTTGCATGGATTCTTGCCAAACATGTTGATTTTCCCTGCTTGCAGACATGTCAGAGATGTCAAGAGTTGTCAAAAAGCCAAAAAAGATCACTAAAATTTGACCTGCAAAAATTTGCTTGCTGTTTTGGCTTTGTAACTGTCTTTGTGTAAAAAAATTGAATTTCAAGGCGTTCTAGCATATTTCATTGCCAAAAAACTTGCTGATCCTTGTTGTGCAGATCTATCAGAGATAGGATCAAGTGTCAGAAGTTGAAAAAACTCATACTTTGAGAGTTGCAAAATTTAGCTCATTGCCAGGGATATTGACCAAGTTTTGAGTTGGTCAGGACTGCAAATGTGAGAGATCTTTGCAAATCTATTGGCATTTGACTTTTGGCCCTAGATTTTTTGAGACTTTGAGCAGTCTTTTGAATTGAAATCATGTCAGAATTCGAACCAGCTGGAAAATGGCATCAGTTTTGCTAAAGACACTCGTTTTGGGAAAGCAGTGCTAATTCATTTTTTGAGCTTTTTTTTTGCAATTTTCTTGCACAAAATGGTTGTCTGAAGCAACCTGGAGGTTCTAAGCCATTGAGATTGAAGGTTTTCCAAGAACACCTTTAACACCAGGCCACCAATGCTACCGACTAATGAGCTCAAGAGTTTTGGCTAGTTCAAAATGTCAAGCCATAGAAGAATCATGATGGACCTGGAGAACTCGGAGTTTACGAGCACCATAGGAACATATAATAGCTTATCACAAAATAAAAGATCATCTTGAAACTCGAAATGATCTACTTGGATGAAATATGTCGACAAGCTGAGGTTGAACAAAGATTGAGAATACATCTTGAGCTAGCGGGTCAGATGGGATAGATGTGCAAATAGACTACCACAAAGCTGCATAAAGAGGTGCCTTGAACAAAGTGAGAACCATGACTTGAGGCCTATCAGGACCTAGAATAACCTGCGATTGCTAATCATATGGTAGATCACCCAGTTTAGGCATTAAATATGATCGTCGAAACAATGCATCAGACTTTTCTTGGAGGGATCTAGGACGGTACTTGATCATGAAGTCAATGTGGAACGACTTGAGTATGCCCTCGTACCTATAGACAATTAAAAATTTGAGCTTACTAAAAGTATTTCAAATTTTGATGCAATATAAACTATGGCCTTATAAGAGAATCTCTCAAACAAATGTCTTCATTCTTCAAAAGAATATACCATTGTCAAAAATTTCTTGTCATCAATTGAGTGATTGATTTTTGCAGCCTAGAACTTTCGAGAAGTATTGGTGATCAGATACAATTCATGATCATCCTCCTCTTGTGATAATATATCTCTAATAGCAAAGTCAAAAGCGTCTACTTCAACAGTATAAGGACGCAAGAGATCTGGATAGGCGAGAACCAGAGCTAAGGTGAAGACATGATTCAAGATAATGAAATCGTTTCAGCTTCAACTGTCCATTTAAAAGGTGCATTCTTTACAATGAGGCGTGCCAAAGGAAGGGTGGTATATGAATAGTTCTAAATAAATCATTGATATCGCAAATCCAAGAAAGCATTGAACATCTTAGACCGAAGAAGGTGTTTGTCAAGCCTAAATAGTATTGAATTGGCAATAGAAACTCCATGAAGAATGATGCGGTAGCCAAAGCCAGCCAAGGGATATCCAAAGCCAGTGCAATAGCCAAAGTCAATCCCCATTCTGCCGTATATAGCAGAAGACCTCTGCAGAAGCCATGTATGTATTTCACGTTTAAACCTCACTATATCCATAATATATTCAATATAGTCATCCACAAGATATTCCTGACTTAATTCCTGGCTTAGATCGGAGCGTTAAAACAAACAACTTTTGAAAGACAACATAATGGTTAAGCTGGTTAAGAGATGTATTAATGCTTTGCGACATCTTGTTTCTGCATTATGCCCGTTCTACCTTTCAAACGTCGAGACTCTTGAGCCTTGTCTCTTTGCTTGTAGAAAAGTTCAACTGACATGGTCCTATCTACAAGCTTTATTTAACAGTGCACTGTGATATAGCTAATGAGTTCTGTTAGCAGGGCATACGGCATTCCATCTTGCTTTAGTTGGCTCTTTTAGTCAATCTGGGAGTATCATATTCTTCATGGTATTTACTCATCTGCTTGTAGTATTCTAGAATGGGACTCGCATGAAACCAACAAACTGCCCGGCTTCTCATTCATCTCAGCAGATTTTCTACAATGGTGGATAGTGGGTAGCCGCACACATGCGAACTGCCCACGAAAAATAAAGGGAAAATCCAATTATATCATTTGGACCCCAAAATACAATGCTAACAGATGTTGGTTTGGTGTACTGTAGAAAGCTTATCATAGGGATTAAAAACCCGCCCTTTCGGGTTTTCGAGGAAAAACCCTAGTGATAAACCGACAGGGGGCTTAGACAAGCATAAAAGCAGAGAAATCGCTCCCAAAACCCACGAATGGAGAAGTCGAAAAGCAGATGCCGACGCCAACTTTGTACGCACATCACCAACACCACAAAAAGCGAAACAAAACAAACCTCAGTGGAGGGGGCTGATTCTGCAGCGTGCCATGCGACAAATATAATAAACAAAGAGGGGGAGGGTGGGTTCAAAGAAAGAACTGCTTGAGAGAGAAGCTAAGCGCCGATGAGATGTTGCGAACTCCCTAAAATAGCGAACTCCCAACCGAGCGGGCATCGCCCGCGCGCATGCATGCAAAACATGCATGCTCGTCCCATTCTAGAATGGTGATCCGATGTCACCGGATCGATGGGATTCTAGAATGGGACTGCATAAAGCTCCAACAAACGCCCAGAATACCAAAGAACTTCCTTACAAACTAGGATCGAGGGCGAAGGTCACGGAGACCCGAAGGCTAAAAGGCGGACAAGGACAACAAGAAAAAGCGCCAAATTGGCCAAACCAAAGCGGGAAGAAGCCCCTCCCACGCACGGAAAACAATTCAAAGAAAAGAGTGCTGGAGAGAGAAGAGGAAGCGCCGATGAGATGTTGATGCAGAAACGCGCCTAAAATAGCGAACTCCCAACCAGAACGGGCATGCGCCGCCCGCATGCATGCAAAACATGCATGCTCGTGTTAGCCCGTTGGGCTAAACATATGTATGAGTGGCATAGGCCACATGTATTTATCACATTGGACCACTTGATCTAGGGCCCAAATTTAGCCCACATATGTGGTAGGTGGTATAGGCCACATGTATTTGTCATATTGGACCCCACAATCTATGGCCCAGATTTAGCCTAGATCTGTGGTAGGTGAGATGTCAGTTAGGGTTAGGGTTTTGCTCTACTATTTAGAGAGAGCATTTCCTCTCATTGTTTAGGTTTTTGCTCACGTTTTGGAGCACCTCCTTTTGGAGCATCAATATGATTCTGTTTGGTTCATTCTTTCTCTTTGTTCTTGTTCTTGGAGTTTCTTCCCACCTTCTTTTGTTGATCCATGAGCATTTGTGGCAGCCTTGTGGCATCCGACAGTCATGGACTGCTGCTGCAAGGTGATGCCAAGAACCCCAAAAATCAACACTGGCGCCTCATGCCGGGGTCTCTTGGGCTCATGATCATCCCTTTTTTTTTTTTTTTTTCAAGTTTCTCCAAAAGTTCAGAAAATTCTATTTGGTTCTACATTGATACTTTCTGGGATTCACATGTCGATATTTGCCTTGTTTGGGGAAGGGTCCAAATTGGTTTTTGACGACATAAAGTTCTTATTCGTCAAAAATAACTGGTTCTACATGGACACTTTGTTGCATTATCATCTCTTGATACTTGCCCACTTTTCGAAGAGGCAAACCTGATTTGGGGCAAAATAAAGTTCTTATTTGTCACATTTGGGTTAATCGACCTGTTTTTCCTATCTTCTGTTCTGTGCACAAGAATCATGCATTTCTTCTGAGAGAAGTTTACCCCAGGTAATACAGTTTAAATTTTTGGGTGTATTTTTGTGCTGGAGATGCTCTTCGGGTCTTCAATACTCATCCAGTTCTTCTATCTTCGAGTATATTTTGGGGTCCTGGAGATGCCCTTTTGGATCTTCAATAAGAGACCCATAAATTCCTCCTCCAATTCTTTTTGGGCACTCTTCCTGATGCCCAACAGCACGACATGCACTCTTTCTCGATCCTTCCCTGGTTGCGGGATATTTCATAAAGCGGTCCGGGGAGATGCCCTTTGGATCTCCTGTCCGTAATGGTTCGTCTCAACATAAAAGGCCGTTCGTTCACACAAGCAGAGCAGAGGCTCTGTTCAAAGGCACATATCTGGGAGTAATTTCTTTCGAATCATGGCTATATCAGTGGCTGCCTATTACTGTCCGATGTTTCTGCACAATCTGCTCCCAAGCTATTTGGATTCCTCACGACTCACCTCAAGCCTCACAACATCTTATTCTAGTCTCAACAAGGGCCTACAGTAACAATATTTTATGCAGCATCACAGACGCAAGGAGTGTTACGTAGCCGATTTGTCTGCGATGTCTGTAGCCGGCTCCCCTGTAGCCACCGACATCTCAATCTTGATATCATGCATTGATTTGCCATATTCGGCATCACCGCAGGACAACAACTTCGGGGCAAATGCTTGGCTCGCAATTTTGTTATCGGTTGTGGCTGCCACAAAATAGTTCGGATGAAATAAAACACTAGCCAAATTGCATCTACCTTGCACTGGCGACAGGCGAAGCACCGAACCGACTAAGCATAAGCGGGCGAGGGGATTAGAGCATTAAAAATAGGGGCTTCTTCATTCCTTTTGGGCGAGCATCAATTCTTTGGTAAGAGCATTACATCAATTGTGATTTTCTGCAATGCCCTCTTCTTTACTTTCGGCCCGATTCATTACGATCAAAAACATAATGCATGCATTGCCCAATGGCTCCACGACCCCGCCGCGGCGTGGACACTTTCGAACAAGCGAGGCGGCCAAGGCCCATCGCGGCTGGCTTCTCGCCCTTCAAACCTTCATGTGCAGGCGGCTTAGACTAGGACTCGGCCATCACAAATTTTTGATGCTCCACGGCACCATCGGGCATGGATTCATTCAAATTCCAGCAAACTTCGGGTATCTACGGGTAATGCACTAGCCTCAAATCAAGCATGACGGATCCTGCAACTCATTTTCACGGGTCTCGCCACCTCTCTGGACCAACGCTTTGAGCTTGTGAAGACAATTCTTGGGCTCCCTCTCCTCGGTTCTCCAAGTATTTTTCGTGGCAATCAAATGCCCTCTTTTTACGCAACAAGCGATCTTACGGCAAAACACGGGCGCGAATTACATTGCATTTACTCAAGCCTCTTGAAGACACCAACTCCACGGCCCTCCGGCGTGGTTCAATCTCGGCTTTCACAAAATGGGGCGTGAAGCCCACCGGCGGCTCTGTGACCCCAAGATTTCAAGAAATCACCACCTTATGCCTGTCGAAGCGGATCAAGCACTAGAGTTTTGCACGTGCTTTCTTCAAAGGGTTTGGTTTGCATCAACATAACCCCACGACCCATCCGCGTGGCACAAATTCTCTCTTGGTCTCGTCGTCACTCTATTCACATCCTGTTGCGGAACTTAGCCCACGGCCCATCCGGCGTGGCGCGGTTTCTCTTCTTTGCTTTCTGTTTCTCTAAGCCCACGGCCCCTCGCGGTGGCACACTTCCCTGTTAGATGACAAGCGTGGTTTCCACGAGTCTCCGCGATCATGCGCACCTTCCGCGGCCACAAAGCTACAAGAGCGCGGCTCTCACCACGGCCCCTCCGGCGGACTCTCTCCGACCCCTCCGCGGCGTGGATTCTCCACGGGCCATCACAGCGTGAACCATGGCCCCCACGGCGTGGCCTAAACATCAAAGACCTCACGGGCGTGGCCTCTGCGTGACCCACGGCTCCCACGGCGTGGCCTCTCCGCCATGGCAACTTGTTACATCACAACATCAAAACCCCACGGCCCATCCCCTTGGCGTGGAACATTCCTCTCCTGTCAAACACATTGTCCATGCTTTTTTATATGACATCTTTATGATTTTCTTTCGAGAGAGCATTCGACACTTAAATATTCTAGATGGCCTACACTTTTGGTGTTTTTCACCCCTCCTAAATATTGAAGCCATTTTTTCATACCCGATATCTAGTCCTACTATTATGCCTTTGGAGGTAAAATATCATGCAACTATGACTTCAAACATCACGGCCCAACGGCGTGAGTTCAACAATCTGTCACGACCCCTCAAGGCGTGATTTCAAGCACAACTTTCAATCAACTTTTGACGCAAGAAGTATCTTGAGCATATTTTTGGCACATTTTGGGGGACGCCTCATCTTTTGTCGCATTCTTGGAGATCTTCTTTGCACCCTTGTACCAACAAACCTCACACAGCCGGCGTGTGTAGGCCTTTTTTCAGCAATCTTTCCTCAACATTCAAGCTTACCTCATCGACCCAAATGCAGGGCGTTTGAGAGACAACCTTTTCAATCAATCTCGGCTGTTCATAATACATGGCAGTTGAGCCTCTTTCAAGTTCAACAACTGGCGTGAAGATGACTTAGGGCCTTCCGCCCCTTCAATTTCAACTCCTTCAAGTTCAACTATCTGCTCCAACTCATTCAAGTTCCATAAATGGCGTGAAGATGACTTAGGGCCTTTCGCCCCTTCAATCACTTATGTTTCAACTCTTTCAAGTTCAACTCCTTGTCTCAACTTTTCAAGTTCAAAAGTGGCGTGAAGATGACTTAGGGCCTTCCACCCCTTCAACAACTTTTGTTTCCAAATTTTTTTGTTCAACAAGACACTTTGATTGGCACATGTATTCGGAGCTAAGTGGCAAGCTCTATGAGAAGTGGTGACAGCCTTTTCAACATTCAATTCGACTTCTATGGATTTAAAGGAGCTCGTGGCAAGCTCAAGAGAAGTGGTGACAGCCTTCTCAACCTCTTACGATTTTTGTACTTCATCGACATTGGCATTTTTGGGTCAAGACTTTGGCGACATTCTCATTATTTCCCCTCACTTTGGACACTGTTGTACATGTTTAACCTGCTATTATAAAGGTTCTACATAGTTTGGTGTGGTGGGGGGGAGTGTTAGCCCATTGGGCTAAACATATTGGACCACTTGATCTAGGGCCTAGATTTAGCCCACATTTGTGGTAGGTGGCATAGGCCACATGTATTTGTCATATTGGACCCCACAATCTATGGCCCAGATTTAGCCTAGATCTGTGGTAGGTGAGATGTCAGTTAGAGTTAGGGTTTTGCTCTACTATTTAGAGAGAGCATTTCCTCTCATTGTTTAGGTTTTTGTTCACGTTTTGGAGCACCTCCTTTTGGAGCATCAATATGATTCTGTTTGGTTCATTCTTTCTCTTTGTTCTTGTTCTTAGAGTTTCTTCCCACCTTCTTTTGTTGATTCATGAGCATTTGTGGCAGCCTTGTGGCATCCGGCAGTCATGGACTGCTGCTGCAAGGTGATGCCAAGAACTCCAAAAATCAACAGCTCGTCCCATTCTAGAATGGCGATCCGATGTCTCGGATCGATGGGATTATTGTTGTAACCTATGCTAAGATACTGATGGATTCTAGATTTCCTTCTCTTGAGCTAGATATGAGGGACCACATTTGGATTCAATATCTTCAAACTAATTCTTAAAAGTAGTCTCCACTACTGGGGTAAGTACACTGTGCTTCAGGCTCGTGTTCCAGTGCCATCTTCTTTCGTGTGCCAAGACGACCACATTTGGATTCAATATCTTCAATTAATTCTTAAAATTAGTCTCCACCATTGGAGTAAGTATACTTGCTTCTGTCATGAACCTACTCGAAAACAAGGAAAATACGTGGAAAATACGCAAGAAATACGGAAGAAATACGTCAAGATCGGCAAAGAATCTGATATATGAACAGGAATCAAGAATACAATAGCCCGAAGGCAAGCAGGGATACGAGACAGATGCCTAGAAGGCTCAAGACTGGCGTATGGTTTGACAAGAAGGAGGTGCCTCCTTATATATCTAGACCAACCGGATCGCGCCACTCCAATGGATGAGATCGCGCCAAGTGTCGCGCATGCATTTAGGTTCTAGAACATTCTAGAACCTTCTGGAGATAGTCCCACATATGAGGAAGACGTGAAGGAATGTCTTCAACAAATATTGGTAGCGCACTTGGCAGGGTGTGTGACTTCATAGCTGGAAGGTTGCGAGTTCAAACCCCCCTTCTTGTGCAACTACCCTTTGCATCCGTGTGACGACCATCTTTTGTACATAGGAGTATAATGTTCATATGATACGAATATCCGTATGGTCGTCACACCCCCCTCGATGGCGGCGAGTCCCCTGTTTGGGGCGGAGTACTCGGACTTGGCTTATGCGGGTAGCGTCGGTGAAACTCCGCCAATTTTGTCGAGTGCATTAGTGATTCTCGGCAGGCTCGGGTTACGTCACTTGGCGAGTAACCTTCCCAATCGACAAAGTAATACAATCGTCGGCGAAGAAACTTGGAGTCGAATCTCGAACCTCGAACTCCTCATGATCATCAATCTCATTTGGTGGTGGAGGTGGAGGTATTTTCGATCCGAGGAAATGGATTAGCCACATAGGGTTCTAACAAAGACACATGAAAAGCTTGGGTGAAGCCGGTTGATGGCGGAAGCTCGGACGGAAAGCGGCATCACCAACTTCGTTCAATGATCCGATAGGGACCTAAGGCCGGTAGTCGAGCTTGTTACAAAAGGCGGCTGTCGGCAAATCAACATAAAGAGCCAAACAAGATCACCAAGCGCAAAGCGAGGGGCGTCGGCGATGCTGATCGCATGATGGCGATAGCGTGCTTGGGCACGAGAAGATGGTGCTGAAGATCATCACGAAGCATCGCGGAGCTTCGAGCTGTCCTCCGGCAGGATTGGCCGAGTCATATCGGGGAGCAATCAAAGACCAGGGATGCATGCGAAATTAATAAAAAGCAGTGCGGCTGTGGAGGCATGGGCGAGAATTATTATAAGCAAATTACGCGGTAGCCAATCAACCAGTCATCCTGGCGATAATTGATGAAGCATCATAAATCTTGCTCAAGGGTTTGATTAGTGCGCTCCACATCCATTGGTCTCGGATGATGTCAGGAAGAAGCGAACGTTCCACATGCAAGAGTTGCAATAGGCGCTTCCAAAAATTGGCAACAAATTGAGGGCGCGGTCGCGACAATGTTATCACGGTAAGCCATGGAGTCGAACCACCTCTCGAAGCAAAGAGAACCGGCTGTGGCTTCACTAGAGATGTCTTTGCAAAGGAATGAAATGTGCCATCTTGGAAAACCGGTCAACAACAACAAGGATGGCGTCATGGCCACAGGAGGATGGAAGCTTCGACAATAAAATCCACTGAAATACTCTTCAAGGACCGGTGGGCGGTAAAAGGCTGAAGCAGGCCATGAGGAAGATGCCTTGGAACCTTAACTCGACGGCGGATGTCGGGGATCGAATAAAAGCTTCGACGGAGGCGGCGAAGACCTGGCCACCAATACTCTCGACTAATAAGTTCAAGAGTCTTGGCTACTCCAAAGTGTCCGGCCAGAGGTGAATCATGGCAAGCACGAAGAACACGAAGCCTAGAAGCACCATCGGCACATATAGAAGCCCATCAGAGCATGACTCCATCTCGAACCTCAAAGCGATCATAGTCCGATCCCATCTGGCGAGAAGATGATGCGGTGCCAATGTGTGAGAATACATCTTGAGCCAATGGATCGGAGGGCAAAACGAAACAGACTCCAACAAGGCGTATCATGAGGCCTCTCGAACAAAGTGAGAGCCATAAAGGCTGGAACCAATCGGGGCCCTAAAATAACTTTGTGATTGCTGATCATATCAGGGGATCACCTAGTTTGGGCTCAAGGTAGGGCGTCGAGACAAGGCATCGGGTTTTCCTTGGAGGGATCGGGGCGGTGGTTGATCACTTTCGAAGACTGAAAATCAATTCAGGGATAGGGTGATGTGTAGACTGTGACCTTATAAGGAGATCCCTCCAGGAAACGTCTCCACTCCTCGAAAGAATCCACTATCGCCAATAACTCCTTGTCATAAATGGGATAGTTGATTTCAACAGCCTGAAACTTTCGTGAATGATAGGCGATTGGATACAATTCATGGTCATCCCCTCTGTGTGAGGATCCCACCAAAGCCAAAATCAGAAGCATCTGCTTCAACAACATATGGGCAAAGGATGCATGAGCAAGAACTGGCGCCGTGGTGAAAGCATGCTTCAGGGTAACAAAAGCAGATTCCGCCTCCACAGTCCATTCGAATGGCACGTTCTTGACAGTGAGGCATGTCAAAGGAAGAGCAATCTCCGAATAATCCCGGATGAAACGCCGATAGAAATTGGCAAACCCAAGAAAACGAACATCTCGAATGGATGAAGGTGTTTGCCACTCGAAACGATCTTGACCTTTCGGGATCCATAGAGACTCCATGTGGTGTGATCACGATAGCCAAGGAACTCCACATTATCTGTTCGGCGGCACTTCTCAAGTTTGGCATATAATCCATGCTCCGCGAAGCTTTTGAAGGACTGTCGAACATGTCTTTCATGTTCTTGAGAGTCTTAGAATAAATAAGGATATCATCCAAATAGATGATAACAAAAGTGTCTAAGAACTCTCGAAAAACATCATTGGCCATATCTTTGGAATCTTCTTTGGAGTATTGGTAAGTTCAAGCGGCATAGCGTGTACTCAAAATGGCCATACCAAGTCACGAAAGGCTGTTTTCCACTCATCACCCTCGGATCGAATAAGATTATAGGCACCCGAAGATCAATCTTCGTAAAATAGTCGCACCTTGGAGTCGTTCCAACAACTCACGGGATCGAGGAAGTGGATACCGATTTGGCCTTGTGATTTTATTGAGGCCCACGATAATCAACGACCGGGCCTTGGCGAACCATCCTTCTTTTGGCGAAGAAGATAGGCTCAGCGGGGGCCGAGAATGTCGAATGAAGCCGGTGGCTAAATTCTCTTCAATATAATCTCATAAAACCTTCAACTTCGGCCGGGGAGATAGACCATATATCGGACCATATGGCGTGGTCCCCGGCTGCAAATCAATAGGACAATCATATGGGCGATACTCACGGGAGTTTGCTGGCCTTGACTTTGTCAAAAACATCGAGAAGTCGCCATATTTATCCGGGAGCATTGGAGCGGAACTTCGCTGATGCCAAGCTAGCCGATGGGTGAACTGGATTGCAAAAACGAACTTGGATCTTGCCTTCTAGATTTATCAAACTCTAAGAGAAATCTTGAGATCTTAAACCGAGGGCATGAAGAAACCTCCACAAAAGCATGAGCAGGAACATGAACATGGCAGGAACAAGCTGGAGCAGGGATTGGATCAAACTGGAGGCGAGGAGCGAGGGGACTGGAGCAAGAACTGGAGCAGGGCGGCTTGGAACTAGAGCAAGAGCGGGGAACTAGAGCTGGGCTGGGACATCATCAAGAACATGATCGAGAATCACTGGGGCATGAACTGGGAAGAAGAGGCAAGAGGCGGATCGAGAACATGGAACAACAAGGGACGGAATCGGGGGCCCGATCTTGCCGCGGATCGAAGTCGATGTTGGTGTGTAGAGACTGTCTGCGAGATGAGCTGGAACTAGAGCTAGAACCGGCAAATCGAAATGATCTAGTACGCCAATCAATCTGCGGGTTATGTAGCTTCGAGCGAGGCGGAACCAAGACTATTGGCGCGCATGAGGGCTAGTAATGAGATTGAAGGAAATACTACAAGAAATTCCCTCGAACAAAACACGAAGAGGCGCGGTACATTACGTGGACTGCACCCGAGGAGATCTCCTCATCCATCAATCACCCGGCGAGCGGGATGCTCAACCTTGCTTCTAGGGATGGCGTGCTTACTAGCGAACGCACTATCCATAAAACAAGCATTTGCACCACAATCAAGTTGCGCCAACACTTGCAATTCTCCAGCTTCTGATTTCAATTATATAGGGATGAAGAATGCCTTGCTGACCTTATCCGATGGAATAAACATGTCAGGAAATGTGGAAGGAGTCTGAGAAAAGGAGGCCAGCCGACGAGAGACTCCTACTACTCGGACCGGCCCCTGAAGTTTTCCGACTGACTTGGACGCTTCATCGGACATCCACGAGCAATATGGCCAGCTCCTCCACAGTAGAGGCAAAGGTTAGCCTCTCTCCGACGCTGTTTCTCAGCGACAGATAAAGATCCTCGAACTGCCTGATCAATCTGCATAGGCTCGAGGTCGACTTCTTTGGATTCTACGGATGACACCGGGGAAGGCATAACTACAGGTGTTTGCGTGATTGGGAAAACCTGACTACGTCTCTCTTGTCTACGTTCAAAGAGCCAATTATCACATCGAATTGCAAATCTGATGGCTTCTTCCAGCGTCTGAGGATTTTCCATAGACAACAACATATCCTTGAAATCCTCCGTAACCCCTTGAAAACAATCTCGAAGTGCAACATCATCGAGGCGTTATCTACGCAATCGGCGAAATTACGATGCATATACCGGCTGGGCCGAGAGCCTTGCCTTAGATTGCAAAGTTTTGTGGCTGGGCGTAGCGGCGGCGATCGGTGTCTCCAAAACATGCCTCGAGCTCTGCGATAGCAAACAAAATCTTGCAACTCGAGGCTCCTTTCTCCAATAAAGGAGCAAACCAACTTAGAGCTGGCCCCTGTGAGGAGAGAACCAATCAGCCCAACTTGTTCTGGGCGTGGGATATCTATGAGGGTGGAGCTGGATCACAAGCGATCGATTCAAAAACCCAGAGCTTGGACCGAAGTACAGTCAAACTTCTCGCGGTGACCTCGGGCTCGATAGCCTCGATCGAACTAGAAGCAGATTCATGTGAAGCAACACGTTCCTTAAGTTCCTTATTGTCCAACTGCAACTGCTGGCATACTTGAACAAGCTGCTGGACTTGCTGCAATAACGTCGAAACCTCCTCCATAGATATAAAATCACCAAATACGAGCAAAAAAGATGCGTAGGATCAGAGCAGGCAAGAACCGGTAAGGGATTCCGGTTCAAACTGTCATGAACCTACTCGAAAACAAGGAAAATACGTGGAAAATACGCAAGAAATACGGAAGAAATATGCCAAGATCGGCAAAGAATCTGATATATGAACAGGAATCAAGAATACAATAGCCCGAAGGCAAGCAGGGATACGAGACAGATGCCTAGAAGGCTCAAGACTGGCGTTGAACCGGAATGGTTTGACAAGAAGGAGGTGCCTCCTTATATATCTAGACCAACGATCAGGATCGCGCCACTCCAATGGATGAGATCGTGCCAAGTGTCGCGCATGCATTTAGGTTCTAGAACATTCTAGAACCTTCTGGAGATAGTCCCACATATGAGGAAGACGTGAAGAAATGTCTTCAACAAATATTGGTAGCGCACTTGGCAAGGGTTGTGAGTTCAAACCCTGTCTTGTGCAACTACCCTTTTGCATCCGTGTGACGACCATCTTTTGTATATAGGAGTATAATGTTCGTATGATACGAATATCCGTATGGTCGTCACAGCTTCAAGCTCATGTTTTAGTGGCATCTTCTTTCGCTTACACAATTAGATGTGCATTTTATAATTCCTCCTTTTGATAAATAAGCATTTTTCGTCTTTCGTAAAAAAGGAAATAAATAAAAAAATAACTTTGAGTTTTTTAGCATAAATGTAAATTATTAAAAGATCTAGTTCAAACCCTGTCTTGTGCAACTACCCTTTTGCATCCGTGTGACGACCATCTTTTGTATATAGGAGTATAACGTTCGTATGATATGAATATCCGTATGGTCGTCACAGCTTCAAGCTCATGTTTTAGTGGCATCTTCTTTCGCTTACACAATTAGATGTAATTCCTCCTTTTGATAAATAAGCATTTTTCGTCCTTCGTAAAAAAGGAAATAAATAAAAAAATAACTTTGAGTTTTTTAGCATAAATGTAAATTATTAAAAGATCTATCTAAATTTGTGCTTGAATCACAAATACAAATAGACCAATGCATTTACGTAGTTATGGTTGCAGGTAGCCTTTAATTCATATAAGGTCATTTTACAAAGCAAACAAATAATACAAGTTGAGCACAAACATCTATTTATCGGTTCAACATCAATTCATAGTTAGAGCATGTGCATATCAAATATGTTAATATTGGCCATGCTGACCTTCTTAGATGACAAAATAGAACTTGGATCGACATATTCCTTATTGCGCTACCAGTCCCTCCTATTTATAGGGGAATGGAAGTTGGATGAGCTAAAAAAAACATGACAACAGGTAAACACCCAGTAACTGCCGGCTCGAGCTCCAAAGCTTGGAAGAACATCCGTCGGAACAAATTGTTTTTGAGCCTAAGCTTCCCCCAGCGTGAGCTTTTGGACATGACGACAGGAACCAAAGTTGGTCCCCCATGGCCCCAGGAAGAGGGCCCTGAGGGTTCGTAGCACTTGTAGTAGCTTTTGCAGCCGGAAGATCTGCATTTTGCCCCGGATCAGTCCCGTAGCTCCTCCCTATCTACGGACGCTCGTGACCTTGTCTAACTCGTGCCTACGGTCTTTTTGTTGTGTAGGAGTCAGATCTCAGTCAACGTACAGGGCGGTCCCCTGTAGCTGCCTTTCCTGACACAGAATGGATGCTTGCACTTGCGCGTCCCTGGCCGTAAATGTGGCTATCCGGGGCGGTTGAGATGTTGGACTTCATGACAACTTGTCCTAACAATGTCTATGGCCATATGGAACATAGTCCGAGCAAGGATCTGCATTCGAATCTGGTGGCTGAGGTTCTCCCCTGCCTCCGCTGTCAAGCCATGCACCATCATATTGTGGCTCCTACGTCTCTGCTCTTTAGCATAGGGTTCATCTTTGGTGAGGGCACTTCTCGTGTCTCGGTCCTACTCTGAAGGGCTCTTAGCTATGACTAGCTTTCCGGAAAGGCAGCATGGATGTTTCGCATCATGGTGACAGCCTCCTCACTCACTCAGCCTCTGATTGAAGGCGGAAGATGTTTTCCAGTTGTCTTCTGCTCAGCATATTGCCTGTCCTGTATCATAGCATCTATGGTGGTGGACAGGGAGTCCACGCGAGCTGGCAGGTCAATGAGACTCTGCTTATCTTGTTGCCCCTCAAAGCACACCCAGTAGATGCTATCTTCCATCTGATGTGTGCGGGTCTCTAGCTCGGCCATCCATTGTTTCTCCATTGCCAACTGCCTTCCGAGCACCTGGGGTACCTAGGACCGCAGGATCTCTTCTATCAGGTCTGCAAATCGGGTGCTGTTACCCTCTATTCTGGCCTCTATCTACTTACTTAAAAAATTTTTGGGGTTTGTTGCTGATGCCGTTGTACCCTTTTCAGGCATTACTTTTGGAAGAAAAAAAGGCATTTTTCGGCCATTTGCCTGTGTTTCGGCTAACTTCCCCTCTTACATTTTTTTTTCTTCCAGAGGGAAAATGCGTTTTAAGTTCTCGCCATAATATGATTACGGATGGCAATGATTTTTTTGCGGTGACTCGATGGCCGAGAAATAAAGTAGATGCAGCAGTAATGGCCATAGGTCGGAGAAATATTTTCTCTGCATTTGTGCTTGCAGTGCAAAGGTTTCTTTTTTACAGATGTTGTCGATCTTCCACAAATTCAAATGACATTTGTGAGAATAAAGTATGGAAGCGAGAATGGGTTTTGGTGATGCTGTAGGGATGGGAAGCTTCCAGTTTCTTTAGTGAAGAAGTATTTGGCGTGCAAGTTGAATCTGAAGGTGAAACAGAGGTAAATGGTGAAGCTCCAGCTATAGCATAACTGACTCTGTTTAGAAAACATATTTGCTTTCGTCATCTCGCAGATCATTTTGCATAGGTGATGCTCCATATTCGCAGAGGTCATGGGGTGCTTGGGTTCGTGCTTGCAGAAGAAGGGGATTTTTTGCATATTGTGGTAAAAAAATTGTACGTCATTGAGCATTCTAATGGGTTTTCTTTGATCTAATAGGGTTTGATGTTGTTTAAGCAAGGAAAACTGACAAAAGGATCGGAAGTTGGATTAGAAAGCAATGCAATAATACAGAGCTTGGAATCATCAGATTATTTTACTTGCAGTAATTCTGAATTTGAACCGCATTGCACTATCGGATTGAAGCAGGGTGCGAAAAATTTTTCTAGCCTTGTAAGATTTTCGCCTTTTCAAAGGAGACTATACTGGATTTTTCTTTGATGAGTCGGATTTGTCCTGTTTCAATCACAAGTTACCGGGAATTTGCCCTCAAATGAAAAAACTAATCGGATTTAAGGATTACACTTAATTTTAAAGCTTATAATTTCAATATGCGGCAGAGAATACTTAAAGCAAATACTAACATAATAATATTGCTTTAGGGTCAATTCTCACCAACGGTTAGGTTAGGTTAAATAGGGCAAATAATGCTTTCACACTAGCACTTAAGTTACTACCAGTTAAGTTAGGATTTGGTTAAATTTTAACTATGGTTAACTTAACTAGGCCACTTTCATATTGATAACAATTAAGTTAAGTTAAAACTTTAACTGGACCCCTTATTTTAAACTAGAAGTTGTGACCTAGGAGAGGTACACTTAACTCGATTAAGAACTAATTTAACGTAACTATTAAGTGAGAAAAGGGTAACAATCTAGTTAGGCTATTTATTTTTTATACGAATATGGTATATTCCTTGTCGCCTCTTTGAACACCTAGAATAGCTTGAGGATTCAAGAGGATTCAAAAGTTTCTTGGATTGCCCCCACTCAAGGGACAATTCATTAGTATCGAATTGAATTGAGGGCTAGTTTTGGCAACTTGGCGCATATTCTGAACATATCTGAACATCTAAAGACTATAATTTGTGGGGCTTTTTTTGGGTAGTGGGAAACGTTTTTTAGATTTTCTTAGGGAGTGTGCACCTACAATTTTCCCTTTCCAATGCCAATAAAAATGTGACACCCACCATAACTAATTAAGCATCGAAATTTAGGTTCAAATAGAGAGAAGTACAGAGAAAGAGAAAATAGAGACAGAGAAACAATATCGAAAATATGGAAAGAGAAGAGATAGAAAATAAACCCTGTATCTCTTCATGGATTGTTGGTTTTAACAACTGAGTACTTGAGATATCTTTAACTTAGTGGCATCTTTTAACTAAAAGTGAGAAATGAACATAGTTATCTCTAACCTAACAAAGCCTCTTAACTATTAGTGTGAAGCTCCAGTTCAGTGTAAATGTTAGGTTAAGTTGATTTTATGAATTTAACCTAAGGGATCTCTAATAAGTCTAGTGGGAATGTATATCTTCGTCATCCATTAAGTTAGCCTTAACTTAACGACCTTAATGGAAAAGTATAATCTCTTTTCGATTAAGTTAGGAGATAACCAACCGGTTAAATTAACTTAACTTAATGGTGAGGTGGGAAATGGCCCTTAAATTCATAATAAAAACTTGTTATATCAAATCAAAGATAAATAAAGTTCATATATACAAAAAAAACAACAACAACATAATAATATTGCTTTAAATTCATAATAAAAAATTCTTATATCAAATCAAAGATAAATAAAGTTCATATATATCAAAAAAAAACAACAACAACGTACTACTTCAAGTACAAAATAAGTCACACATGCTTGCTTGGCTCGCCATTGTAAATTTGGCATTTGGCCTTGCCCTTCCAAATTGCAAGACTTCCTGCGAAATCAAAATCCCTACCCATTGAAAGACCATTAACCTATATTGAAGTGCATGCATTCAAGCTCTCAATTTCCATTTGTGCACGCCATTTGGTTTTAATGGAGGTTCTCCTGCTGAAAACACTCTCACAAATAGCGTTGCTTTGCACATTGGACTAGTGCAATTTGAAACAATGTAAAAATATTCTTGAATTTATTTTCATTCACAGAATTAGAAGCTATAACCAATGCTACTTCCTCAAGATTCTTGTGTGGCCAATTAGACATAGCATGAGTTTTGTAATCAGCAAACTCCCCTCTCAACTTGTTTGAGTCAATAATTGGTTGCACCTGTGGTGATCCTCTAACAAGCTTTGGTGTGACATAAAACAAAATCAATTCCTCAATGCTATCTTCACCAAACCTTCGTGCTTTTAGAGAAACTCTAGGTATGTTTAAAGAAGAAGAAGAAGAAGAAGAGATTTTAACGTCCTCAAATCTAGTTCTCAAGCAATCACATATTACCTTGGCATATGATTTTTGTAGCAAGATTGTTGATGAATACAGGTAATGAACACAGGTAATGTCTAGTTTGCTCAAGATAGTGAGCGCACCAACAACAAATATATCGTCTTCAGATTGGCCAATTGCTTAAAGATTTCATAACATTCAAGCTCTGAGTACTCCAACAAAGCAGGTAAATCAAAACAAACCTTACTTATAGCTCCATGTCTGCTCAACCAACAAGTGTCTTGAATCTTTTCAAGACGCAGAATATCACATGCATTATCCTCAAGCAGTTCTTGTAATTTTGTCAATCTTTTGCTACTGCAAGAGAAATGAAATGCTAAGGAGTTCACAAATCTCTCAATATGTTGTGTCCATTCCATGTTACAAACTTTAGTTGCATCTTAGACCGCAAGATTGGTCCAATGGGCAATGCAATGAATAGTTGTCATAAAGGGGTACTTGCTTTTGAGTCTCGCTGCAACACCTGTTCTTATTCCTGTCATCACAGAAGCACCATCCAAACCAAATCCCACCATTTTAAGTTTCTCTAATCCAAGCTTCGACAAATGTTGAAGTATTGTATCACATAAAGAGTTTGCATCAGCTCGTTCTACCTTTAACATGCCAAGAAGACCTCTTTGGCTCACAACCATCTTCTAAATAAGCAACACATAGCACAATATGTTGTTGTGTGGATATATCAGTTGATTCATCAACTTGCAAGCCAAAGAAAGGGCTACTCTTCAGTTTCTCAACTATATCATCCTCAATGCTCTTACCACTACAACAAATAAATTCTTGACAAGCTTTATCAGTATGATAGAGTTGTCTCATAATGGCACAACTAACTTTATTATAGGACTAACTTTATTATAGTACCAATAAAAGGGCACGTAACTTAAAAGGATTGGGATTTTCTTTCAGTTGGTTGAATGTATATTTATTTATTTGTTATTGGTCATATAGTCATATGTTTCATACAAATGCACATATCTTATTAGTATATACAAGAAATTTATCGCAGCGGCCAAGGCCGCTGCGAACATTTCTCTCTCCCACCTAGAACCCTGTTTGATGATAAAACATGCGGGATTGGAACATGACCTTATGTTTTTGTGCCCGTAGAATAGATGAGGCGAGGTTTTTTTTTAATCTGTAGGGCAATGGACCTTTTGTGCTCTTATGATAACATGACTATTTATTGAGCAATCTAGACAACAATGTTAAGGTTGTATTTAGCAACCTTAACCACGAGTTATTTTGAATCCCACCGTTCCCCACCATCGGATCTAGATTGGATTATATCCAAGAACCTTCCAAATATTCGTATGTTTAAAGGATATTCCATGAATTATTACAGTAATCTTCAGAATATCCATTTTTTAAAGAATAGTCCACATATTAGGTTTTTGAATGAGTTTTTGAGGATTTTGTTTTGTTTTTTAAAGGGAAATGATGTCAGCCGTCAAATGCGTCTTGTTTTTGCAATGGTTTATTTTTATTTTTGGACGATGGGATTTGGAGGCAACTAACCAAGGATGATAGAAACAAAAAACGAATATTTTACTTCTAGAAAACAAATAAAAAATAAAATAAAATAGTGCGAAGAAGACGTGCAACAGGTTTGGATATTAAAGGCATATTCCGTCGCATCTGAGGTATGGCATTTCGCGTCTGCACGAGAATGGTCGAGAAATAGCTGCAGAACTACAGGCCTCTTTCTTTTTCAAGGACCGCCGAAACTGGCTATGGCGCCCAGGCTTGGAGATATAGTTCCGGATTTTACAGCCGGAAAACCATAAATTTCTACGAATTACTAGGCAACAATCAAGCTTTTTTTTTTTTTCCCATCCCAATGATTTCACTCCAGTCTGCACCACAGAGCTCGGCGTCGTAGTTCAATACATGGCGAAGTTCCAAAAGCAAAACATCAAGGTTCTTGCCTTAAGCTGCAACGACATCGAATCGCATAAAGGCTGGATTGCTGATATTGAAAGCTCTACGCCGAATTGCTCTGTTTCTTACCCTATTGTTGCCGATTTGAACAGGGAGCTTGCTTCTTGTTTGGAATGCTTGATCCTGTCGAAAAAAATAAGTCCAGCATGCCCCTTACTGCCAGAGCTGTCTTTATTATAGGTCCTGATAAAAGATTGAAGCTTTCCATCCTTTACCCGGCCACTACTGGCAGGAATTTTAAGAATAGAATAGAATAGAATAGATTTTTAGCATCTACGGAGACCGGCTGGCCTATGGGACCCAAACAAAAAAAGAGAGCAGCAAGCGTATTATTGACAGGATTAAAAAACCCCCGTCCCGAAGGGTTTTCGAGGGAAAAACCTTAGCAGTAATAGGTCTGCTGGCATGCTGTACAATTGTGTAGGACAGTTCAATACCGTCCCGCAGGACACAACTGAGTCCGTGCATCCATAACCTCCTGGAGGTCCCGGGGGATGCACTTATACATAAAGGGGGTATGGCATCTGCGTTCGAAGGGTAGCAAAAAACCCCCCTTGTATACACATTTTTAAAAGGCAATTTGACCCCTATGTGTATAGATATTGCCCCAGATTAGTGCCTAAAAACACCTCTAACCCCTAAGTATACGTACGCAAATGGTCCAAAAAACACCCCTCCGTTGAACTCTCATGGGTTATACGCTAATGAAAGGTGAATCCCCCGGGCTGGAGGTATGACCCGAACAAACCCACTGACGTCGTATTCAATAACTCATGCAACGGTTGGCCAGGCACTAGTAATCGAACATATCGCTCTCTGATATGGGCAAACGCCGGGCGAATCTCGGAGGGCATGACATTCATCCTCAATGGCGCCTAGTGGCAAACCGACAAAGCCTTTGCTCTCGGCTTCCCGAGCCCAACGCCCCGCCTCAATGCGGAGGGCGATGTGCACCCGTGCGAATGGAAGCTATAAGTCTGCGCTTCTTCATGGGCAACCGGGTGTACAAGCATGGGGTGTGGGCCTCTCGTGAGCGGGATTGACTTGTCTGGCGATAGTGTGCCGCCTAACACGCGTCGAGCATCCGCGATCCTAGAGCTTTGCGAAGGAAGGTAGCATCTAGGTACAACTTAAGTGCCTTGTGATCTTTCTTTGTCCCGACATGTACGCTGCTTTTTGCACAGACACCCCAAATAAGTGAGAACCATCGAAGCTTGCTTGTCCTTCCAAAGAAGCTTTCAGCGCTTGAGGACCCATCGCCATGGCCAAAGCAAGATTGGGCAAACATGTATCACCCATAGCGACCACCTTCCGGAAGTAAATGATATGGCGTTCCAATGCGACCCATTGAAGGGTAGAAAACCCGCCTCTCCGGAGTAGGATCCGGTATGGAACCGTGGACTTTACCCCAAGGGCTCGTGCCAAGAAGGCTTTCGCACCGCCGAGGTCATTCTAGGTTTTGAGGGATATCATTGGGACCCACACCTGCCCCATATAAAAGGACCGCTCGACCAATGCCCGAAACAAGTGTGGATTTGGTGGCCCTGTGCATACAACTCGCCTTGTGGCTATTGTTCCGCATGGCATATAGTGCTTTCCATCCCCGCGTGACCCGCACCCCCGATGGCGATCCCAATGGGTGGTAGTAGAGAACTCAATCCCCAAGTACTTGTAGGTCGGAGCCACCTCTATATCCCCGGCCCCGGTAAGTGAATGAGGGAAGCCTTGGTCGACGGGATGATGAAACTAGTAACACCCTAGTTTTGGCCAAGTTAACCCACATGCTCGGGTGAATCGGCAAAAGTGTCAAGAGCGCTTCAGGTGGCGTTGCATGTCCTCCGGAGTATAGGCCGGGGAGGTTGACATCGTCCGATATATTAGTTGCCGATTGTGTGATGCATGAGATGGGCGCCCGCACCTCCATGCTCGAGAGCCAATCTTCCAGCTGGTCAATGTACAGGCCAAAAAGTGTGGGGGAGAGGGGGCAACCTTGACACACTCCAATACTATCGACACCGTCATTCCCCGACGATGTGATACGCCCCGAACATGCCTCGTGATATCTATACACCGCATTCCGCAAGTCAAGGAAGTCCCTACCGCCACACCGTCCCATAACTTGTCCCGGCACCGCGGTCAAAAGCTTTTATGAATCCACGAAACAACAACAAAGATGTGTTTTGTCGGTGATTCCCGCTATCCTCAATCAATGTGCGCAGAGTGAAGATATGATCAATGGTGGAATGCCTGGGCCGAAACCTGCCTGTGTGAGAGCTCGCACATCTGCCTCCTCTGCTCATATTATCAGCCTCTGCTCAAGGATGCCAGCCAACAGTTTTGCAAAGAGAGAGCTGACCATAATAGTACGATAGTTGGCCGGGCATTGAGGGGTCCCCTACCTTGTATATGGGCACAACTCTACTAGTGGTCCACCATGGAGGGAAGCCTTCTTGCAATGCTTTGTTGAATAGCGCCATGAGAACAGGCACCAGTGGAGGCCCAGCCCATTTCAAAAGTTTCGCCTGCATGCCATCTAAATCTGCTGCCTTCCCATCATAGCTACCGGGAACCGAGTTCCAAACTTGGTTCCGTTTCCAACTCCGTTCCCGAGCATCCTGAGTTCCGGGAACTCCTAGTCAAGTTCCCACTACATGTGCTACCGGGAACTTCGTTCCGGACGAAGTTCCCATAAATGGGAACTTGAGTTCCCGGTAGCAAATTTTTTGGGAACTAAATTTATAAAGGAATGGAAAAAAGAAAGCGTCGAATATGATTTAAAACAATGCTATTTTTTTCCTCCTATTTTTTTGGCCTGCTGTATTTTGGGCGGACGACACTGTTATCAGATAATCAGATCTGCTGCTGGAGCTTGCACTCTGTTGCCCACCTCCTACCTGCAAGCTCACTAAAAGCTTTTGTTCATACGAGTTTTTTACAAGGATTAAGATTTATTCTTCAATGTGAAATTAAAGCATCTGCTAAATGCAACCTTTTGCCACACAATTTGTTAACTTTGCAATAAAAATCTTTTCCAAGTCATGTTTCCATATTTTTGCAATTTGAAATCTTCCCAAACTAAAGTTTTATGTTGGTATTAAAGGTGTTTTCAGTTTTATGTGTTTTCAGTTACTATATTCTAGTTATGTGTTTTTTCTAAAAGCTTATAACTTCTTAAAATTGTTGTTTTCAAACTTTAAATGAGCATTAAACAGTGGTTTTCTCTATTACGTTCACACATCATTATGTATTTCACTGTTTTCTATTCTAAGTGTTCTACGATGATCTACATGCAAAGGGAACTCCAAAACCGTTTGAATTTTTAAAAAATTCGAAGGTTGGACGTTCCCGTTCCCATCCGTTCCCGTTCCGAATTTTGGGTCCGAAGTTCGTCCTGTTCTCGTTCGGGTAGCTATGCTTCCCATTAGCTAGACGTTGTAGGCCCATGATGACATCCCCTCGCGTGATGACCGAGCCATGCCTATCCGTGGAGGGACTGGTGTCCGCCCCAGGCGGTACCGTAAAAAAGCCATTTGCAAATACTGCGTACCCATTGCTCGAGGTGATTTTCCCCTATGGGGCTGTGCGGTTTTGCTCAAGACCCTTCTCCGAATCGTCTTGGGTGCCGATCCCAAGACCAAATATCATTCGTGCGATGCTCGCGAGGTATTTGGCTTTCTTGTTCTTGAGGAAGGAGCGGTATTGACTGATGGCATGTGGGCGGGAGGTGGGATCAGTGACTTGCCGGAGTGTGCGCTTGAGCTCCCGACACTCATCATCGAACCACTTGTTGCGGAGGAATGTGATAGGCCAGCTGTCCGGGCCGGGTTTCCCCAAAGCATCTCTCAAAATTTGTCAAGTAGGCGAGTCAGCTCAGCAGATTGCTATTGAAGTGTGGGGAGTTGCAGCGGTCCTGCCAGGTCATGCTCAAGCAGCTGGGCATAGGTCCCACACGACGGCCCGGTAGTCCAGCTTGTTGGGGCATCTGGGGTGTTGAGACAATAGATCCACGAGGAGCTTGCCAATGAAGATGCACAAACGGTGGCTGGTGGTCCGAGTCCACTTCCTCGTCCCGAGTGTCTGTTCCAATGGAAAAATGGGTATCCAGGTGCAGATCCTGTTCCTCAACCAGCAGATAATCCACCACACTGGATCCGCCCCCTTGGTTCTCCTGTCTACAAGTGCAGCAGCTAGAAGATGGCCATTGTGCCAACCCATTACAACCAGCAGCAACAACTGCCTGCCGTAACACGAAATATGGTTGTCGTCTGACACCCTTGAC
Source organism: Isoetes taiwanensis (assembly GCA_021234155.1). Classification (NCBI taxonomy): domain Eukaryota; kingdom Viridiplantae; phylum Streptophyta; class Lycopodiopsida; order Isoetales; family Isoetaceae; genus Isoetes; species Isoetes taiwanensis. The sequence continues at coordinate 6,744,524 of JAJEKV010000012.1, read as the reverse complement.
CAAGAGAGTTATCGATTCTTTGCAGCTTACTGCAAATTATTCTGTTGCTACTCCGATGGATTGGCAACCATGTGATATATGTATGGTGATTCCTTCCCTTTCTAATGAAGCTGCTAGGGATAAATTTCCTAAAGGATTTCAGAGCTGGCAAGGAATATATCCGCCTTACTCCTCAGCACAATATTTGAACCAGGTATTTGCATTCTGTTCTTCATTTTACTGCTATCAGCAAATAATCCTTCACATATGTGATCCTTTTTAGCTCTGCATGTCATCCTTGAATTGATTTCCATACTGTGTAGTTCCAAAGCAAATAATCCTTCCGTAGATTTCCTAATGAAACACTTTTCTGCAACAAATACTTTGCAATACTCTGTTACGGCATCAGACCCAGCCAGCAATCTTTGGAGAAAATCAGTGCCTGGAGCATGGAATCCCTGGGGAATGCATCAAATCCGGCGGCTCCTTCATCATTTCGGCAACTCCTATACCCTGTTCTTTCAGTTTTCCGGCAGCTCAAAAACTCCTATCATGTTCTTGTATTCAAAAATGGCAAAAACTCCTACTCTGTTCCTATATTCAGAAATGGCAAAAGCTGATGCGATGATGTGGTTCCAGTTTTATGGCTTTTCATCTCCTTTCTGTGATCTGGGTGTTCAAAATCAGGATGGAAAGCGCACAACACCTGAATTTTCTACAACAGGCAGAGATTGTGCCGAAATTCTCACAACTATGGCTATGGCGGCCGACGATGAAGGGGGTGCAGGCCTCAGGAACCGGAGCATCATTTTTTTTCTTTTTCTTCTTGCAAAAAATGTCCGGGAAAAACATGCGTTAAGCTTTAGAGCTTCAGATTTTTTGCCACCTGGACGTCCCCATCGGACATTCTCAATTATATATGTGTAGAAAAAAATATCCTACTTCCTTATAGAGTTACCGGATTTTTGCCTGTAAATTAACAAGGGCATTGGATTTTCGTCGTTTTTTTGAATTTTTTGTCGGAACTACGTTCTGGGGAATAAGTAAGGGCACCGGATTTTTTCAAAAGTTACTGGATTTTAGGGGTTGAAACCCCCTGTTTTTTCCAGCCTGGATTGAAGCATGCAGGTACTTTGATTTATTCTTCATGTATTTTTGTTGCATTATGCTACTGTTGATTGAAGCATATCTTATATATTATGCAGGTACTGTATAGTTCCAGCCCCAAATAGGGTTTACGAATTTGACAGATTGAAAGTTGTATGAGGTTGAATGCCCAGCATTTTAAAGCATCTTTTTGCGCATCTCCAAGCACCTTGCAAAATCAGCAAATCTATACAAGCATGGTCGGTAAAAAAAGGCGCTGGGAACTGGTGTTGATTTCTATTCAGAGCTAGTCAGAGCAGAAAAGGTTTGTAGGCTTTGGCTGTTTTAGTCAAAAAATTCTTACTATATTAAGGTTTTTGAAGTTATTTTTGACGATTTGGCGAGGTCTATTTCTCAATAGGGACAAGTATACTCTAATATTTTTTCTCACGAGGGATGTCTGATGGAGCAAGGAAGGAAGGTATTTTTATCGTCCACGGAGGCAACAAGCATTGTCGGAGGTGGGAGCTTCTATGAGGTAGCTTATAGCCATTCTTTACTGGACCTACAATAGATCATCATTTCTTATCATGAAGACAAGCAATCCAGATACTGCTCTACCTGTATTGAATAAAGCAGAATGAGAGTCTCTGTTTTTGGGAAGCCGAAATGATTTGGGCTCTGATCATGTATGTCATAAAGTGTAAATTTTATTTTAGAACTAGATTCTTTTGCAAATGCTTTGATCATTCAAAAAACTGACCTTTGTGGCTTTAATGTAGATCCATGGTCGACAAATCCAATAAGAGTGAGCCACAGACATTAGGAATGGTTTGCCATCATCAGAGCAAGTCGTGAGCTATATGATGCAAATCATGCAGTTCTGAATTCTTTTGCAAACACAAACTATGAGATAGTAACATGGATTGGAAATGGACATTTTTTTGCATTATCAAATTCGCGAGTTTCAAGGTGAGTTGCAATCAGACTCGGTAAGCTAGAATTTTGCAAAACATTTGGCAAACACAAGTATATTTGTGTTGGAAATGAAGTACCAACCACTACTGGCTTATGCAAATTTTATTTGGTGCAGGAGGTAATATTATGGGGGCTCTGTATTTTGCATGGTTAGTCCTTCCTTTTTTTATTATGTTTACATTTATAGTGATAAAAACACTATTCTATTCTATTCTATATATATAGTGATCCCTTTTAGTATGTAGTGTGGTGGAGTTCACTAAACATCTTGATGTGAGGTTGTTGCATTCTTGATGGTTGCAGGATATGGAAATTGTCATTCAACCTTTGAGAGAAGCACTTTGATGGTTCTGTTAATTGTTGTAGCACCAAGAAATATGCATTGCATGCATGTAAGTATTTTCTTCCTATTTAGTTCCTTATTTTTTAGATTCTACCTAACTTTATTTATGGAGATGCCTATTTTCTATTTTCTAGTCTAGATATATTAAAGATCTCAGACATCCTCTATCTTTGGTTTAGATGACTATTGCCCTATATGAACTTACATAGAGATTCAGAATGCAAGTGTAGCAATCTATACTGTTTACGAATTTTAAAGTATTAAATGTCCTGCTCTCAAGGTAGGAAAAGGCCTGCATCCCTTGGCTCATTTCCTTCATTTACATTCAGTTTCTAAAGCCTGCTTCTAAATTTAAATCCAGCTGCGTGTTTTGGTAATTTCAACAGATATTGATCAAATTTGCACTCGATATGGGTTACTCGGAGATTTACAAGTATGCTCCATTTGCTCCTTTTTTGTTGTCTTGATTGTTTTACGAGTTTTGAGGTTTTGGGGCACACAGATTAAGTTCGCTCAAGCACCAATAACTTAAATCTAATTCAAATGTATTCTTTCTTTCAAAGTGGGCTATAGGTACCATGTTGGATGTAGTAGCAAGTATGCATGATCCTAAATTTAATTCTATGCAAACTGTATATAGTGGTCGGATTATCTTAAACAAGGGCATTCGTGAACTAAACGATATATAGACAATTCTATAAGGTGAGCTGAATGGATGAATTGTACACAATGAACAATGTGATGCTTTTTGAGCTGAATTGATGAACTGTATACGACATACACTCTGACACTTTTGCGATACAACCTTCTTAGAACGTGATCAGTAGTTTGTTTTCACATTAAATGAACATTTTTTAAAGCATTGTGGCTTTCCTTTTTTTATGTGCATGGATTATACGATGAATAAAGTCAATTACGTAACAAAAGCACCATTAGTGAGGTTTTTCCACATTTGAAGAGAACGAGAGTTTTTTTTTTTTTTTTTTTTTTTTTTTTTTTTGCACCATCTCCATCCTTTCTGTAAAAAAAAAGGGCCTTGCTGAAGCAATAGAGTCGCGGACCAAGTTAGTAGTCTTCTGCCTAGGGTCGATATAGTCCATTTACCCAGAATTGGCCAGGGATTCAATGGTCTTGTGCCAAGTTGGTTATGTTCTTTTTTACAGATATGAGGCATCCATGTGTATTAGAGTCGTTTCACATGCACCATCGAAACCCCCACCATCATGTAAAAAGGCTCGCCCTTTTCCAACATCACCCACCATCGCCAATCTGCACTGCGTAAAACAGGCCCCATCTCCGACGATGGTTGCATGTGAACCAACTCTTATTAGTGCAGGTGGGTGTTTATAGTTCTCATTAGTTTCACAAGACCATGGTGATAAGGGCACTTAAAAAGACCCTTAGGCTTATTTAATATCACCATCAAGATTGACTTGGCATTTAAAATCCTAAAAAGGCATGATTTTTGTGCATTTGTAATGGCATCATCTAGCATATGTGTTGAAGTGGCTTCTAGATCGTCCATCTAGATTCTTATATACTTTGCTATGTGCATGACATGGTGATATATAAATGCTAATCCTAGAAGATATGAATTTGCAACTTTGTTGTTTACCATTGCAATATTCCACTTGAAGTGGACCATAGAAAATGACGTGCTCTTTGTTTGAGTCCAAATGCGAAAAAGAAAATGGCCCATTTGACTAAGTGGACAAGAATTTTATTTGTCATATCTGGGAGTGGAGTTTCCTTCTACACTATGCTGGGACACTTCCATAAGATTGCGTGTAGCAGCAGGCTGGAAAGCACTCTATGCAATGCAGAACAATAACCACAGAGCAGAACTATATGATTGGGGGCATCAGGCACATCTGTTCAGGGTATTGGTAGAGCCCGTTCTTTTGTACGGAGTTGAAGTCTGGGGCCCAGTGGTGTCCCTTGCTACTTGGAGCGACTTAGAACAGGTGCAGAAGGCCTTCTTAGCACGGGCACTCGGAGTGAAATCCACGGTCCCTTATCAAATTTTGTTGCAGAGACAGGTTTCCACGCCACTTGACAGCGACCCTTGATAGACACATCATCTATTTCGAAGGTGGTAAATATGGATGATGATCGTCTACCGCGACTTGGCTTATGCAAAGGGCAATGGGACCACAACGACTCAAGAATTGTTGGAAGGATAAAAGAGTGCAAAGTGGCTAACTAGATGGAATGTCCAGAGCACATGTGCATCCAGTAGAAACAGAGGCGCATCGTGATTTTACCGAGATGTTACCTTGATGCTTGTTTCTCTAGCAAGCTTTGGGATTCCGGCTCGGAGCAAGTCAAAACAAAAGATTACAAGCAAAGACATAAATCCCATATTGGAGCCAGGCCCACAAACGCTACCTACATTCACATCCGCCCATGAAAAGCGGGCATATCATCTCCATTCGCCTGCAGTGCCCACCATCTCTGGGATTGGCAGTCGATGGATTGGGGAGCCACGCCGATAGGGTTTGTCAGCACGCCAGGCAGGAGTCGTTGAGGATGAGTGTCACACTTTCCGAGCTGCCCAAAGATATGATCGATTCGGACCACGCTTATGCTCGATTGATTGGGCGATGAGCGGCTACACATGATATGGGGCACGACTTCTGCGGTTTCACCGGATCATATATTCGTGAAGTATCGGACTTGAGGGCTCGATATGCCCCTCCCAACCATTTATTGATGTCGGCGGTTTTGGCTAACTGCCGCGCTTTTCCCTTCTAAACCCTTGGTGAGGGTTTTTAATCGGGCAAGATGTGGCTGGCTGCGCTTTTTGGTATTGGGTCCCATAGGCCGATTGGTCTCCGTGGACGATAAAAACAATTCTATTCTATTCTATTCTATTCTCATTGTTTTGATCCACTATTGGGCACCTATCCGAAAATGTTCAATGTCCTATATCCGATTAACCATTATATGTTATTGAAGGTAACATTAGCATGAAATCTAATACACTGCCGCACGTATTAGACATATTGCCAATGGTTGTTCAACGAGTGAAAGTGCATAAAGAAGAACTTTAGGAGACGGTTTCACAATTTAGCATGGACTACCCAATTAGTTGTCCTTAAATGTAGCCAATACAAATGCATTTTCAAATTGATAACATGAATGTGCCATCAATGTCAAAACATCATTGTCAGTCGTTTATGTGATAGAAAAACAAGGACCACAATGGTTGATTCTACTACGTCCAACTGCGTCCATTAATCCTTAGAATTTTCATTTTAGTATCACGAGACAATCAAGGTCCTTATTGGCGCTCCCCAATTATACCGGCTTTGTTGTCACAAGGCCTACGAAAACACGTGCTTACTTAAGCGCGACAACGCCGGGCACACATTTACTAGGGTATGACAATCAACAAGTCCCAAGGCCAAACAATGAAAATGGTTGGTTTTTATTTGCCAAATCCAGTATTCAGCCACGGACAACTCTATGTGGCACTCTCGAGAGCTCAAGGAATCCAAGGCATAAAGGTACTCATTATATCAAAGGATGGAGATGCTTTTGCAGATATCGACAGATCAAGATATACAACAAATATTGCATACAAAGAATTCCTCTAAGTGTGAGACTAATACTTAAAAATCTCTACTTCCAATTGCTCTTTGTTCTCATTGTATTCTTCTACTTTCTTTCTTTTCTGTCTTACTTACTTCTTCATCCATGTAGATGTACGTATTTTGGTCCCATGGTATGTCTCTGGTCAAAGGCCTAAAAGGTGACATGAGTTGTCATTTTGATGGCAAGAGAACTCACATGTGTTAGAGTACGTAATGGAGTGCATTTTAGGATCTACAAATGGTTTTGTCCCGAGGCGAAATTTGATTCTATTATACGAGCCTACCTTTGGAATGAGTTGTCTCACACGGTTGATTACCATGAGACATCATGGGTAGTTCGAATGAATGACACGCACATGCATTTTACCTTTACACCCGCTAAGATATTATATGTAGGAGAAGTGAAGATATCATGGAAGCATCCAAAAAAGTTTGACATTAAGTCCCTGGTGATGTGCGCCATGTTGAGCGAGTTCTATCATGAACTAAAGAACGCTAATGAACCATGACAAAAATTTATGTTTTTTCGTATTTGTATCTATCTTTTGTTGATGTATTTAGCTAATTTAACCATGACATTTTTGGGTCTGTCTTCTTGAATTTTCTACTTTAAAATATTGTTTTCTCTACTAATTCCATCATTTTAATGCAAAATTAATACATTGGTGATACTGCCATTAGACAATTTCAACACTAAAAGTAACCACAAAAGTAAATCATGTCCATTCTTGCAAGCATCAACATGTAGTGCTGTCGGAAGTCTCACAAGGAGGTGCTAAAGGCTAAGTAAAAAGACACGACATGACATTACATTGGCAATGTCGGGCACACGTTTACTAGTCCCATTTTAAAAGGAAATGAAATCATTAAATGTTTAGTCCAATAACAATGGCATCAATACAAAAAGAAATGATTGAAAATGCAAGCTCAACTAGAGATGAATCTCGTGAACTTGAGGCATATGGCTAATGTACGTTGTCTTTTTTACTGAAAAAATTCCTTGAACAAATAATATAATATATTGCTCTCATTAAATAACTTATTTGACTTTGCAGGTGATTTCTCTTGGACCAGTGGGTTTTCACTTGATGTAAAAAAATATTATGCTATTCTATTTTTTTCAAGGTGTCGGTTAACCACATTGCAAAATCAACTACAGTTTCAAGATCAACGACATGTAGATTAAGGGTTCTATCCCTAACTAGTAGACTAAATTAAGTAGATTATCTGCCTTTTGCACTAGCTTCCATTATCGCTAGTTAAAATTTAAATTCAATAAATTTTTCTAAGCTTGCATCACACTAGCTTTGGTATGTTGAAACTTAACAAAGTTTTAGGGTACTTTCACAACACCAGTTATGTTATCGTGCCATATTAAACTTTAAAAAACTTAGCATGTTAACAAAAAAAAGTCATAATCAAGAGGAAAGGTTAAATCTAGAGCTAGCCTATTTTATAATTATTTGTTAATGTTTCAATAGGTTTCAATATAGCATAAATATGTTGCAATTAAACTAATTGTTTATGTAACCGAATAAAATTTCAACCCCATCTTTATTGGAATCGTCATACTAAATTGGTGTGAATTCAATTATGTTAACACTCCAAAGCTTAATATAATAAAACCAGTGGCATGAAAGTAAATAATTAGAAATGTCCACTACTCTTGATTACTCGAGAGCACAAAGTTTTATTGGATTATTCACGCAAGAGTTCATGTCTATAATTACCTATAACCTTAACCTAATTGTCTTTTAATATGGGAAAAATCAGGCGACCTAGAAGCACAGTGTATATGGAATCAGACATGTGGATAATACAGCCAGACATAGAGACAGAGATCAATAGGGAGGAGAAGAGCATAATTTGACAACCAGATTTGATCCGATCCGTAAGGGAGACGGGACAATGATGTGCGAGAGCATTAAGGATGAGGATAAACTGAGCATAACCAAGGCAAATAGAAATGAATGCACCAACCATTTAGAACGAGGAGGAGGCCCACAGGTATTGATATATAACCACATGGAAAATGCATTATTGGGCCGACCCTCCATAATGGACGGGCCGAATAGTGAATTCAATTCAATTCAATTCATAATTAGGCATAGGTAACACGTTGTGTTGAAAGGGCCAACAATAATAATAATAGGGCCCCCAAAAAAAATTTAAACCATTGACAAAAAAAGGCCAATCAATGGGTGACACGTCAGCATTCGGACCATGCCGCCCTTTGCTGGCCGGACTTACTAGCTATGTTTTTACTCTGTCTTTTTCCGCCATAGCCAGCTAATTGGGCGGCCTTTTAGAGCAATTTTTGTTTTGCACAGATCATTTTTTTGCGCTCCACTTTGGAATCGAGCCTTTTGGAGCTGTGCCTCTCCAATTTTGATTGCCATGGTATTTTTTTTAATCGCCAATCTGCGAATTCTTGTGAGTTGCTCCTGCCGTTTGCTTTTGCATTTTGATTTTCTTAGATTAATCTTCAATTGCTCAATTGGGCTTTGCTTAATAGCTTCTGCCGGTTTTTCTCCTCTGTTCTTGTAGAACAATTTTTTGCTCCGGCACTGATTATTTTGCTTCGAATTGACCGTTTTGGAGCTGTGACACCATCCAATTTTGGGGAGCTGCGATTTTTGTGAGTGCATTACGCTTTTGCTTTTGCAATTCGATTTGTCTGTGGTGAGATTTCCGTTAGGTTAGTACATAATTGCCCAATTAAGCCTGCTAAAAACAGCTGCAGCCAATTTGTTTTGTGGTTTGGCCAATCCTAAGATTTCCAATTTGCTAGAGCGATTGCTTGTTTCTTCATTACAGTAGTATCCAGTGTTCCTTTTAATTGATACTTCGATACATCCTATTGTTTGGATCTGGATCGATTCTTCGAGCAGGTCGTGAACGAGAAGGCCGATTTGTTGACAAACCGACGTTCTCGTGTTTTTTTAATATTTATTTGAAGTCCGTATTTCCTTGTTAATAATAGTCGAGCACATTATTAGATTATTAGCCCGAGTAGCCTAATGTTATTTTTTTTGGCCTTTGGCTTTTTGTATTGGCTGAGTCAAAATAGTGCCCAGCTGTAGGGGATCACATCAAAGATACGAAAAAGAATAACTTGGCAAGATGCCTAAATAAATTAAACAAAAAAACGAACCCTGTCAATTACAAAGGAAAAGGGACAATCCTTCCAGATGTGCGATCGTAGAGGTATATTGCGATCGTTGAGGCATATACCTCACTATTGTTGCCTACAGTTAGGTAATACGTTGCTATCTGCTTTTGCGTATGACTTCTCCAAATTTATGGATTAGTCGTGCTCAAAGCATTAATTAAAAGAAGAAAAAGAAGTAGTTTCTACATCACGCCACATTGGCAGTATGGGATTAGAAATATGACACACAGCCCACAGTATCAATGCTTTGTTAGGTCCTGCCCCCAACCACCTTACATTGAATACGACTCTAAAAACTCAAGATATATTTGTCCCAGGACTAGTGTGTTACCACTAGACCAAACGCCCAAACGCTAGTGAAATCTCATAGAGACATATAGTCTAGGAAAAAAAAAAATAAGGTTAGATAAGACACATCCCAAGGTAAATGTACTTGTCAAACTTGTTAGAGTTATTTGGTAAAGTGGCCATTTTAGGATTAAAGTTTAAGATATTGATTGTAGAATAAAGTATAGACTATGCGAATCCTTGTGAAGTCTTCATCTGTCGGCAGTCTCCATAAAATGATATTCATTCTCTATTTCATTTGAGTTGTGCATCCACAGCTTTTCTACTACTTTATTTGTCGATCACAAATGGCTTCCGGTTCTATAGCTAACTCTTCCAAGGAAATATTCTACCACTTATATGCCCGCTTTCTACCTTCTTGGTTCCATACAATTTTTTTTTCAATGCTCGAATTTACCCTGCATTGGGGGATCCTAGAGGTGTGATCCCGAAGGACGGGATCACCCAGAGGTATGATCTCAGGCGATGGGATCCCACCTTACTGCGCAGTAACTGCGCGAAACTACGATCCCTTATAAGGAAAATCAGAGTTTTTTTCGTGGTTGGTTTTTGTCCCTCGATTCTCCACGGAATTAGATTGGTCAGAATGCGCTGGAAAAGAGTAGCAGGTAGATGCCAACTAGGAAACGCAGTGTTGGAGATGCTACGTTGTCCTCCAATGCATACAAGTGTGTCATGCAGTGCATGCATGTCTGTGTCGTGCATGTTCTCAATGCATGCGCATGCGTGTGCATGCATGCAACCCAATGTATATATATATAGTGTGATTCAATACAATGAATATAGTGTGTTGTTCTGGGATCATCGCTTGTCTCTCTTTCGTCCTCTGTATCTCTCTTCCTTTGTATGCCTTGTCTAGGTTTTCATCATGGTATCAGAGCATAGATTAGACCATCTGTAATTTGGTACTCATATAAATTGTGATGGCGCATGCCACTACCAAGTATTAAGCCATCTTTCAAAAGGTAGCAAAATAACTCATCAAAGTAAATATGAATACCAACATCAGTTAATCGAGAAACAGAAAGTAAATGACGATGTAAAGCAGGAACATGTAAAACACCACGCAAAGAATGAATTCCTGAATGAGCTCGTAATGGTAGATCACCAATACCAAGAATTTGTTGACGACTGTCATCTCCCATATAAACATATTTTAAAACGCGCAAGGGATGGTAATTTCTGAGCAAGGATTTCTCATATACCATATGTTGCGTTGCACCTAGATGAAAATTACACAAAGCTGTAAACATAATAGCTAGACAACACCATATAAATTCAAGATAATACTATAAGTTAGGAACTTAATATTTCAATACCACACACAATATCAATGCTCAACAATATATATAAGAAATAAATTCCAACACTATATGTAGAAGTTGACACCATGGTGCAACACACAATAACACATGAATGAGGAACATGATGTATACACACATGACCAACACCATAACAAAGCTCAACACCATTGCTTAACACACAATACCATCATTATTATTTGGGAGTAGGATGCACACCTGAATCTATCATCATGTGGTCGGTACTCCCTAAAACATTTGTACTAGCTTGTACAGGATGTCCAATTGTTCTTTCCACACCATATTGTTCACCATCACGTGATGTATTAACACAATTAGCTTCCATATCTCGTTTCTCATCCTCTTTTCTATCAAAGCATCTTGCAATGCCATGGCCATCACGACCACAATATTCACACACAATAGATTGATATCTAGATTGATATCCACGTGATCCACGACCACGTCCATATCCACTACGAGAAAAAGTGTTATAATCATGGCGACCATTATAATCACTGCGACCATACACACTACTACGACCATAACCCCCACGCCCATGGTCATATCCTCCATCATAAACTCGACCATAACTACGGCCATAACCACGACCAAAGGATCCATCATAACCACGACCAAAAGACCGAAATCTTTTTCTTTGTTCAGAAGACTCAGAAGGTGGGTTTCTTTTCCTTGTATCTGCAACCATTACAGTGTCTTTGACGTCAGGGGGTGCAATAACTCGGCGCACATGGTCTTCTAAGGATTCACACGCGTCTTCAAAAGTAACATGCTTCTTGTTCATCAATATAGAAATGATGACCCCGAATTCAGAGGATGGAAAAGTTTCCAATAGCTGCATCACCAATTCATCTTTGGATATAGGCGCTCCGGCAGCAGCTAATTGTTCAATTAGTTCTTTGAAGCGATCAACATGAGCTCTAACAGTACTAGATGAATCATATTGGAGATTTGCCAAACTCCTCTTCAAGACAAACTTGACAAATATGATATGAGTAATGCTAAACCTCAGTCAACACCCTTGGGAGTTAACGTCAAATTGCTGAAACACATGTGTCCTCAAACAGAAGCTGAGCGTCTTGACATGGCTCAATATCCATATGCAAATCTTATCGGTGCTTTAATGTACTTAGCACATGCCACCAGGCCAGATATCAGTTATGTTGTCAACACATTAGGACAATTTATGTCTAATCCAGGACGCCAACATTGGAATGCAGCCAAACGAGTTCTTCATTATCTAAAAGGCACTATAGATCATGCTCTGGTTTACGTTCGTCAAGATATTGGTCCACAATTGGTTGGTTATACTGACGCTGATTGGAGAGGTTGTCCTGATACTTCTCGCTCTACAAGTGGAGCATGTTTCTTTATGAATAATTCTTTAATCTCTTGGTATAGCAAGAAACAACATTGTGTTCGCGGTCCACCATCGGAAGTTTAATATGTTGCCGCTAGTATGGCAAGCAGAGAGTTGGTCTGGTTGCGACGTCTTCTTCAATCTTTTCAACAAGTACTAAAAGGTCCGGCACTTTTACATTGTGACAATCAGAGTGCCATATCTTTAACTAAGGATGAGGTTTTCCATTCAAAGTCCAAGCATATTGATATTCATTACCATTACATTAAACTGGTAGTCAAGAAAAAGACAATTATGCTACAGTATTGTCCTACAGATATTAACATGATTGCGGATATCTTTACCAAAGCTTTACCTATGACAAAGCATGCAGATTTTACCACTCAGTTGCGAATCCTCCCTTCGTCTTCTACTTGATAGATACTTTTTTTGAAGGGTGCCACGGTTTTTCCTTTTGCTTCCCACAAAAGGTTTTTTAACCCGGGCACATGACCAAGGCTGCAAGGGGGGATGCATGTGCATCCTTGGTCGCCTTCTAAGTATTTGAATCACATATACTTTGGTTTCTTTCATTGAGAGACCAACGTTGCAGGGGGGGTGTTGGAGATGCTACGTTGTCCTCCAATGCATACAAGTGTGTCATGCAGTGCATGCATGTCTGTGTCGTGCATGTTCTCAATGCATGCGCATGCGTGTGCATGCATGCAACCCAATGTATATATATATAGTGTGATTCAATACAATGAATATAGTGTGTTGTTCTGGGATCATCGCTTGTCTCTCTTTCGTCCTCTGTATCTCTCTTCCTTTGTATGCCTTGTCTAGGTTTTCATCACGCAGTGAGCGCCGCTGCTATCAGAGATGCATGATCCGGCCAAAAGCCCTAAACTCGCAGTAGCCCTTTAATTGTGCAGTTAACTGGGAATCCTCAAGGAGGGGATCCCGCATGGCGGTCCCCGAGGGCGGGATCCAATCCAGGGTAAGACTATCTCACGCCAACACCACTAGAACACTAGCAACACGTATAAAAAACTACTAAAGTGTTTTCAACCAATAGCATACTAGAGATCTTCTATGCCCAAACCACTAGTATAAAAGCGAGGAATCTATATATCAAAACATTATACCATAAGCATATAATAATTGCACTTATTTATTCTCCATGTAAGCCAACTTCTAGTGCCTCAATATAAATTCTCAAAAGCATTGAGCATCTACCATATATATACATATGCCGCGCTACATGTGATTTCGGTGGGATATATAGTTCCTGCAGATTCGTTTAGCAATTTAGCTCTTGGAACAATACATAGTTCCTGCATATTCGTTTAGCAATTTAGCTCTTGGAACAATATCAAATGATTTGCAAAAATTATAAAACACGTATATAAAGCTCGTCTTATGCCTTTTGATCCTTCAACCAATACTCAAAAGTGTGATTGAATGCTAAGGTTGTGTCGACTATTAGTGTTGTATGGTTGTCATACGAACGTTGATGCTGTGTCATCATAAACGTTGGAAACCAACTTGTCTCATTAGACAGTTCCTTCTCAAGCGCAATGCCAAAAACCTTGTGATAAGGTTACTCACCATAATAGTGCAGTAATGCCTTGCTCATTTTTGTCTTCAATATAAATCGACTACACTTTGATGGCTTTGATGGAAAAGCATAATTAAATCAAACAAATGTGTTACATCCTTTGCAACATTATCTCCATTCAATTTCAGGAACTCCTATTAGACCAATAAAAGATTTGGAGGTTGTCCATTTGCTAGCTTACCAATTGCATTACATATATGTCACACAAAGAGATAAGTGGAGGGTCTAGTCCACCATAGGTTCCTCACCTTCCTTATTGTAAAGCAAATGTCTAAATTTCAAAAGAGCTATCCACATTTCTTTCTTTTTAGTAGCCGAGATAGGACTTCAAATGTCGTTTACTATGTTCACGTAATGTTTAATTTACCCAAGTGGTTCATAAAATCAATTAAACTAAAGTCCATTTAATTCATAAAATCAAAGCTTATCTCACTTTCTAAGTGATGCCCCTTTCATATTTAAGCCTTGGTTATCTAGCAAAACCATTTAATAAAAGCAATTGCGCAATGGCAACACATGCTTACCCATTTGGATTTCACATATGCAGATGCAAATGGGCATTCTAAGATTCCATGTTAACTGCAAAACTTCCATTCCTTGCAACCATAGATGATTTTTGTTATATTTACAAAACCTAGTTATTTGACAGGCTAGTATTACTATCTCTTGCTGAAATTACTTAGTCATTATTGTGGTTGAGTGATATCTATACTCAAATACCTAAAAAGATCTTGCTTGCATAAAACATACAACTTATAATATTTTGCAGATAATAGTGCAAATAGAACAATACTATGTATCCCCTTTTTAACATCTAGCCCATTTCTGAATACTCACATCTGAATGTTTATTACAGTATTATTCTTAACAAAGCATACAATATTTATCTTCTTCTCTACATCGTCCTCGTTTTCTCTCTGTATTAGTTGTATGAATCAATTCAAATCCATGTGGGGTTGAAGACCATTCGCTCCGTGAGCACTAAAATGAGAAAAACCCTTCATGCTTACAACTAACTCTCATTAAAACCATAAAAATAGAAGCCTTAATTTTGGCTTTTCATATATATATGATACAAATAGACCCCGTATTGTTGTGTAAGTCTGCCTCACTATTCATATAAATTGGCATTTTTTATCTATCTAAGTCGTAAACGCAGATCTATGAAAGTATATCTATTCTTCCTTATTTTGACGTCTCTTTGCTCAAAGAAAAAAATGCAATACCAAAATATTACTCACAATTAAGAAAGGCTATCCAATTCAAACACCTAGGCTGATCCGCCATGCCAAATTTAGTGTATAGATATCGGGATTGAATTAGCTGACCTTTTTTGTTACCTTGCATGCCGATTAACTTAGGTTTTTTCCTCAAAAACACTCCAAGGTGTGGTTTTTTTAATCCTAAGCAGTAGGTATTGGATCCCATAGATCTTCTTGGTCTCTTTGGACGATAAAAGTCAATTCAAATCAATTCTAATGCTAGTTGTTTCCCTTGGCCATCTAAAAATGGTGTTCCACTATGTTCAATATTAAGACCACCATAACCTGCAATACATAGTATGATTACCTCTAGGATCTAACACCAACACCAAACCCATCTCCATCTAAATGTTAATATGTTATGAGTCTTGTCCCCCATATGCTGTCAAGTGTGGAGTTTGCCCAAAGCCTCCTGCCTTTGGAACTCAAGGACTTCAACAAATAGCATTAAATCTCATGCTCATCTCCCTCCCTATTCCACATCTGGAATAGTGAGATAGGAGATCACAACTAAGTCATAATCTCAAGCAGTTGGGAGCAAGGTCTTCAGGTAGTTGACTCCATTGTCGGCTAGATTTAAGCTTTATGGCTGGATTTGTCTCTGAATGGAGCTTCATAGGACTTTTGCAACCACACTTTGTAGCATGTTAGTCCCTCCACATGACTGTGATGTGTCTTGGGAGGATGGGGGTTTGACAGGAATAAGAGGGGAAGGCGTGATTCTAGCAAAGGAGGAGAGTGCTGGAGGAGGTAGATGCAAGAAAGTGAGGCTGTCAGATTTAATCACTGAATTTGGATATATTAACATGATGCAAGATGGAGGGAATTATGTGAATGTTGGTTCGAGCAACAGGAAGATTGGAGTGTGAGTGCGTGGGAGAGGGAGAAGAGTTGCTAGTGTCATAGAAGAGCATGTTGGTGTTGATATTGGGGGTAGGGGTGGCGAAAAAGATGTGGAGTTGCCAATGTTTCTAGACGTATCCGTCACTATTGTTTTCCGTTTTCCGTAGCTGGTAGCTGTGATGTGCCAGAGTCATTATATCACAGAATTACTATGGTATTATCCATGTAGGTGAAGAAGTTGGAAAAGTTGTGTTACCTACCTATTAATGGAGGGAGCTTGTAGTAAAACCAAGCTTAACTATTGAGCATATGAAGATTTGTCATCAGTATCAAATACAAGATCTTGCACCTTAAAAAGAAAAGTAAACGGAAATATATTCACGTGTACAAGAATGCTGATATGTTTTTTTCTCATGTTTTCCTTCAGCATAGCTATTTCAAGTATAATAATGATAATTAAATTTTTTTCTCATGTTTTCCTTCAGCATAGATATTTCTATTATAATCAAATGTAGCTGAGTGAGTTGGTAGTCATGAAGAGTGGTCGTTCTCATTCTTGGTTGTGGGATAGCCATATTAGTCCCAAGAATTCCAAATGGCTCGAGGAGAGTCTAAAAGGTAAGAATTCTTCTCTTATATTGAATTGAATTGAACACATTCTATTACACTAACATTGAGCTATTCCTTCCTCACAGATATGGATAGCAAAGTAAGTGCAATGCTGAAACTCATTGAAGAGGATGCTGATTCATTCGCAAAACGAGCAGAGATGTTCTACAAGAAACGACCAGAGCTTATGAGAATGGTAGAGGAGTTCTACCGTTCCTACAGGGCGCTTGCAGAGCGATATGATAATTTGACAGGAGCGATACGCAAAAATGTCCAAAGTTCTCGATCAGAGGTATCCGGTGAGCCTTCTGGGGAGCCACCTTTTGGGAAGCGGATACGTTTTAAAAGGACCCAAGGAGATGTGGCATCACTTTCAATTCATAACAAGAATGGTAACGATTCTGGTAATGACAATGTGGGTGTTGATAAGTCTGGTAATGAAAGAGCAAAACGAAGTGTGCAGAAGAAAAAGAGTAACTCTTCATCATCAAGCTCTGACTCTGGTTCTGGTTCTTCTTCTGATTCTGATGGAGACTCTGACTTAGACTGCAATTCTGAAAATGATATGCATGGATCACAAAAAGAAAAGAATGTTCTTTTAGAAAGGTTTGAAGCACAAAAGCAAGAGCAGAACGTCATGGAGAGCAAACTAAAGAAACTACAGGAACAGCTTGATAACTTTGTAGCAGAGAAT
Organism: Isoetes taiwanensis; assembly: GCA_021234155.1. NCBI lineage: Eukaryota > Viridiplantae > Streptophyta > Lycopodiopsida > Isoetales > Isoetaceae > Isoetes > Isoetes taiwanensis. Next base: position 6,727,332 of record JAJEKV010000012.1, on the reverse strand, counting down.
AAGCATCTAGCATCTCAGGTTATTAAACAAAATAAGTTTGAAGAACGGGTTACAATTCTTGAAGTAGAAAATAGGGGATTAGTTGCAAAGAACACGAACCTAGCTGATGCTCTTCATGAAGGCTCAACACAAATAAAAAGTTATGAACAGAAAATCATGCAATTGGGGAACTTGATTCGAGAAAGGAACGAAGAATCGGTTAAGTTGAAGATGGAATTAGAGTCTCAAGCAGGGTGTAACAAATTGCTCGAGGAGCAGATTATAAAGTTAAAGAGTGACGTGTCTTCCTTGCATACAGAAAAGGAAAGCTACGAGCAACAAATTGCAAAGCTGCAAACTGAAGTGAATGAAGCAATGATTAACGACTCGTACCTGAGAAAGGCAAAGCAGGAAGTTGAGAACCAGCTTACACAAACTGAAACAAAGTTGCAATGTCTTACAACGGAATGCATCTCTACGAAAGCAGAACTTTTGCAGTTACAAAAGAAGCAAGTAACATTAAAATCAGAACTTTCAAGGAGCAATGAGGCTTTGGAGAAATTTGAAGAAGAAAACAAGGACCTACAGAAAAAAGAAAAAGGCATGAGTAATCAGATCAAATGTCATACTGATCAGATTGAAAGGCTGCAGTTACACGTCTCTCAACTTGAAGCTGAAGTTCTGGCTTTACAAAAACTCAACGCAGCTATTGACATAAAGTTACAGACCTCAGAAACTGAGTGTCAGAAGCATATAGAGGCAGAACAAGCATATTCTTCCAAGGTACATGAGCTAGAGAAGGATTTGTCATGTTTGCAAGTCAATAAACATAACCTTGACCAACTAATAGTCTGCAGAGAACGTGAGATACAGGACCTTCAAGAATTAGTTAGCAAGATGCAGAAAGAAAACAAGGTTCTTCAAGATGAGATTATGTCAAATTTGGAACAAATAACTAGTATGAAAAGAGAATTGCAGAATGCACATGAGGAGAAAAACGCACTTAATGAAAGGGTACAAAGTAAGACTCAAGAGTTGCTAGAAGTGCATATTACTGTCAAACTGCTCAATGAGCAGTTTCAAGAGCTGCAAGCAAACTATCAGAGTCTGGAGAGATCACACCAGAGGGGCATGGATGAGAAAATTATCATTGAAGAAGCATTGAATAAAAAGCAAATAGACTTAGCTCACTTGCAAGAAGAGTATGATGAGATAAAGGATAATAATTCTACCAAGGAGGCACATATCATGGACCTTGAGAATAAAATAGTCATTTTGGGGATAGATGTCCTGAAGTTGAAGGATGAAGTTGATAGGTTTCAGTCTAAAGATATAGACAACTATAGACTTTTTGAAAATCTTAGATCAGAAAACGAGAATTTGAAGAACGATAATGCAGAAATTATATGCAAAGTTCAGGTTGGAATTGATGAGATACAAAAGCTGCAGGAAAAGTTGCAACAATCACACGATTACCATGCTAGCTTAGAAAATTCTAATAAGCGGCACATCGATGAGAAAGCTATGCTTGAAGTATTCATAAAAAATCTTCGTGAAGAACTCTCATCCTTGCAGATGGAACATGATGAACTCAAGCTTGAAGCATCTTCTAGAAGTTTGTACCTTGTGAAGTTGGAAGCAGAAAAGAACAGCATACAAGAGCAATGGAACACAATAGACAGAGAGAAAGTGGAGCTCTTAGAAGTCATCAAAGAACAGAAGTGTATACATGAAAAAGAGATAAAAAATAGGGAAATGTTACTTTCCAATTTGCAGGAAAAATATGAAATGGATAGGATGGAAAAGGAAAGAGCAGAAACCCATATTTCTGAAATAGAAACAAAGATAGTAGCTCTGGAAGAGTTGAATGGTAATTTACGAAGAGAAGTCAGCCTACTACAAGAGGAAAAACAGGCACTTCAATCAAAAGTATCACTTAAGCTTGTCTATGTAAAGAAGCTTGAAGATGAAATTAGCATGCATGTAAGTAGCAAAGAAAGGCTGCAAATGGAACATGATACATTGAAATCTGAAATTTCTACTAAGAATTTGCAAATCCAGAGCTTAGAAACAGAAGGAAGAAATGTACAAGAGCATTTAGATCAAGTGGCCAAAGAGAAAGAAACTATTATTCAGAAGCATGAAGAAGAGATCAGAGAGTGGGAATTGGAGCAGAGTTCTTACGAGTCCAGAATTCATACACTGGAGAATAATCTTTCACACGTCGAAATGGAAAGCCGCAAACTTAATGAAATGCTCTCGTCCTATTTACAAAAGATACAAGTCCTAGGGGACGAAAACAGGTCTCTTATAAGCGATGTTGAGTCAAAGAATGAGCAGATGACTATGTTGCAAAAAGATATTCATTGTCTACACGAAGAGCAAAAGAAATCACAGCAGCTGCTGCAAAATAGTGTTGAAGAGCAATTGAGAATGGAGCTCAGTTTCAAGGAACTGCAAGATAAGTTGGAAAAAGCAGATGAACATTATACCAGCTTATACAATTCTCACATCCAAAGTGTTGATGAAAATAGAAACCTTGATGGGGTTATTAATAGTGTTCGAGAGGAACTTTTAATTCTACAAATAGCACATGATGCTCTCAAGGCAGAAATGTCCACTAAAGACACGCTTTTTGTTAAGTTGGAAAAAGAACAAAAGAAATTGCAGAAGCATATGGATGATACAGTCCAAGAAAAGGAATTCCTAATACGAAAGCACGAAGAAGAAGTCAGAAAGTTGAACATGGCACATGATTTATCTATATCCATGATACATGACCTGCGGAGTAGTATTGCACACATACAATTGGAAAAACACCATCTTGATGAAGTAATATTGTCTAAATCACAAGAAATACAAGTTCTAGAGACTCAAAATAAGTCTCTACAAGGTGATATTCAGTCACACCATGAACAAATGGCTATGCTACAAAAGGAAATCCATTGTTTGCAGGAAGAGAAAATGAAATTGGCAGAAATGCTCCAAGTCAAGAGTCAACAATTATTGGAATTGGAAATCACCATTAAAGAACTCGAGATTAAGTTGCATAAGTTGCAGGAGTATTGCAGCAACTTGGACAATTCCCATAAGCGAAGCATTGATGATAAAACTATCCTCGAAGGTGTTATAAAAAATGCTCGTGAAGAGCTTTCTGCTCTGCAGACAGTACACGATGCTCTCAAGGCTGAAATGTCTACGAAGGACTTGCATATCTTGAGCATGAAAGAAGAATGTAATAACCTACAAGAATATCTGGACAAAGTGGAACAAGAAAAAGAAAGTATTCTGCAAAAGCATGAAGAAGAGAGAAAGAAGCAGGAAGCAACACAAATTTCTTACCAATCCAGGATACATGAATTAGAGGATGCATTCTCTCAAGTGCAGATGGAGAAACGCAATCTTGATGGAATAGTCTTGTCAAATTTGCAACAGATACATAACTTGCAGGACGAGAATAAGTCACTTAGAGATGATATTCACTCAACTAATGGGCAGATAGCTGTGCTTCAGAAAGAGATCCATTGTCTCGAGGAAGATGGGAAGAATTCCCAGCAAAATTTACAAGCTAAGGCTGACCAATTGTTTGAGATGCAAATCAAAGGTAAGGAGCTTCAGGAAAAGTTGCAAAAGTCACAAGAGTATTGCAGGAACTTAGACGACTCCTATAAACATACTATTGAGGAGAAAAAGGCTCTTGAAGAAGTCATGAAAAACGCTAAGGATGAACTTTCTTCATTGGAAGTAGAATATGATGCGCTTAAAATCAAGATGTCTGCAAAACAGTTGCATTTGGATATGATGAAAGATGAATTGGAGCAAGTTGTCTATGAGAAGGAAAGAGTTATCCAAATGCATGAAGAAGATATTAGAAAGTGGGAATTGACACAAAGTTCTTATATGTCTATGACGCAGGAACTACAGGACACTATTTCACAAGTTAAAACAGAGAAATACAATCTTGATGAAACAATCTCATCGAAATTGCAAGAAATAAGAGCCCTTCAAGAAGAGAATAAGTCTTTGAGAATTGATCTTCAAATGTCTAATGATCAAAGAGCAGTTCTACATAAGGATATCCAGTGTGCGGAGGAAAATGGAAAGAACTTGTGGCAAGAGTTACAGACAAAAACTGAAAAGTTGTTAGAATTGGAAATCAGCTTCAAAGAGCTGCAAGAGAATTTGCAGCAGTCACAGGAGTATTCCAACAATTTAGAAATTTTGCATAAGATGACTATTGATGAGAAGAATGCCCTGGAAACACTTGTCAAAAATGCTCATGAGGAGTTTTTAACGTTACAGATGAAATATGATGTCCTCAAAACTAAAATGGCTGCAAAAGATTTGGAGATTGAAAGTTTAGAAGCAGAAAGAGGATCTATGAATAAAGATTTGAAAATGATGGACATTTATGTCAAACAATTAGTCCAGGACAAGGAAAGGATTATGCAAACACACAAAGTAGAGTCCAAGCATTGGGAATTGCTGCATTTGGACTTGCAAAATAAATGTGAATTACATGTCAAAGAAAAAGAGAAGTTGGAAGACCAGATCTTTAAAATGAAGGCAGAGTTACAAAATCAGGAACAACGGAGTGACAACTTGAAAATACAAATCTTCCAACTGCAAGAAAGCAATGAAAGCATGAATGGGGAGTTGTCAATGTTGAAGGAAGAGCACAAAATTTTGCAAGACAAGGAGAAGGACTTAAATGGCACAGTTGAGCTTGGGAATATAAAGTTAAGCAAGCTGGAGATAGAAGCATTAGACATGGAAAATTCAATTCTTAGCTTGGAAGAAAAGAACAAACAGTTATTAAGTGTAAATGAGAGTGGCATCCATGAGTTGTCTAGTCTTGGGAAACAAATTGAACGACTGCAGCATGAATTGGGTTTATTAATGGAGGAAAAGCACGTGCTTCAGTCAGAAGTATCATCAGGGTTTATTTTGATAAAGAAACTGGAAGATGAGATTAATTTGCATGTCATTGAAGAGGAAAAGATGCAAGAAGAACAAAAAAAACTAAATTCAGAAAATTATGATTTGAAAGCTCAATTACATGACATTCTCCAAAAGTTTGAAGAAATAGTTCATAGATTGCAAAGTTCATCAATGGACTCTCATGAGGCATATGAGAGAACTATTGAGGAGAGAACTATTGAGGCATCGAATGGATTGGGGATAGACAGACTGAACACTGTTGTTGACAGGGTCATACAAAAGGTTCAGTTGGATAAGGATGATCACAATACACTATTAATCCAAATGTCTCAAAAGGATAACTTTATAATTGATTTGCAGAATCAAGTGTCTCGCTTGGAAACAGAAAAGTTAAACTTAGAAAAAGTTGGTGATGCTCTGAGGCATGAAAACAAGAGCTTCCAGAAAACACTACAAAACAGGGATGCCCATATTGAGGAGATTGAAGAAGAGAACAAAAGACTACATTTATTAATGCCTGGCTTACAAGAACAAATTGATACAGATAAGAAGGCAGCGGAAATTATGCAGACTAGAATTGATGAATTGCTCGCCCAATTGTTAAAACTTCAAAATGAAAACAATAACCTACTTGGCATAATTGAGACAAAGACTGAAGCTATGCGTGTAGTGGAGCAAGAGAACTATAACCTGAAGGATAATATTTCAGCGCATCTTACACAAATTTACGTGATTGAAGGGAACATATTACATTTGCAAGAGGAAAACCAAAAACTCAATTGTGTGATAGAGAACAAGGATATAGTGGGTAACAAGCTGCAAGAACATATTCAAGAAGCGCACGAGAACATTTATAAATTACAAAAAGAGCAGGACATCCTCCAACAACAAGCGAGAGACTTACAGCAGCAACATGATGAACTTGAAGAGATAAATCAGAAATTAAAATGCGAAGTATCCGCCGGATTAGAGAGCATTCAAAAGCTTGAGAATAATGTTTCTGCCTTGCATACAGAGAAAACAACCCTTACTCAAGAACTTATTTTTCAAATTGAGAGTTCGAAGAAATTACATCATGAAACCATTTCTCTGCAAGAGTTACTAGAGAAGAAAGATTTTAACATTAAAAGGCATGTTGACTTGAATATTAAGCTGATTGATGATATACAGAAACAAATGTTCTCTCTAGGAAATGATTATGATATTAGTTCAGAAGTGAAAACTGGACTTGAACCTGTTGCCCAATTGGAACTTGTAATGTATAAAGTTTTAGATCATTTACGCGAACAACAAAATAAGATAAGGGAAATGTCCGAAAGGCATCAACATGGAGTTGCTACAATCAAACAGTTGGAAATAGAACTTGTTATTTTGCAAGAAAATAACTCGAAACTGAAACTTGAAGTGGAGGAAAGATCTATGCAGCTTACAAAATTTGAGCATCAAGTTAATGCCATGGAAACAGAGAAGCGTAAGTTGAACCAACTTGCTTTATGGTGTAGGGAAATAGGGAACTCACTAAATAGAAGCGATAGAAACTCCAATGATGTTCAATGCTTGTCAAAGAGCTTGGAGGGTAACGACAGTAGGATCAAGGAAGGGAAAGCAGAGGAAGTAATAGATTTAACAGAAATTCAAGATATGTTGTCTAAATTGGTGATGGAAAAAAAGCTTCTGGGTGAGAAATTACTAATTCAGATAACTGAAAAGAGAATTTTGAATGAGGATCTTGACTTTTTGAAGAGCCAGAGTGTCGAATTGGATGGTCAAGTACAGCTGCTAAGGAAGCGGTCAGAAAAGCAGGAATCTAGTCTTCAAGAAAAGGAGAGCCATATCCATATTTTGAATCAGGAAAAGAAAACATTGGCAGCTAAATTTGAAATTCTTGAACATCAATACAAATCTGATCTGGAAAATATAAAGCAGATGCAAGAGGATATTTTAGATCTTCAAGAATACTGCAAAACTTTGCAAAGAGAAATATTACAGGGAAGAATACTTATCAAGGAAATTGAGACTAACATTTCAGGCCTAAGAACTGAAAAAGGGCTTCTGAAAGATGAGGTCACGTCGAGTATCATCCTTAACGAAGAGTTGCACAAACTATATGATGTGAAATTAGATCTTGAGAAAGCATTGAACCTGCAGTCCACGGAAATTGACAGACAGGAAGAAAAGATTCAAATTTTACAAGAAAGAATGGCTATTCTTCAAGAGGAGAAAAAACAATCCAAGGATAGATACTATGAGAAACTTGATGAGATGAAGGTTGTAGAAGATAGATTAAAACAGTTACAAGAAAATATCAATACTTTAGAAGTAGAAAATACTAGAGTGATTGATGACATCTTGGACAGAGTAAAGCAGCATGAAGCAGAGTTGTATACACTGCAAATAGAAAAGGAGGACCTTCATATTCAACTTAATAATCACCTTCATCATGCAACAAAGGCAGAGGAAGAACTTCACACCATGCAGGCAATAAGTGAGTTGTTACGCAAGACTGTCGAGGAAGAAAAGGAGCGTTCCAAAAACTTGGAAACTACTATTGCTGAGCTAGTATCCATCACAACAACCTTGAAGGAAGAGAAGTCTAAGATTTTAGATGACTGTGAGCACTCCAAGGAGCAACAAAATAAATTGGAAGTTAAGTTGGCAAACCTTGATCAGGAGAAAAAAAATATGCAGGAGGAGATTTTTAGTCATACAAAGGAAATGGCTAAACTCCAAGATCAGATTACGAATGTGGGACTTGAAAATGAAACCCTAAGGCATGAACTATCTGTTAAAACAAGTAAAACTTGTCAATTAGAGGCCAATGTAAATGACCTGCAAAATGAGAATATGCATCTTGAGAAAATGCTCCAAACAAGAGTACAACAACAGGATGATGATATTCAAAAGTTGCTAGAGACCATTTCTCATGTGTATGAAAAAGAAAGGGCATTGGCTGAAGATCTACAATACCATCTTCATCAGTACAAATCAGGCAGTAAATTGATGATGGAGCTAGAAGGGGAGCTTCTCCAATTACAAGGGGAAAGCAAAGTACTTGAAAGCGAGCTATTGGGAAGGGATTCATTGTTAGAAAAGCTGGAAAAGGACTTGCTACAATATCAGGAAGGCAAAGCAAATTGCAAGCTACCAGAAAACGAACATGATGCGGATGCAGATGCACTAAGAGCAAAACTTCAAAAGTTGCAAAATGAAGACATGCGCCTTAAAGCTAAGCTGCTAGTTGTAACTAAACAAGTTGAAAATTTGGAGAGAAGGATACTTGTCATGCAAGAGGAAAATAGGAAACTTGTAGCAGAAGTTGAGGCCAGTGCGCAGCAGGGAAGACACCTTATGCTAGCCTTGACGTTCATGAAAGCTGAAGTTAAACGTGTTGTGCACAGAACTACAAACCTGAAAGTCGAGATAGCAGACCGTAACTTGGCTTTGACAGCTAAAAATGATAACTTATGTCGGCTACAGGATCAGATACAATATCTGCAGTTGAAAACTGGAGTGGAAATTGAAGAACACCAGCAGAGATCAGAAGATCGAAGTTCAGAACTTGCATCAGAAAATCTAAGCTTAGAACTTGCTAGTTTACATGAGAAGGTAGTAATTCCACAGGAAGACAATGTGGCAGAAAAGAACCGGGAACCCATAGTAATTCTACAGGAAGACAACAAGAAGCAAATGCAATATTTTGTGGCAGAAGAGGAGCGAGAAACCATTAGGCAACTTTGTTTTTCCTTGAAATATCTTAAGGCGAAAAACGAAAAACTAGAAAAGTCGCTGAGATCTTTCAAAGTACGGCTACGAATAAGATATAGGAATTCACATTCAACTTGGAGATCTTGTTTAGCTCCTTGGTACAAACCATCTCAGCGAAAAATATCCTGAAGTGCAATGATTGTTTTGGAGGTGAGAAAGTGTAACCACTAGTTGAGATTTTAGATGGAATACCGTCTTGTATGGATGAGTACTCTTGAGAAATTTGACATGTATATTTTAGCTTCATTCTTGTATTTAACGTTCTCTACTGATGAAGTCGTTATTTTTCCTAGAAAATAGTAGCTCATTCTTTACCTCAAGTTTTATGTTGTTGATCCATATCCCATAACCTATGAGGTGATTGTAGGTTTTAAAACATGACTTGTTGGTCCATACGCCATATCTATTAGGTAATTGTAGGTTTTACAACATGACTCATCAATGTGTTGCTACAATGTTTATGTAGTTGTTAGAGAAAGAATGGAGAAACTTGAAGAGGCCATGAAGTTTGTCATTCTTGGATTTACATGCACAAGGAATCATATTCATGGTATTATACCTACACCTATGCTTTTTTTTAGAAGATAAGCATTTTGCCTTGTATCTAGCCACCTTATCTAACCATTTCAAAAACGACGTTTCTAGAATGTTATATGTAGGAGACATGTGCAATGATACTAGATTTAAGGAAATTCTTACTGATATCAGTGTATATTTTGCTTGGATTGCACCCCATTGTTGTGTTTTTTAATCCTTTGTGGTAGTGATCGTTGAGTGTTGGCCAAGAGATATACATTTTTTGATAGATTCTCATGCATTCTTAGGTTCCAATCAAAGTTCCAATTAAAAAGTTGCCTAAGATCTCTTTCATTCATTCTTAGGAAACTTTTGCAATAAAAAGATGACTTTTGGTTTGAGAATGCTCATCCGACATTTTAGAGAGCGATGGATTGATGTTTAGAAAATGCCACTAGCCATGTTCTTTTGACTACATTTTTTAATACTAATCATGCCTTTGTGCAAATTTAGAACAAGAAAAACTAATCGACCCCATATTCCATCTTTTGAGCTGCTACTTCCTGGTAGTTTTCCTTTTCTTTAATTCCATGCAACTTCATTTGTTTTTTTTTTCATGCACAATCAGATCTATCTCCTTCATTTAATGTGCTGCCACTTTCAGCTTTATGGTAAAGGAAATGATATTTTGCTATTTTCCATCACTACAGATTTATCTATGTTTTATTCAAACGCGTTGCATTCCAAGCCATTAAACAGCAAAAGGCTTGCACTATTGGCTTGGTTCTTATCCTATGGCATCTCTTGTCAAGTGATACTCATGTAGGCAAGACGAAGACGAGGTCCAACGTCCATCTGGAAGTCATAAGGCCCATAATACCTGAAAATAGAAAAAAGCATTGAGGTATTCTCTACGTTCTATAGGTGCTATTCTATCCACTTTCTGCATATCCTAATGTGTCACCTTTCCCCAAGGTTTTGTTAGCTGCTTGAGAGACTGTGCGCACTTTGTTTCATTTTCATCCGATGGCTTGCACCAATCCTACAGCTAATTGTTGGCGGTTCCCTTTGAGTGATAGTCACATATATCTTTGTATCTTTTGTTCATCCATTGATACATCGTCAATGATGAGCAACTAATATGCTGACAGTGTCTGCATGGTATAACAAGAGATGGTTGTTGACTTGGAATGAGTTTATATTGAAGTTTTTTCTTCCATTGGGACCGTGTCATTTGGCAAAAAGGTAGCTTCTATTCTTCCTTCGGATCTACAAGACCTTGCTCCCCAGCTTTGGATGGGTCATGGCAGTGTCAAAAGGAGGAGTGCTACTATAAATTGGCAATATAGAAGAGCTTTCACACTAGGCTAACACTTGACTTCTTATGCTTTTGTGAAGTCTTATAGAACAAGAATTTTGAAGACATCTCTCATTTAGTTATCTCTAGAAGATGCATTTGCATAAAGAGCCAAAGGAGGACATTCGATTGACATCATCTAGGCATTTCTTCAAAGCAAATTGGCCATTACGACTTCTAATCAACATTTGAAGACTCAAAGTCAATATTTGAAGAAACAAAGACCACTTTTGAAGATCCCAAAGTCAAAGATTGAAGACTCCTCGAATTCTATGGTACTTTGCATGATTCAACTTTTGATATGATGTTCTAGTACAAGAGGCATGATTTACTCTACTCCAAGGCTATTCTAGTTCTAATTCTATCCATAAAGAATTGTTCACATCCTATTCTCTCTGAACTCCTAGAACATTGCCATTTGTAAAGACTAAATTTGGCAAACTCCCTTTTCTTAGTCAAAATACACCCACCATCATCACACTTTATAAAAATTGCTATGTTCCATCATTTTTTTCCTTATTCTAAGATTCAAAGCAATTGTCCCTCTCTAGAGAAAAAAAGAAAAGAATGTCCACCTTGAGATGTTAATTCAAAAAAGCGGCAAAAACTAGCCTCAAATTTTTAAGATCGTATATTTATATGCAAATATTATTGAACGAGGAACTTTAATTGGAGGGTTTTTTTCATGTTGGTTTAGAGGGTTTGATGTGTCATTTAATTACAAAAATTTACGAGAAAGAAACTTCAATACAAAAAACTTCATACAAATTCTAAGTTCTTTCATTTAAAGAATTTGAGTGAAAAAACCTTCAACACAAGAAATCCTTTGAATATGTTTGATATCCATAGCAAAGGATCTAAGCCATTACTAAAGTAATGAATAAAAATATGAAACATAGTGATTGGCATGCAGTCATAGAATTTTATAAATGGTTTGGGCCGGCCGATTAGGGCAGAACCAATGTTTGATTGATTTAAGCAGAGTATCTAAAGCAAATTGATAACATATCCAGGTTGGTTTCATATGCAGGTAGCACCTTAGCAGAGCATATAATGTCAACAGATTTAACAGAAGATCAAAACATAATCATTATTCTCTTTTATCGTCTTGGCTTTTTTGTGGATATAATGTAGGCATGTGAAGTAATAGAGATAATTGGAGGCTAGCTATTGCTGGCTACCTTTACTCAAATAAGCACAAGGGAGTTTGTTTTACTATTATTGCTTCCATTCTTATTCTATCGGACAATCAAAACAAGAAAGAAGAAGCATTTCATATCCTTGATGTTTATGTATTCTCTGCTTGCAATTCAAGTAATCTTCCATAGATACAGATTGCATCATAACTTGATACCACATACATCTTGATCTAAATATATGAAATATCATGCTAGAAAAGTGTTGCTTTCTCGCAATGCCCCCCAAAACATGTTAGCTCCATCAACGCAGCCAAAGACAAACTCGAGACCAAAGAACTTAAGCAAATCTCAAAGTATATGAGATAGGTTAAGCCTCACTCTAATGGCATCATACATCACTAACATAGTTCATACCATCATAAATTCTTGCACCAATCCATTAATTTCATTCGAGATTATAGAAATTGAGATAACACATGTGAGAATCACATAATCATACTCAAAATATCATACTTCAACATAATAATATTCAACTGATAAGGCACTCAAAACTTCAAGAACTTTGCCCAGATGCCATCTAAGAGGATGTCTTTTTCTCAAAAATTTCAACATATACTTCCAATTTCTTTTGGAGCTTTGCCTCTAACCTATAAGAGTGTAGACAATCCAATTTTAGTAGTCACGATGGCGTTGGCGGCATCTACACCGGCACTTAAAGTTCCACTACTACCACTGGTTGTAGTGGAATCTGTTTCACCAACTACATTGAACCAACATTAGTGGCATTATTACTTGTACTCGCCATTAAGCAGATGCATTAGAATCAATAGTACCGTCATTTACTAGTTCGTAGAGGTTCTCATTTTCCAGCAACACTTTTTTTTTTTTTTTTATTGAAGGCGTTGTATATATTTAAGTAAGTAAAAAATTTTAACGGAATTAGATAGAGATATATCTATAAATAGTTTTGACTGTATTATCTTTGATCCATCGGATAAGAATCCTCTTTTAGTAGCAGGATCTGAGGTTGAAGTTAGTAATTTTCCTTCCTTTTCCTTTGACTGATATGCTCAGAGTGCAAAATATGCATATACAGGACCCTGCTTTCGCCATATTATATCTCCCCTTAGCATCTTTTGCTTTGCATATCAAAGCTCTCCTGATATCAGTGTTCTGATCACAGCAGCAGTTGCACATGCAGGGTTCTTCATGCCCGAGTGTATTGGGTGAGCCGAATACCCTAGTCCATTCCTTATTCGCTTCCAGATTGATTTTCTTCCATTTGATTCTTTTCATCAGCATAAACATTATTCCTGCATATAAGAGATCCATTAGTTTGATAATCCTCCAAGAATCCAGTCTATATCATATTTGATCTGTCTAATTACGCCCTCCGGATGGATAATATCAAAATTAAATATAAATTCATTTCTTCCCTTCCATATTCTCCATAGGAGGATGTAGATCCTCCAATCAGTTGGGTTAGCTGGAAGGAAGAAGTCCAGGGAGCTAAGAGAGACAAGATCATATCCAAAGTAGGCAGAGGCTAACTCCAGAACCCACTCAGCCCAAATACAGGTTCTAAACAGATGGTCCTCGTCCTCCCTGTTTACCATACATCTGATGCAAATATCATAGTCAGCCATGTGGAGTCTGTGCCTCTTCTTGTTTGTGGCCAGGGCCCTGTGTCAGAGTTGCCACATGAAGGACTTGATCTTAGGATAAATGGGGCTGGACCACATAAAAGTGAGGTTCCTAATGCATCTGTCCGGGTCGGTCTGCCACTTTTTGTGAATAGTGATTTCCTGATTTCTCATCAGATACTTGTAGGCTTTCCTAACTGTAAATGTCAACAAACCGTTATGATTCCAGTTAATACCATCAGTGGACCAAATACCATAGGTCAAAGTGGTGCAAATATTGTTATACAGGAACTTGCAATCTTCTCCTTCATCTGCTAACAGAGAGTTGTCGAAGGGAATCAGCCCCTGATCGTTAAACATATTGTGCACGTAAACAATGCCTTTAGAGCTCCATTTTCTGACTTGATCTGGAAAATGACAGGCTAAGCACAAACTATTATTATTAGTAATCATAGCCAGATTCCAAAAAATAGTCTGGTCCATTGACAGGCCCTCCTTCCAGGTATACATACTTCTAACTTGATTCCAGGCCTTGATCCATTTCTTCAGAATGCCAGGAGTAGAATTGGGGATGGTAAAAGGAAAATAAATAGCATGGGGATTTGCGTGCATTTTGATTTGCCTCCACCCGAAGGGGTGGCACTTGTTTATATAATGCTGGATGATAATAGAAATAGGATGCTTGATAAGCCCATAAGCAGCCTTATAAAAATATTTAGCTGTGAGGGCAATCCCCTGCTTCTCGATATTGATGACACCTTATCCACCATCCATCTTTTTTTTGCAGCACTCTTCCATGGACACAGGGGTCCAGCACCTTTTGTTTTGGCCAGAAGAAATAAACCTCCCGATAATACCCTGAAGCTTGGAAGAAACTTTCTTAGGAGCAAGAATAACAGAAGATTGATAGACGTGAGAAGAATAAATGACAAAATTAGCTATGATAGCCCTTCCATTTTTAGACAAATATTTAGAATTGAGACTATCAACTTTTTTTTGAACCTTCTCAATGATCCCATCCCAGATGTCTGAGGGGCTGCTCTTAATGGCAAAAGGGATCCCAAGGATCTTAGATCTAAAAGTAGGAGGGTCATACTTACAGTCAAGGAGAGCAGCTGTTTGCACTCCTTTTACCTGATTTCTTGCCATCACTCTTGATTTGGTTCGATTGATCTTACATCCAGAGGCTACTCCGAATTGATCCAGAATTATTTGAGTGTTGATGATCGAATTTGCATCCATAGAGACCATGAGGAATGTATCATCTGCGAAATGCCCGTTCAGAATTTGATCCATTATATTGTTGCCAGGGAGCGAAAGCCCTTGGATCATGTTAGTATTCTTGGCCTCTTCAAGTCTGCTATGAAGGGCCTCCAACACTTTTGATCTGCTCCTTTCAGATCTGGAAATATAGACCTCCCTGATAAACTTTACACCACTTAAAAGTGAAGTACCAAACTTGTTAGACATGATAAGATTGCAATGCTAGCTCTGATACCGCTGTTAGAACTTTGATCTACGAGCACTAATATTTTGATGAGCTAATTCCTCGAGATTGAAAGAACTCTCACATCAATGTTAAGGAATTATCCAATGTATAGAGTATGGGTAGAAGTTTGGAATATCTTGACTTTCGGAATTTCAATGGTTCAAATATAACATTGTTCAAAAGTGTATGACCAAAATATTGTTCAAAGTTTGGCTCAAACTATTGTATATTGAAATCTCTAAAAAGTCCAAGCACCATATTCTAGAATCTCAGCTAAGTATTCTGCAATTTCAATCATTTCTGAAATATTTATGATCGGCTTTAAAATTTCATTTCATCTCTATCTTTTTATATTTGATTTATGTTGACTTGCCAAGATAGTCAATTTTCAACTTGGGTTTCAAATACTTGTGACCGTTTCATTTGACCACATCCACCTTCTTATTGATAATAGGATATTTGTATAGAAAGAATGTTATATAAGCCATGTCCATTGTCTCAACTATTTTTCTTCACACATTTAAGCTTGAAATATAAATGTCTCAAGATCAACCTCTGAAATTCCAAATCCATGCCACAGATATTCAATCATATAATTTTCCATAGGACTCCTGAACAAATAAAGATCTATGAGCAAACGAAGATCTCTTTGAGTAAATATTAAACTTGATAATTAAACATGAAAAGATATTGTAGAGCCAAAAACATGTACATGAGAGTAGATAAAAGATGAATTAGAAGGAATATGAGTCCAGAAAGTAAAATAGTTATGGAAATATGGTTGTAAGATTAGATTCTAATTTTCTTTCCTAGTCTGCAAGTTCAATCAGTCGATCCGAGTTACATGTGGCCCTCAAATGAATCAGTCCCATAACAATTAGCTCTTTCCTATGATAATAGCAGCATTCTCTATAAAATTTGACTTGTGCATCTGCCATCTTTCTGTGTTCATATCCTTAAACGAGAATAAAATATGCATCAACCAAGTTTTCTTGTAGAATTCTTCAGACTGTATTACTTCCCTATCTCCTCTAATTCTTAAAGCAAATTTTCTTTAACGGTCTCTGTCCAATAACTATAATCATACTCATTCTGAAATGAGGTTATCAATCCACTATACTTTCTAACATCTGCTTCATCAAACGGAAGGTTAAGTTTGGACTTGCAATTCCCCGGGTAATCTAGCATAAAACGATATTAGTATTACCAAAGTCCTCATGGAATTTATGCTTGAAAGAAGTATATAACCAGAATAATCTCTCCGAATGTTCCATAGTGTATCATAATGATTCTCATTACATTTACTTTTGTGAGCGGTTGCAGCGAGCTCTATATAATTAATTACTTGCTACTTAATCCATACTATAGATACATTATGACCACATGCAAGCATCTATTCCTATGCTTTCAAACATTTTATGAAGCAATGAAACAAATGGTATTTCTATATGCATCATCATTCAAACCGCCACACCTGAGGTCATGGGTTCACACCTGGCCATATCAGTCTAGTAATGGGGACCTTAAAAATCCATTGTCCCGAGGCCACAGGTTCAAGCACGACCAATTGGTCCTGTGGTAGAGACCTTAGACTCGCCATATGTACTCTATAATTGCATGCAAAGCAGCTCCTAGCATATCGCGCCTAGGTAGTGGATTGGTTTCCATGTGATACTTAGAATAAAGTGATGTAGAATGTACTCATGATGTTATGATGAATAGAATGACGTCCTTCAATTAAAAAATAAAATAATAATAATAATAATAATAATAATAATAATAATAATAATAATAATAATAATAATAATAATAATAATAATAATAATAATAATAATAATAATAATAATAATAATAATAATAATAATAATAATCATCATCATCATCATCATCATCATCATCTTTTGAGGCTTGTGCATATGAAATGAAACTCAAACGACTACTAGAAACTATTGAATATCGGGCAGATAAAAATATATTCTGTAGTTTCATATATATTGACCTAAACGTCACTAAGATCATTTACCTGAGATTGATGTCTGTAAAAGGTTTCCATATTATGAATACTCTTATTAACCATTAGCCAGTAGGAATTCCAAACATTCTTATATAATTTGATCTCTGTTTCAAAGGATATATTTCAATATCTATTGGCTTTGGAAGAGGGATATGAAATTGACAAGTAATCATAGATATGTAACACCTTGTAAAGCCTTCTATCATCGAAGGACCAATCATTGCCACGATAAAATTAGCATCAAGATTGACATTTGATAATAAGCTTATAGAATATGGTTGAAAAGGATCCTATCCATAGAAGCGCCCCCTAGTTTTAGCTTTAAGTCTCATCCAAAAAATCCATCTATTATAAAACCACTAGAAAAAGTGCCCAGCGTTTGCTGGGCTTTTCTTTGGGATTAAATTCCAAAGTTAATAAAGATATGGTCAAGAATGTTAATTGACATATATGATCGTTTTCTCTTAGTAATTTTTTATTGAGTTTAAGGAATACAACATATGAGGCAAGCTAATCTTCATATGTCCGCAACAATCCATAGCAGAGTACAACTTAGTTGTGCCAGAAATTGTTCTACCAAAATGTCGTAAGTGCTAGTGTGCTAAATGTCTAGGTCATACCATGCAAGTTGTGTCAAAATTAATTACACAATTGATAAATGCAATTGGTAACATGAGTCTTGTAGCATAATAAAGCCTGATTTCTAACACAGTCCCAGAAATAAAGTCTCCATTCTTTGTGCTTGGATTTGAAATGGTATTAATACATATGCATACTCCTGTTGCAATGGCTTAAAAATTGTGCCAAAAATATCACACAGTACTCCAATGAAGAGCCAAGATGTGAGAACCTACAAAAAGGGACTAAGAGAAAATGCAAATGCGCAACCGAAAAAGGAGACATATAGAGAAAAAAATACTCATTTAATAGAGCAGCTTATAAAAGTGTACATTTTCCTTGAATATTAGAGACGTATTGGAATAAAATCAATCCTATGCATTTGGAAAAAGTTGAATCCTTAATAGTTGCAAAATGGCGAGCCCTCTTATAGTCCACATTCCTTTTCCAAGATCACATTTGTGTCAACTTGTCCCTTTAATGATGATAAATAATTTTGTTCATTGCATCAAGAACTTGACAGTAGAATTGCCAACTTTATATCCACAACTGATCAGATCACTAACAGGTCTACAACTAACTAAACAACTACTAGGCTCAGTCTTCTACTTATGTAAAACAAAGGTAAAACAAATGCAAACAAAACTTTCCTCACTGCACAAATGGACCTTTGGAGGATATGTAAAATTATGTCTTCTATATGTGCAAGTAGCATCTAACCTTGCATACACAATTCCAAGACTCAAACATGCCAAATGTAGTTCAATGCGAAGGCTTCAATCATTTATGCAAATTGGCACATACAGAACTTAACAGTGCAATATCAAGTCATTTTTGGATCTACAATACCAGGACAACATGTCTTATGCAGAGTCAAAACGAAAGTTGGAGAAAAGCGCTTAAGCTCATTTCATTTTTCTATGTCAAGCGAGGACATGAAACATACAAAACCAATGTATTTGAGTTTTGCAGCTATAACGTGCTTGAAAAGAAAGACTCTAGGAACAACTTTTGCAAATGCAAAATGCAAGCTAAAATGCATGAAAAAAGCAAAAAGATAGTCGATTCTTACTTTAGACGATGGCCGATCCTTATAGTAGAGCCTGGACATGCATGCTACATACAGAAGTTAATGGATGGTATTGGACTCTAGCTTGCTTCCAACGCAGCCAGAAATGTAGCACTCAAACAATTGAACAGTAGCTAGTTCAAAGAAGGAACAAAGATATAAAGAAGGAACAAAGGTACTCATGCATTTTAGAAGTGCTGCATCTGAATTTCAGAGTTGTTAAATGAGATTTGAAGAATGAGAGTAGTATCAAAGCCACTACAAGAGGATGGGGGGTATAGTGTCAACCCTTATGACAAGCCATAGGTCTAGCGTCAATTTTGTGTCGACTGCTACTATCTTGACACAAAGTGCTTGTGTTGTGTCAAGTTTATGTCTAGTGCATAGTGTCAAACATCCCGTCCAACGCAATGACATCCTTTTGTCAACTTTTTTGTCGCAATTTAAGTTGGTTATTGCAACAACTTTTGAACAATATTATAACTAAGATGTAACAACCTTTTCTTAAGGCTTGTAACAAAATGGTATCCAAATTTTTAACTATTATTTCAACTGAATTGTGAGAAGCATATGTCCAATTTAAGTGGGTTGTTGCAACAACTTTTAAACAACATTATAACTATGTCGCTACAATATTTTCTTTAAGACTTATAACAGAATGCCATCCAACTTTGTGTCTAGTATTTCCACAAAATTGTGTTGTGTATTCATACATAAGATATAGTACTGCACCAAGGGATATTACTTGGTACGATTGAAGAATGATTTGGATATCTAAGAACTAGTTAGATGAAGGGGAATAGTAAATGGTGAACAATGTGAACAAAGGAGCAAACCTATTAGGAAGGCAAGATCCATCAAATATGAGATACTTAAATGTACATAACATATATCGAAACTCCAGGAACTACTCTTTATATGACGAATAAATGAATTCATAGAATTGCAAGAAGGTGCAAACAAATGCCAGTCCAATTTAGATTGCTCTTGTAGGCGGCATCTCAATGGATGGACGCTTCCCCTTGAACGATGATCCTGGAGGATGAGTAGCAAGAAGAGGAACCTCTAGTTTCTCAAGATTTACAAGGAATTAGCGATAGTTCCATAATTTAGAGACGACA
This sequence comes from Isoetes taiwanensis, assembly GCA_021234155.1. Classification (NCBI taxonomy): domain Eukaryota; kingdom Viridiplantae; phylum Streptophyta; class Lycopodiopsida; order Isoetales; family Isoetaceae; genus Isoetes; species Isoetes taiwanensis. The sequence goes on along the minus strand of JAJEKV010000012.1, from coordinate 6,707,681 downwards.
AATTTGGAAAGACAACACCCAATATCAAATGATCTAAACCATAGTAGTAATTGCAATAAGATTATAATGTTGATTATTCATATGTGAACACATCAATTTGTTCACCTACATCATGCTCAATGTCATCTATTTCATCATCATCTAGATGTAAACGAAGAGCCAAACCTCTAATTGCTTCAGAACGATCATGTGCATGTCCAATAATTTCTTCGTCTTCAGTGTAATCCTCATCATGAACATGAACATGGATTGGCGAATTAAATGGAGATCGGAGCACATAATTCGCATCTTTATCAACCTCCTCTCTTCGTGAAAGTGCTAATGGCGATTCGAAAGAAACATGTTCATCCATATGATCCTCATGCAAATTACTTTCGAGATAACCTTCTCCTAAATATGCACCCTCCTCTTCAATGTCTTCTCCTTCTCCTTCTCCTTCTCCTTCTCCTTCGTCATGCAATAATATGTCATCATCATTATTAGTGATGTCTAAAACAGCCTCTTGGTGGCCACCACCACCACCACCACCATCAACATCATCAGCATCAGCAGATAAAGCAATTATACGTCGAGCTCTTGGTTGACAATGTATGACAATCCACCAGTTTGTGTCATTAGGATTCTCATGGATAAATATCTGCTCAACCTGACTTGGAAACACGAAAGGTTCTTTCATTTCAGCCAATATCTTTGAAGAATCCACTTCTATAAATCCAGATGGATGAGTCCTAACTGTCTTGCCACGACCTCTATATACAACTTTGAACCATCGTGCCTTCAAGACATTGACATGAAATCTGCGATAATCCAACTCAATAATGTCTGTCAGGATTCCCACATAATCCAGGTTACTCTCCAGAAGGTTGCGATCCCTGTTACTAGATTGACTTTTTTGTTCAAATTCTGCGCTGATCCCTGAATCAAATGTAACCCTACACTTATCAACGTTGTTGATGCGAAGATGCTGTCCATATGCCCACATTGAAGTATATAATCGCGCCTAAAACCAAATTATGATAGTTATGAGTAATACAGTATAAAGAGAATGAAATTTAGGACCAGAGATTTATAATTTTTTACCTTCTTGCTACAACCAAGGGCAAGCTCATAATCATCATCCGGAATACCTTGGCCCACGATCTTTAGCTTCGGTCCATACGAGCCAACAACCATGCATTATCCATAACATCTGGTAAACTAGATTGTCCCATTGATCGTCCCGTTGACCTTCTATGTGCATCCTCCTTAGCAATTTCATATATGTCCCTCCATGGTTGCAAACTTGCAGTATTATTAAGGACAAATGTGCTTATAGCAATGAGCATGTCATCACTCAAACTCCGTTCTACTCCATTGCCTTGTAATACTTCTGACGTAATCTCTTTGAGTTCTTCTTTTTCCCACAATTTAGGAGCATCTGGATGGCATGAGATAGTGGCATCATTTAGATAAAATAATGTTTCTTGGACAAGATGGCCTTCACCATGCAACCCTCCAGGTTTTGCCATTTGACGACAAAGTTTTTGAGCACCTTCATGTAGCGCTCTAGAAAGAACATCCATCTGCTGGGAGCAGGTCCTGCCAACCTTATCTCATTTGGAATATGCATCAAGAGATGTACCTATGTATGTAAGCACCTTGTTAATTAGCGTATAACTGCTAGAAATAAAATTGAACTCGTAGTTGCTACGTATGATTGCATAACATTTCTTTAGTAGTACCTGGAGGTCAAGAAAACTAGTGGGAAATTCCTTTTCAATGTCACAAAGTAGTATAATCACTTCCTCCTCTACTTTTGATATCTCGGCCACTTCAATTTCTTTGGAGGAGACCCACCTTGCAAATTTACCCAATCGAAATATAATACTCCTTACTTGTGGAGTCAAGAAGTCGCCTATCACACATGGAAGTATATGCTGCAAAGTTCACGAAGTATCATTGCATGCTGCAATACAATTTATTCCAAGAATTGAAAGCACAAGAACCAAAGTATACCTGAAGAAACTTATGCCAATCATGTGTCTTTAATCCAGCGAGGCTACCTTTTTTAGTAAATGCTTTTCTCAAAGAAGCCCCATATCCGGTTGGTGTGCGCACCTTTGCTATCCTCTTGTTCACTTCGGCCTGTTGTTTCTTTCCTAGAACCCATGCACCTTGTTTCCACGTCAGAGTCTTCTTGCCTACCCTCCTGATGGGCCAATATTTCTTTTTTATTTTTTGCTCTTTCAGATCCATCCTAGCACCCAAGGTTTCCCATTCTCCTGTTAAATGCTGCCAAAGAGAATGAGCAACATTCTTGAAAATATGCATAGGGTCTAGTAAATGGACCAACTCCAAGTCAGTCCAGTACTCCAACCTATAAAAAATTGATAACCTCTTCATTCCAGGAGGAGTTTTTGCATTGGAATCCTTATAACCAGTCAAATAATCCACATTGGGATTCAGCTCCTGCCAAGCATCCAACCAATCTTTGGGTGTCCATCGCTTTGGCTTCGGCATCTCATTAGAGCCACGTGCAGAATGGCCCTCTGGCAAGTACTTTTTATGCCCCAAATATATTTGTTTCTTCAGATGTTTTGACCTATAAGAGGTTAAGCTAGTCCCACAAGATGGGCATCCACATGCACCACTTGTTTGTAGACCTGCAATAAAAATGGAAGGTAAAGTACTAGAGTAATAAGTAATATGATTTTGCACTCTTACTATATCATACACGAAGCTTGAAAAAACACGGATAATCATGAAGAGTAAAGCATAACATCCCATGGAATGTAAAGTCATGTGGAGTTTTAGAGATGTCGTACATATGCACTCCCTTCCACAAAACTTCAAGTTCTTCTACTAAAGGTTCTAAGTATACATCCATATTTTTCACTTTGTACTTTCCTGTAATAGCCCATTTTATGCTTAATGCAAAGTAAAAATAACTCATATACACATACGTACCTGGAATGATCAAAGTCAGCATGATGTGGCCAGGTTTTGTGGCCATCCATGGTGGGATATTATAATTCACAATCGCCACAGGCCACACACTATGCGAGGATGATCTAGTCCCCCATGGGCAAACACCATCAATCCCTAGCCCAAGCCTAACATTGCGAGGTTCCGATGCAAATATGGGCCACCTCTCTTCTATATATTTCCACAAAGTCCCATCAGCAGGTATTCTCATTTTTCCATCAGTGCTACGATGCCGTGCATGGTAATCCATGTAATCTGCTAGGGTTGGTGATCGAAACATATGACGAAGGCGAGGAATTATAGGCATGTGACGTAAAACCTTCCGTGCCACCTTTGTCTTCCTACCTTCTTCATAACGTGCTTCTTTACACATTGGACATGAATCATGGTTTGCATAGTCTTTGCGAAATAAGATACAATCATTGACACATGCATGCACAATATTATACTCCAGTCCCAAGGATCGTAATAGTTCTCTAGCTTCCCGCCTAGATTTTGGAAGACAATGACCATCTGGTAATATCTTATCAAGCAAGCTATAAAAACATCAAGTAAGTATATCTGCATATGAACCCCCCTCCCACACCAAAATAAAGAATGAATTATATGTACATACCTGAAAAGTTCGGACACACTATTGTTGCTCCAACCAGATTTGTGTTGGAGATTTAGAATAAGCATACATGTGGCAAGGCGAGATACACGGGCATTTGGGAACAATGGTGTGCTTGCCTCATTATGGAGATACGTTGCCTTATCAATGCATGGCTCATCATCTACTTCAGGGGCACCATCATTTTTTGGACCACTATTGGCTTCTTGGTTTATTGGAAAAAAATTTGTGATCATATCATGAATTCCCTCCTCACCAACAAAAGTACTATGCGAGCTAGACGCTTCACTAGGTGACTATATGGCCACATAAAGATGTATAAGAAGTGAATATAAATGGAAGAATGAAGATACACAAGACATGTTACAAGCGACGACAAAACTTACGTTTTTCTCCCATTTGGAAAACATAAAGAAAGGAAGATAGATGTGATACACTCACAATATTTGCATCACGTTCAAGGTTATTTTCTTCATCAAGTTGCGTTGGTCGATTGCGACATATTCCATACTTTGCTTCATGATCCTGTCGAATGCGATATGAACGACTTGTCTTGCCATTACATTTATTGCACCAACAAGTGCCTCGACGAAGGTAGAGAACTTCTGTCGGGTCTCTCCTAGCCCTTTTCCTAGATCTTCGTCGGGAGGAGGATGATGAATTTGATGAAGAGGAGGTTGAAGAAGATGATTTGGCCACCTGGCATGGCAAACAATCGTTCCCACTATTGTAGCTACTAGTTCCGGAGCTCGTCATTTGACATTTGGAAATGGATCTAATGACACAAAAACCTATGGTCAGAATATTGCCTAGCAAAAAATAAAATAAATCAAAAGTAAAAAAAAAACAACATTTCAATTGACATTTTGAAATGGATCTAGTGATACAAACCATGGTAAAATATTGACCCCAAAACATTTTACATTTGCAAATGTAGTGGCACAAGACCCATGCTATAAATATTGCCTAGAAAAAAATTGAAAGTAAACAAGGTGCTGCGCACGGAGGGTTGCCCTCCATGGCCGGAGGGTGAAGTGGCTTAAATCATAGTTCAAAGTCATGTTTTGACAACCAATTCAAATTGCTATTTCAAGACAATAGAATACTTGATACTTGATAACATATGAAACAATGTATGAAGAATCCAAATAGAGAAATCAGAGGGGGGGAGGGCGCAAAAAAACTTAGGAATTGTGAATTGTTTTGTATGCTAATTTTGTTCAGGGTATGGAGGAAGAACTCGATATTTTAACTTGAAGAAAGTTGCTAAGAATTTAATAGCATGAAATACATGGAAGTTGCTAGCAAAGTAGAGCTGCTTAAAAATGCGAAGGCATGTCTTTTGTTGCTCAATAGTTATGGGTCATGTTTTGAGCCTAGGCCCTGTCGAAGGCAATGATTTGGAGTCCGTGGTTGAGCTCGAACGTGCATTTACCTTGGCTCTTCAGTACGCTTTGGCGCAATGATCGAGGATCTCTTCATTGTAACTAATGCACCTAATGGGTAACCGAGAAATTTGTCAAGCAATGCTCCTACCATTGTGACATGTAGCATCTTGGATGCAGTGTCGATATCATCGACCATTGTTAACTCTTCTGCCATGTCGTTGTTCCCGCACGTGTCGCAGAGACTGTCCGACACACTACCTTGTTGCAAGCATTGCACGTCTTGAACACCTTGACATGTTTGAGCCTAGGTGGCATGCTGGAGCCGAGGTGGCATGTTTGAGCCACCTTGGCATGTTGGAGCCTAGGTGGCATGCTGGAGCCCGCGTGGCATGCTTGGCATGTTGGAGCATAGGTGACATGTTTGAACCTATGTGGCATATTTGAGCTACCTTGGCATGCTGGAGCCTAGGTGGCATGTTGAAACCCTCCTGGCATGTTTGAGCCTAGGTGGCATGTTTGAGCCACCTTGGCATGTTGACTTTGGCTAACTTTGGTCTGAACAAATAGCAACGGCGTATGAAATGAGAGAAAATGATGTGTTAAGCTCAACTGTGGCAGAAGCGACCTCGAAATCCGGTGGCTATGGCGATTGGAGGAGGCGAAAAAAGCATAAAGAAAAGTTGGAAGAAACATTGTCCCCAAAAATGGGTAAATCCCTAATGTTTTTTAAAACATATAAAAAAAATATTTTTATACGTCGAGTATACTGCGGTGCCGAGGTGGTTTTTTTACTCTAAAATCATATTCTAAACTCTTGCAAAACAATCGCACCTCCCTCAAGTGCCCATTTCTTTCTATTCCATAACTAAGATCGAAGAAGAGACACTTGGTTTTCATGCTGCACAACCGAAAATAGAAACAGTATGATCTTCAGCCGCACAAAAAGCACCGTTGAAGCCAAAAAAAATAATAATAAAAACCTGAGAGTAAAAATGATTGCAGAACTCTAAATAGTCGCTATTTATATCTTAGGGGCGTATATCCATTTAATTTAAAATGGAATATACTCGTAGAGGTAGTGCCATCTACATTACCTAATTGCCTACAAATAATGTTAGCTAGTTTCAAATCTCTATGGACTCTACAGGCAGTAACAAAAGCCAGCCACACGAGAACATCAGGTTCAAAAGGCATTGCATCAATGAGGTCCTTTGCTTCTGCCAAATTTCCTGCATGACCAAGGTGGTCAACCATGCATGCATAATGATCATTTGTTAGTTTTATCTCATAAAGATGACCCATGGCAATAAAGCAATTGTAGCCCACATCCAGCAAACTAACATGACCATAAACCAACATGACCATGTGCAACAAGGAGAGAAACTAAGACTAGGTTGTCTGGCTTGAAACCATTGGAGAGCATTTCTTTGAATAGTTTCATCACATCATTGCCACATCCATTTTGGGCATACCCTGAAATCAAAGATATCCAAGTAACATCGTCTTTTGCGGACATTTTATCAAATACATGGCGGGCATCATCAATGCACCAATCAGAGAATTCTCCAAAATGATATCTGAATCAAGTCCAAGTTTGATAACGTCATTATGCACATGTCTCGCGCATTCTAAGCCTCCTAAACTCGAACATGCACTAATTGGAATTGCACTCAGATATGTCACCTTGTTTAGTTCTAGATCATAATGTTGCTTTTGATGATATAGCTTGATGGCATTGCTGGCATCTCCAAACTGAACTAAACCAGAAAGCATTGCAGTAAAAGAAACCATATAAGGAGATGGCATTAGTTTGAATACTTGCCATGCATCATCAATGCTTCCACAAGCAATATACATGGCAATGTTGCTGTTACTCACAAATATTTCTGAGTTCAGTCCAGCCTGTATTCCGTAAGCATGGATGAACCTGCCCCACTGCAAAGTAGTTCCAGAAGAACATCCACAGAGCATGCTAACAAAGGTAGCCTGATTTGGCTCTAGACCACTGTGCAGCAATTCAAGGAAAAGTTTAAGGGCTCCAAACCCATTCTGATTTTCAGCATATCCTGAAACCATCGATGTCCGTGATACAACATCCCATTCCTGTAATCAAGCCCAAACATGTCTAACTGTATATTAAATTTCAAAAGATGGGAATGGAGAATTTTGACAAACTCTACTGCACTTCCACATGCATTCAGCATTTTATGTAGGTGACTCTATTTGGAGTAAAATAATACTGCATTTCATGTAAGAGCCTGACTTCTGTTGCCATATTTAGTATAACTAGAAATCATGACTGTCCATGAAACAGCATTCTTTTCTGGAATTCTATCAAACTGCCAAGCATCTACAATATTCCCATATTTTACATACATGGCAAGAAGTGCAGTGCCAAGAAATACCTCTAGTTTCAATTTATTTCTCAGGAGAAGTGCATGAAGAAGCTTGAGCCTTGATTAGTACAAGAACTTAACATTGTCAGGTACGTTATTTTGCTTGGCTGCAATCCTATTTCTCGCATTTGAACAAACATATTTACGGCTTTTTCACCATCTCCATCTTGTACATACCCGGAGATAAGCGCATTCCATGAAACCATATCGGGGATCAAGCATTTTAGCAAATAAGCGAAAGCAAACATCATAAATGCTTCCACACTTTGCATACATATTGATAAGTGCATTCTCAACAAATATATCTATATCGTAATAGATCGATGATAAATGCATGAATGCACTTTCCTTGCTCTAAGGCATTTGCCTTGCACAGGCACATAAAATGCTAACATAAGTGACCTTGTTTGGTGCCATCCCACATTGTTGCTTCTGCTCAAAGAGAGCAAAAACCTGGTTACCATCTCCAACTTCAACATGCCCTGTAATCATAATTGTCCAGGTAAACACATCCTGATTGAACATACTGTTAAACAGAAGGCATGCATCTCTTATGGTTCTACACTTAATATACATATTAATCAGGGCGTTCCATAAGAGTTTATGTGGCCCGATTCTGTTCCTAATGATTTGAGCATGGACATGCCTTCCTTTGGTCCAAGATTGTTTCTTCAAGACACTCCTCAGAAGCAGAAATGCAATAGTTGCAATTTCCCTGATACACCAAGCCCAAATTAATATCCTCTCTATATTTTGAATCTAATCTAGCAGTTGAACATGTAGAAAAGTTACGCATGAAACGCTTGCCTGTTCTCAATCCCCAACAAAATGCAGACTTCTCATAACCTTAGCAATCTTCTATTTTCGATTACTTTGCAAAAACAGGAGAACTGGCGGGATGCCTTCTAAATAGCCTTTGCAGCTGCTGCTGTCTCTCTCAATATCCGGAGAATGATGCGGAACATTTGATGGAGCTTAACGCTCCATGTTGTTAGGGCTTGCAGCTCCTACATCATCAACTGATCCCCCAAAACTTTATCCACTACAACGAATTTATGGCAGCGGCGGCGGCAACATTTGTTTTGTTCGACAGGGGACAATTTTTGGAGTTTCTAAGCTTTTACTAATGCTGGCTTACTAGATTTCTTCTATGTAGAGTCACCTACATCGAGACTCAAATCTTCTGACCAAATTTATGTCACTAGCTCTAGTAAGAATCAAATGTATCTTGCAGTTCCGTAGCATCATGCTAGCTGCGGAATTCGTCAATAGCCTTTGACAAATTTTCACAAAAGAGCATCAGATTTATTCAAGGCGATTAGAGCTTCACGAACCCTGACACAGAGGGCCTTCAAATCCTTAACCGATTACAGATGATTACAGACGCTCCAAACTCTGTTACGCCAATAAATGATGCCAGCGGGCTTGCAGTACTCGAAGAAAGGTAAGAAAAACCTGCAACATAGCTCGAGAAGCATGTCCTATTCCATAGAACACAGAACATGGGCATAGCATCTTCGATTTTCTGGCAAAGCTTCTTCAGAGCGACTCGGAACAGGGAACATGGAAGTGGGAACAGGGGGCCGGAATGGATATGAGAACCAGTTAGCCGGTTTCCAAATGGCTGCCCAACAACAGCAGCCACCGCCAATTTACACCCCATAGTAAGTTTTTAGCAGTCATTGACATATTCCTAGCATATACTGACATATGCTTAGAATATGCCATAAACCCACATAAACAAGGGCTTGCCCCCCTAGGGGCAACCCAAAAAGAAAGATTTCATAATTCATATGCAATTTTTGAATGGATCTAGTGACACAAAAAACTATGGTAAGAATATTGCCTAGCAAAAAAAAAAAAAGTAAAAAAACAACATTTCAATTGACATTTTGAAATTGGATCTAGTGACACAAACCATGGTAAAAATATTGACCTCAAACCATTTTACATTTGCAAATGTAGTGGCACAAGACCCATGCTACATATATTGTCTAGAAAAAAATTGAAAGTAAATAAGAAACATTTCATAATTCATATGCAATTTTTGAATGGATCCATTGTAAAATAAAGCACTCCAAAAGAACCCAAAAATTTTGCTCATGGTAAAATAGAAAGTAAAAAGCTACATTTCTTCAATTGGCTCCATGGTAGAAATATTGCCTCCAAAAAATCTAAACCTAACCTAACGCAAGATAAAAAATAACAGGAAAAAAAAGGCGCGATTAAATCTTACCACTTTGGCGCCAGATCGAGGTTGATGGCCGAGTCTTGCCAATGCCTGGATCTTCTATATCTCTGCTGCTTTCGATCTTCTATGTCCCCCTTGCTCTCGAACTCGCCGGTTTGTGTATTGCTCTCAGGCTTCTACACAAGTAATTAGAAATACGTTTTGCTTATTCCTGGGTTCTCGGAGGTGTTTCCATTTTGGAATATAACCGTGTTTTTCTGTCTTTCAGTGTATGTGAATAGATCTGACAAAGGCAAAGGCGTAGCCACAGAGGCGTCCAATGCAGAACGACTGTCCACCTTTCTTGCTAATGTTCCAGAGGATGTCTTAAGTGCATTGATGACAGAGTTGGAAAATCGGGTACGAAGAACTCAGGAAGGGGATGATTCAAATGCATCTTTCAAGCCATCAAGAAATGAACAGGAGAGGAATATTGGAAATGAAAGGAAGCAGAAAGAGAGGTACGATTAGGTTACCTAATTAGTAGAACATTTTGTGATGCTATTTATTTTATTGCACGGTTAACAATTGTTTAATGGTGGTTCAAATCCACTGATTCCAAATCCAGATCATGATTCTTTTTTCTAGTTTTCCTTTATTTTATATTTCTACAATTATCTTCTTTCATGGTATTGCAAGACTGTTAAAGAAAGAACTTTAAGCTAGTTACACAGTTCAAAAAAGATCCTCCTACTGCCACCATTTAGAGTGGTCACTTAGCTAGGCTAGGCTCAGGCTGCTGCATTGACTGCCAGTGCATTTCGTCGCTGGTGTCCTGCAAAGGATCGGGTGTCAGTGTTCTTTACTAGAAGATCAAGGTTGTTGAATGCACGGGTTAATAGGAACCTGAGATGTCAGAATGCCACATTCTCAACAATGTTTACCTTAGCACAGAAGATGTATATGTTCACGGAATTCTGCTGACCACGATGATGCGCTCTATCTTCAGCCTATATGAAAAAGGCATGCTTTACTAAGTAGTAGACGTGAAGTAATAAAGATGTCCTTGTGAATGGCGCCCAATGTACGGGCATGGAATCTAACAAATACAAAAGATAAGCTTGCCTCTTTGAGTTTTCAAATTGAAGCGCCTAATCCTAAAAAGCTAACAAAGTTTCCCCAAGGTGATTTATGCTAAGTTTCATCCCAAGCCCTGAGCTCTGGTACCATGAATACTTTGGATCATTATTTAGAAATGAAAGAAAGATACAGCAGGATACAAGCGCCTAATAGAAACACCCTATGCCAGTCAGCAGTGTGAAATCAGCTTCTCCTTCACTGGATATTTACCCGAATGGTAAGTTTTTGGAAATAGCTCCAGGCTGCCCTTGCTAGTCTCCCAAACGTCCACCCAAATCTGCCTTCAACCATGATACCAAGAGCCTGAAAGCAAGGTGAGCTATGGACTGAGTGAGCCTAGCTAGGAGCGAAAAAGAAGATGAGATTCTGCCACTTTATGAAAGGACATGTCAGCAGCTCTAGGGAATAATAATGGCCATGACTAGATGCCTTTGCTACGGGCCAAGCTTGGAGGCAAAAGAATACCGTCTTCCTGCCACACTTTTATTTGGACTTTCTTGGTAAGATCTTTACAACCAGAGTTATTTCCTTGTGAAAGATAATCAGGATATGTTCACGTAGGATATTCAACAGATTTGATATAATGTCTATCAACATTTTCTTTTCTGTTGTGCAACCTTTGCTTTGTTATTTCAGAAATTCTGGTGAATTGTCCTGGCTTGTAAATCAGTGCACTAATCATAACACTTTTCTAACTCTGTATACATTGCCTTACGGCTCTGTGTTGGATGTGTTCAACTCGCAGTTTGCTGGTTACAGATGCCCATGCTAGAATATCACTGCCTAACTTGACACATGCCCTATGGTGATAGATTCGTGCTCAACTCACACTGATAGCTTTTTAGAGATGCCCAAGCTAGAATAACACTCTAACTTGACAATGATACACCCTGTGGTACATCTATGAGTAAGATCACTACCGACAAGATTTGAATCTATATATAGAATTGACTAGATATGTCATAGAAAATGCCGCCATTGACTGCAGGTTAAAATTCTCTTTGCCACAGCCAATGACAACTTCGATTTTGCTATTCATACATTAATCTAGTTCTGGACCCTCTTTTCCCTGTTATTCCTGACTGCCACCTTAACATTTTATATGTTCTTTTCATTATTTCATGTTTGCACTTCGATATCTTGTGTTTTATTTCATTACCCAGGCTGAAGCTATGCATCATTTCCATTCTGAACTGCATCATTGTGAATGATTGATCTGGAACATGGCAATATGAATATAGGAAGTAAATGTTTTGATGAAACTAGATTTCTCTTGTACTGCAGCATATGTGCAGCATATGCACATATGTTCTCAATTCATGTTTGAATGCAGGTATGCTTTCATAAAGCATCGGATGCCTTGAAAACGTATTGTAGGGAGGTTGATAAACTTTTTAAAGAAATAAAGCCACGTCATCTGCAGAGGACCTTGAAGTACATCTACGAGCAGTTTGGCGATGGACTATCCGAGATGGATGTCATGAAATTCTTGAAAAAGCGGTGGAAACACTGGAGGTCAGAAATTATATCACTTCTTATGCTTTAATGAACCCGTAAAAATTCTTTTTTTTTTTTGTTTAAAACTATAGAGAAAATCTTCGAAGGAATGTGCGAAACAATAACGCACCGAAACCAATGCATGTCGACGATGAAAGTTGGAAGAGGTTTGTCGAGCTTTGTGGTAGGAATTATCAACGGCAAAAAGATGCTGCTGCCAAACGCAAGAGGCAGCAGCGGAGCGGACTGGCTCTGGAGGCATTATGTCCATTAAAACTAAGTTTGTAAGTGCTTAATCACTTTGCACAATTTTTTTCAAATGCTTTTCTTTAACTTTTTGTGAATTCAAATACAATGCAGTTTCAGGATTGGGGGTCCATGCCCACGGAGGATTTGTTACAGGAAATTATAGCAAAAGGCGGGTATGAAGCATGGAGGAAGAAGATGATTGCAAAAGGCTTTGTGCCGAAAAAGGTGTGTACTTTCGATTTTCTTTCGAAATCAGTGTCTTGCATGCATTGCATTTATTATTTTCACTTGTGATAGTTGTTGGCATGATCATTGCTCAACTTTGCCTTTTAAAGTGAACTTTCCTCTTTCCTCTTCCTCATGTGTAGCTTCTGCAGCAGCCACAACAGCTCCAAGCAGCAAATGCTGATGCAAATGTAGCTTCTGACGCAAATGCTGCTGCCAATGCAGCAGCAACATAACTTTCTTATAAGCCTTATTTACTAGTAGGCTACATTAAGCAGCCATGAGTCCAAACTCCCGTTCACCATGTGTTCATACACAAGCAACTTCTCCTTTCCAAATGAACAGTATCCAAGCAAAGTTGAATAGAATTTGATGTTTCCTTCCATCCTGGTCTACGTACTTAAATTAAGCAGCAGTGAAGCAATTAGCTACTTGAATTATTAAGCTTCGCTTTTTCTGCTACTTGTTGCAATTTCTCCTGCTTTAACATCCTCCATCTTATGAACAAAAAAGAGTTGCAGCTTGTACTAACAATGCTGCCACATAATTTCTGATTCCTGCACTTATTTTAGGTTCTTGCGCATTGTTTATCCCTTTACTTCTTGTTGTGCACATTACATTGGACATACAATTTGCAATATTAATATCTTAATGGTTTGTTTCTTTGTCTTGTGAATCCTTATTGCAAAGAGTAAGTGCTATAGAAGAGCTCGTAGGTATTTTACTTTGGTGGCTGTAAATATTCATGTTTGAGCAAGAATTATTTTAGTTCTAAGTGAGTTATTTTTCAATGGCAGCATAAAGCCTTGGACTATCTTAATGGGACAAGCCCAGGTGTCATCTTTAAGATAAAACCCAAGAAGGAGAAAGAAGTTACAAACAGGGTAAGTGTATTTCATTCAATAATCGTGGTTTGTGTGAATTTAAATTAATCTTATGTTTATATATTATACATGCAGAATATTTGCTATATTGATAGTGACTCTGATAAAGAACCTGATAAAGAACAGGTATGAAGGGCTATCAAAGCGTTTGTATTACATGAAATTCTTTTAATTCAAGCTAATTTCTCCCTTGAACTAATTAGGAGGAAGACAACGATGAAGGCAAAAGAAATGAAGATGGACTCTAGAATCGAGAGGGTTGAATCTGAATTTTATTACCTTTAAGTAGTTAAAGGCCCTCCTTTTATTTAGACGTTCGGAAAATTCAATGCTCAATGCTGAATTTTTTTTTCGAAGCATGAACTCAATGCTCATTTTTGTTGTTTATGATCCTTATATATCTATAATGCAATTGATTATTTTGTTTTCTTCGAGCCATCAAACTTGTCTTTTTCTTATTATTGAAACTTGCCCGTTGCATTCGAGTAACAATGTAGACAAGTGCAATCCACATTTGAAATGATTTATTTGTGTGTTCGTATTGTTATTTTTCACTATTTCAAGAAGGGTGCGTTCTATTTTTCACAAAGTTTCGTTGATAAGTTGACACTATTTCACAAATGGTGTCTCTTTAAGTTTGCTATTACCTTGTTGTAATTTTGTCACAAGTTATAACCTAAAGCTTGCTATTACCTTGTTGTAATTTTGTCACAATTTGTAACCCAAAGCTCGTCACTACCTTATTGTAATTTTGTCACAAGTTATAACCCAAAGATAGTCACTACCTTGGTGTAATTTGGATATAAGTCATTACTCAAAACTCGTCACTACGTATTTGTAGTTTTGTCACAAATAATTACTTAACATTGCTATATGCTAGTCACAAACCATGGTACAACTCAACACAATGCTTCTTGATATTCTTGACACTAAACTGCTATCATAGGTGATGCTAATTTGTCACAATACGAGTTGCAACCTTGTCGGAAACTCTAATAGTGTCGAATTTTTTTGGTCACAATCTTGACTCAATGGTGGTCACCCCAGTGACCAATGATGACGTCTAACATAGTGTCGAGATTTTGACCATTTTGGGAACATGGTAGGTTCACCTAGTGTCAAAAAATTTGCCACTATGCTCGACACTATACCCCCCATTCTCTTGTAGTGAGCGGGTGAGAGTTGTATCAGAGCAAGAATTTATGAACAAAGTAAATACCGCACATCCCTACAACCAAATAATACCGTCCCGTTGAAAGCAAAATACCTCGGCCTTAGTTGCAGCCATGGATGAGGTTTTGTTCTGGATCTTTTGAATGAGCCATCTGCAAGAATAACCTGGTCATTTTTCCTAAAGGATGGTTGTTGGTCTTGCTCAAAAAACCAAGGCAAACAAGCCACAATTTTAATCCTCAAAATAGAATACTTTATAGAAAATGCCAGTGCAACTATACAGTTAAAGTAAGCCATTCCAGTACAAGAATTTCATGTAGGAAAGGTAAGCTTGTAAAGAGTTTTTTTTTTCATCTATAAAGTTACATGTTGCAATTGGATCAAACACTCTCCTGCGGTAAAAACGTGCAACACTTTTACTATCACATAAAACCTGAGAACTTGTACTCATGTTTGCGACTTACCGCACAAATATATTCACTTTGATCTTGCAACAGATGGTTTCGATCCTTTTTCGTAAAGGGTAGCCTTCTGGTCCACATTGCTAGTCATGCTTGTAAACTCAACATTTCTCCACATGAGTCCATCAAACGGGGTCATATCATCTTGAACATTCTAGATTTGTACAATTCATTGCTAGTCATGCTTGTAAACTCAACATTTCTCCACATGAGTCCATCAAACGGGGTCATATCAATTCATTCAGTCCTATTAATAGAAATACATTTTTCTTTTTTCTTTTTGATGAAATGTAATTGAGGTCTTGAATAATGCTGAGTGCTGATAATGCAGGCCCTTTGCAACCTAAAAGTTTTGATGCGTATATATCATTTTTAGCTATGAAATGGAGTTCCCATGGTAGATATCTCTAAAAGAATCTCTAGGGAACAAAATTTTAGACTGGAAGCTCTATTAATGTGGACAATGTATGCCTATCCTCATCTTAGCATATGTTACATTGTGCTCTTATTTCTCTTATTTGTTTTCAGGGCGGTGTGCATGTAGTTGGCAATCTGGGCATTTGATCGATCGTCTACTCCTCAAAACTTGTGTCCTAGAGTTAACTCTGGCCTTTTGGATGCAAACAATGCAGCCGAACTGTCGTTCCATGCTTTTGGCATCCCCTATTGCACGATCTCAATTTGTTACGAGCCATCGCAACATAGTAACTTTTGGAACTGTTCTATGGAGAGGGATTGGACCCTCGAGGAAACTCTACACGTAAGCTCTAGACCACTTTAGGGACAGGGAAGGTTGCCAAAATATAAATCCCACAAATTTAGTAGAATTTACGTCTCGACATATCAAAACCACTGAATCTGCTAATCCCACCATTCAAATGATAGCTCATGTCCAACAAAACGTCCCTAGAAAGAAAAAATGGATATGAATTGCACGAATGTACCAACCCCCAAATTTTCCCCTTCCCGACATAGAGGCACAATGGGAAAATGATTGCCCCCCCCCCCGGTCCCCCCGTTTGACCTTTATAGTGAGCTCAGAATGCAGTTCTGACTTCGAGTATGAATCGGCAGCATCAATTTACTCTAGGAAACAACTATTATGGCCAATAAAGCCGAACACAACTGGCTACAGGCAACTAGCCGACCTTCTGCTCAATGCACTCCTTGCCTAGTGCACTAGCCTAAACACAGTATGTACTTGGCAATCTAGGCGTTTAATCGATTATCTACTTATCAAATATGTGTCCTAGCGTAAATCTGGCCTTTTAGATGCAACCGAACAGTCAAACTGTCGTTCCATGCCTCTGCCATTGCGGTGTGGCAACTTTGGAACCTGCATGGGGAGGGAGGTTTTCTTAGCCTCTCTTATAAGGTCTCTCTTTGGACCCTCAAGAAAACCCTGCACGGAAGCTCTGGACCACTTTAGATGCAGGGAAGGCTGCTAAAACCTGAACTTTACATATTTAGTAGGTTTTATGTATCTGGGGACCAACCCACTCGATCTGCTAATCCTGCCATTTAAATGGTAGCTCATGTCCCAGAAAATGTCCTTCAAAAGAAAAAAAATGGAGATCTGCACACAGATGTAAAAACTCCAAATTTTTCTCTTTTGGACATAGGAAAGGATAGGTTCTATACATATTTTTCAAAACTTCTGTATGTATATTTCCAAAAAAAAATAAAATGTATTTTTGGCAGTTTATTACGCCGTCAGAAAAAAATCGGCACAGCTGCTAATCCCAATGTTCAAATGATAGCTCATGTCTCACGAAATGCCCCTAAAAAGAAAAAATGGACATCCACCGCATGGATGTGCCAACCCCCAGTTTTTTTCCTTTTCGACATAGGGCCATGATGGAGAAATGGCGCATTACCCCTGTTCGGCCACTCTAACGAGCTCAAAATGCAGTTTTGACTTCGTTCCAATTTACTCTAAAAACCAACTATTATGATCAAGGGAGCCAAAACACAACTCGCCACTGGCTAGACGACCGTTTGCTCAATGCACTCCTTGCTTAGTGTGCTAATCTAAACACATGATGTTTTTTAGATATAGTTGGGATTAAAAATTCAATTCCTGACCAAGATTTCTTCATGTGAAGGTCCATAAAGATACTTTTTAAAGGTTTAGATGCCCACCTTACGTTCTTTTGACACTTGCAAACCATTTATTCACCCACCGTAAGATACCTCAATGCTTGCTTCATGCATTGTACTAGAATGCAAACTTATTGACAACTTGCAAATAAGCATATGCATTGCATTGAACTACATTCCGTCAATTGTATATATCAACTGTATGACTAGTTAATTGACAACCGAGGTTGATGTCAGAGGCTGATGAGTGGAGATAAAACAAGTGTCACATGGAAAAGACAAACCCAATCAGAGTAATATATATGGAGGACATTATACATGCACTGTGACACACTCAAAGTGCAAATCTTATCTCAAGGAGAAAATATTCCCTAAGATGGTTTGACGGACCAAAGTGAAGTGCCATAAAAACCATATTCAGCATGTGTACTTATTATATTTTCAAAATGGGAAAAAGACATGATATGGAATAGAGCAGTCAGTGCCACAACCGAAGGAACAGTGCCACATCCAAAATTGTAGACCTTATCTAGAGAGGTAAATATTTCATGAGATTATGCGAAGGTTAAATGAGGAGGAAGATCTACATGGTAATTCACATCGAATCTTCTTGCCTAAGTCTTATTTTTTCTTGAAGAGAGATATTATACAATGTGCATTACGACATTTATGAGTCTTTATACTTATTACAAAAGTTCCATTTTAGAAGGAACATTGTATTTTAGAATTAAATGGTTTTATCGTCCACAGAGACCAATCGGCCTTATGGGACCTAGTAAAGGAGCACATCAGATGTATTACTATCCGAATTAGAAAATCCCTATCACGAAGGGTTTTCGAGGGGAAAACCGTGGCAGTAACGAGAATATTGAGAACCTGTTATGTCATGAAATATATACATGCCAAGTGAATGTCAGAAGATATAGCTGAGCTGGCATATCCATGACCTCCTGAAGATATGATCCCAACATCCATACCAAAGTCGTGCTCAATAGCACATGTTGGTTCGGTCTAACCAACTCAGCATAGCGTGTTCAGACTTGATTATACGTTGGACAGCTTTGAAGAGTGTCCACGGCTCTCACTCGACAGTCTCTCTTGGCGTGGCTCCCCAATCACATTTTCAATTCAGAGATGGTGTGCACATATGCGAATCGAGGCAATGAGTCTGTGCTTTTTCATAGGCAAATGGGTATGCAGATAGTATTGTAGGCCCCGTTCCAATGCGGGGTTAATACGATACTTGTAATGTGTTGTCTTGGCATGTTCAAGGGTGCTGGAATCCCAAAGCTTGCTAAAAAAAGAAAGCATTAACGTAATGCATCAAGCTATGGCAATTTGCTTCTGTTTGCACCTGTATACACTTGTGCTTCTACACATTCCATCTGGCCAACCACTGAGCTCTCTTTTCCCTTTAGCAGGCCTTGAGATCATTATCATGGTGTAAGCCAAGTTGGGGAGATAAGCATCGCCCATATTGATCACCTTCTGAAAGTTTATGATGTGGCGATCAAGGTTTGCCCTCTGAAGAGGCAAGAAATCTGTCTCCTGCAACAGGATTTGATAAGAGACTGACTTCACCCCCAATGACTGTGCCAAGAAGGCTTTCTACACCTACTCCAAGTCATTCCAGGTAGCAAGGGACATTACCAGGCTCTAATCTTCAACCCCATATAGAAAGACGAGCTCCTCCAAGACCTTAATTAGGTGCGACTAATGGGCCCAATGATACAGCTCTGCTCTGCGACTGTTGTTGTGCATTGCATACAGTGCGTTGCAGCCCGTTGCCATTCATAACCAGATGGAAGTGTCCTAGTACATTGTAGAAGAAAATTGCACTCTCAAGTACTTGTAGATGGGTGTTACTTCTACATCTTGCCCTCAGTAACTGAAGGAGGGAGATCTTCGCTAATGCGAGGATGACATGAGGACCACCATAGCCTTGGCCAGGTTGAAGCGCATGTACGACAGAATGTGTCCAAGGCATTGGGATGGCACTGCATGTCCTCCAGAATGTAAGCTAGGAGGTCCACATCATCAACATATATTAGCTGCCCAGAGACCTAGTGCGAAAGTTGAGCTCCATTGCCTTCATTGTCAATAAGCCAACTCTTCAAAGTCCAAACAGAGTTGGGGAGAGAGGGCATCCCTGATGGTGCTGTCGAATGGTTGGTCTGTCGACTGCAACTGGCTTGAGCATACATCATATAGCATGTACAACATATTCTATAGAGCCGTAGGGAACCCCAGTTGTCCCAATCTTGTCCATAGCTTTTCCCCGAGATATAGTGTCAAAAGCCTTGGCGAAGTCAGCGAAGCAGCAATACATGTCTTGCCGAAGGTTCTTGTTGTCTTCATCCAAATTTCGCAGCATGAAGATGTGACCAAAGGTTGAGTCCCCCCTGTGTGAGGGCTCGCACATTTGATGCCTCTGCCCAGCTCACCGTCAAGTATATTGTTTTTCCATTGGCAAGACACTGTAAGCCCTAGACAACATCTGCCCCTGTGATAAGAAAATTATGGTTTTGTTATAACCTTATTCTCAAAACAATACCTTTTGTAATGATTTCCACCATAATAGAAGCAACTTATTCTCGTGGACTTGACCATACTCCCTTTCTTTTGCTTAGATGCCTTTCTGCAGGGGTAGTGTTGCTCGTGCACCCTGAGGATCGTAGAGCTACTGCAGGTATTGCCCAGTGTCGGGCAAAGTCTGGGGAACACTATAAACCAACTGGTTGAAATTGCAATTTTTTCGGTTAAGTTAATGTATTGTAGGAATTTTTCCGGTAAGTTTTCTTATAGTTTTCTATTAAGACAATCTAAATTTTCGGCTCTAAACATAAGATATTCGACGGATCAAAGTAATCATAGAAAATTTTCTGATAGGACCTAACAAGTTTGCCCAACACTAGTATTGCCCCCACTCCTCGGAGGTGATGTTCCCTACATGCTGTATTGGCTTTTTGAGCCCCCTGCACCAGAAAATCCTGGAATGACGGTCCAGGAGGTAGAACATTTCTCTTTGATGCCCCGTGATGTATCTGGCTTTAACCTTGAGGAAAGCACGGAAAGTATATAGGTGGATGGATGGGTGGATGGATGGATAACTTTTTAAGGTCCACGGAGATATTTTTTAAAGGTTTAGATGCTCACCTTACCTTCTTTGACACTTGCAACCCATTTGTTCATCCACCGTGAGATACCTCCATGCTTGCTTCACTCATTGTATTTAGAATGCAACCTTATTGGCAACTTGGTAATAAGCATATGCATTGCATTGAACTACATTCCGTCAATTGTATATATCAACTATATGACTAGTTAATTGACAACCGAGGTTGATGTCAGAGGCTGATGAGCAGAGGTAGAAAAGCGTCATATGGAAGAAAGACAAACCCAATCGGAGTAATGTACGGAGGATATTATACATGCATTATGACACATCCAAAGTGCAGACCTTATCTCAAGGCGAAAATATTTCCTGAGATAGTTTGATGGGCCAAAGCGTAAAAAACATACGTCAGCATGTGTACTTATTTTATTTTCAAAAGGATAGAAGGATATGATATAGAAAGTGCCACAACCAAAGGAACAGTGCCACGAAATGGAATAAGCAGTGCCACAACAAAAGGGTGCCACGCCCAAAATTGTAGACCTTATCTAGGGTGGTAAATATTTTTTGAGATGTGTGAAGGTTAAATGAGGAGGAGTATCTACATGGTAATTTCACATCGAATCTTCTTTCATATGTCTTGTTATTTCTTGACGAGAGATATTATACAATGTGCAGAGGAGATAATATTTCTTTTAATGTCTTATTCTTCAAGAGAAAAAAGATATTGTACTATGTGGAGAGGAGAGAATATTTCATGAGACAAGTCAAAGATAGAGGAAGAAGAGTGTCTAAGTTAAGAGAAGCTAATACTGAAGAAAAAAGACTAAAAATGCAATTTTTTTTGAAGAGTCTTATGAACATACATAAGCATAAGTAATTCATATCATTTTATTTCTCTTTATCTTCGGATATGTCTATCAAAACAATGGACCCGAATGGGTTAAAAAGGACAAATACTAAAAGGGCCTGATGGGTGCACCCCTGCCATGTGGCTGTGTATCGTTCTCTTAAAGTAAATAAAGTCTATTTTTTATCCCTCAAAAAAAAAAAAAGGGGGCCTATGTCCATGTCCAGTGTTGGGCAAATTTCGGGGAATACTATAAACTAATTGGTTGGAGTTGGGAATTTTTCGGTCAAGTTAGTGTATAGCAGGAATTTTTCTCAAGTTTTTTTGTGGTTTTCTATTAAGACGATAGAAAGTTCCGGCTTTAAACACAAGATGAGTGACCAAAGTAACCATAGGAAAATTTTCGATGAGACCTAAAAAGTTTGCCCAACACTGTCCATGTCCACGTCCACAAAGAAAACATTGATATCGTATGGGTTAAAGATAAGAATGTTAAAGGAAACATAGACACTTTTCGGGAAATTAGAACTTTAGAAGGTAAAAGAAGAAAAATATCTAAGCATGTAAAAGTTCTATCCACTAGAAGTTACCGCGTTTGAGCACGTGGACTACATGCCGATCGACCGCGTTCATCACGTGTAATCCGACAAAGGGAGCCAACTTTTACCTTGTTACCATTTTACCGTCCACTTTTACACCCATTTTTACCGCATCTCACTTTCCTTGCACCCCTTCGCATGCACAGAGCTCCCATTTTTTCTCCCTTTAAGTTGCTCCTTGCTCCGCTCCATTCCGGCAGCTCCTCGGCCAATAACTAGGTACCCATTTCATCTTCTGTCCCCAGATGGATCTCCTTCTTTCTTGTTAATTTTTCTTCCCCCTTCTGCTCCGCTACCATGTTCTGCCCACAGATTTCGTGATTCCTTGCCCTTTCTGGGGTTTAGAGCTTTTAAAATCAGCACCATGAGGCTCGAAGTAGTTGGCGGATGGCAATCTGGAATTCAGCTTCAGTCTATCATATCAAGAATTCCATCTATGCTTCCTTGTAAATTATCTTTTGGGCAAACACAAGGGCTGCTTCCAAGAAGATATTGTCAATATCCAAGACCAAAGAAGTGGGGATCCTTTACAATCTCTGGTGCTTTTCAAGAAGGTCCGGCTCTGGATAATTCATCCAACAGAGCCAAGAGCAGGATGAATAAAGAAGAGGAAGCTGCAATTATGCAAGGAATAGGCATGCCCAATTCTTTAAAAGCTTTGAAAAGCAAGAAGGTTAAACAAGGAGTGGGCAATTCAATCAGCAAAGCATTTTCTTCCATGGTGTTCATGCTTAAATCTGTGCAGAGCCATTCCCTTCACATCAGACAGTTGCTTTTCTGTGAGGATGTGCAAGGAATTTTATCAATGGTGCAACAGGAAATGCATTGCTCACTTGAGTGGCTTTTTCAGCAAGTCTTTTCATGCACTCCAAAATTGATGATATCTGTAATGATCCTTCTGGCCAATTTTACAGTCCATTCAATGGGAAGCAACATGGCAATTGGGTTGGAATATCCTCCAGCTCTAGTTTCTATACTTTGCACTGAAATGGCCACAAAGAATCCTCAGGCTGCAAAGCCAAAGGATTTAAAGGCCATTTTTCTTCCAGCAGGAGGCAATGCAGCAACAATCTGCCCATCCTTGGCAGGAGATGGTGCAAAGGGTGGATCTGGTAGAATTATACTAGTGGCAGGAGGTACAGATGGTGACCATGGAAGATTGCATAGTTCTAATTCTGATGGAAGAACAATGTATTCGGAGGAAGAGACTGTTGTTGCAGACGCGCCTGCTCTTGTATCAAATAACAATCAGCCTCTTTTTATGTTCTCTAATGTAGATAAAGCAGCAGAAAAAGAGAATTTTGAAGAGGATATTGAAACTAGTGTTCTTCTAGCGGATAAGAAGGGCACAAAAGATGAGGCATCATTTTTGCAGCCCCTCATCAGTCAGGCCAAATCTAAATTTCAAAGCTTTGTTGCCCCTGTGACAGCCAAGTTGGAACCTGACAACTATGAATGTTATGAGAAGACAGATCTGGTTTATCAGCATGCCTTGAGCTTGGATTGTGGTAATTCTTTGCTGCTTGCCAATTATGCGCGGTTTCTACACCTTGTTCGCCATGATCATGACAGGTATTTTATGTTCTGAGTTTATGGCAAATGCAGATATGTTGTTGTGACTTGCATACTTATGGTCATTCTTAATACTATACATTATGTTCAAACCAGTATGTTGGTTTTCTAGTAACTACATGATTTAATTTGGATTGAAATTTTCTGCTTTAAGTATTATTATATAGAACTGAGAAACTCTTGTTGCTACAGAGCGGAGACATATTTTTTGCGAGCAGTAGGTGCGGACCCGACAGATGGAGAAGCAATGAGTAGCCTGGCAAATTTTCTATGGCGAGGGCGCAAAGATGTTGAAAGAGCAGAAAAGGCATACAAGGAAGCAGTGGAGATAGACCCTTCCAATTCATTTTATGCAGGCAATTATGCTCATTTCCTTTGGCAAACAGCAGATGAAGCAAATCCCAATGTACAATAAGATGCTTCTAACTTCAGAGGTTCATCTAAACATACACGAAGTAGATCACGGA
This sequence comes from Isoetes taiwanensis, assembly GCA_021234155.1. Taxonomy (NCBI): domain Eukaryota; kingdom Viridiplantae; phylum Streptophyta; class Lycopodiopsida; order Isoetales; family Isoetaceae; genus Isoetes; species Isoetes taiwanensis. The sequence continues at coordinate 6,683,818 of JAJEKV010000012.1, read as the reverse complement.
GATCATGAAAAGACATCAGTAATCTCCATAGCCCTGGCTTGGATCTATTGGCCTTAATTTGGCTCAATGAATATCTTTGGATCACTTCAAGCTAGTGAGATAAAGATACGTAATACGGATGCATACTTACATGTGCTAAGTTGTAGAGTGGAAAAGAATGGACATTCTATAACAATGTTAAATATTTTTGTAAATGTTCTACTGATAAACTCTGAAGAATAACCTAGTTAATCATTTGCTAGGAGTGAAGGAGCATTACGTTGCAGTTGGAAAAGGTAGCAAAAGTGGTCCATTCAAACGTGATCTTTGAAATTTTGTGATCACATGCTATTGATCTTTAATACTTTGATCACATGCACGAACTTGCGAACTGAAAATTGTAACAGAAAAGTTTGAGTAATGCATAAACAAGCAGAATCATTAAGCAGAATCGAAGGGAGGAAATTACTTCTTTTTAGCCCCAAATTAGAAGGCATAATGGGCTCTTCCCATCTTCATTCATAAATTAACACTGTTTAGGATGTCAAAGATATTGCACAGGCACCACATGTATGTAGTTTCCTCGATCTTGAAAATTAAACTGCAGAGAGAATTACCATACGCCTTGGTAATTGTTTAAATATTAGATGCCATATAATTAAGGCACAGAATTGGCACAGAGGTGTTCATATGTTCCTCGATTCCTGACCGTAGCAGGAAGGAGCGCCACCAAACATGGAATTATGTGAAGCATCATGCAGATACAAAGAAAAACGATAAAATAAACAGATGAGATCCCCAAGGGGTGGAGTTGATTTGTATTATTCAAACATACATGCATTTCTGAAGAGGGGCACCTGGCACTGAAAATCTGTATTCCAGTCGGTCGATTTGTTACGCGTCGTTTAAATGAATTACAGAAGCTTTGACACGTTACCTTCCATTTTATTTATTCCTAACTTTGACGAGAAGCTTTGGCAGTTTCCTCATAAATGGTCCATTGATAATAACTACATAAGTGCTGCTGATCAGTCACTTGACTGGCACCAGTGTTGGGCAAACTTTTTAGGTCTTATTGGAAATGGTTGCTTCTTTGCCGGAACTTTCTATAGTCTTAATAAAAAAACTATAAGGAATGAACAAACATGGGTAATCAAAAAGCACTTATTGACTCTGAAAATCATTAAATTTATTCGCGATGGCAGAAACATGAGCATTCTTCCCAGAAACTACTCTTAGAAGATGGTTGTATATCTTTAAGATACTCAAGAATTTGTGTGGGACGGTTGAGGACATGGGTTTTGTTCGAGAATCATCTCCTCGAATGGAAGCCATAAGTAGTTGAGAAATAAACCTAGGCGTGTTCCACTATAGCGCGGACTTTCCTCTTTGGGTAGCATGGAGTCACGAATGCAAACCTTAAGCGGCGGATTTGAGTTGTATCAATCCTTTTGAAGCAGGAATCATCTTTTTGAAGCAGATAATATGACAATCGATTCCTTAGCCCACCGGTAAAGATAACCCGGCCTTGCAAGTATGCGGCCTTGAGGAAGAGATAATGTTGCCGAGGCCAAGAAGGAAAAAAAAGAGGGCAGGAGGCTTTGGTTTTGGCTCCTCGCGACTGCTGATATTTGCTCCATGGTTGGAATTGGCAAAATTAGGGGTAGAACAAGGGGTGCATTGCAAGCTTTCGAGGAATCAAACCCTAACGGAAGGGGCCGGCTCCGGTACATCTGCTTTCTGCCGCGAGAGAAATCCACCGTTCCCGCGCCCATTCAGCGAGATGAGATTGCGTGAAAAAAGAAACATGGCACCAAAATATACAAAAGAATTGCGACACAGAAATATTAGGACGGACAAAAAAGGAAAGAAAAACAACAAACCCCATTATGTATGTATGTAAAGATACTAGAGGAGCCTCTAGAAAATGTGTTAGCCATCATTTGCTCCTATAAGGTGTCCCAATAGCAATGTATGTTTGTTGCTTTTTATTTGTTGCCGGCGTCTCTCAAACAAACATTTACTATTAAGTACATTGTATTTTCACTAGATATGTAATTCAATTTGTAATTTTTCTTTTTTGTCCCTTTTAATGTTTCTGCGCCGAAATCTAGTTTCTTCTTTAAATGCCACGTATAATATCCTTTAGATGCTTGACACACAGCGTGTACATCCACGTTTCTCGGTTAGGCATTGCTGCTGCCTTGAATATTTTGGTTTTGATTAAGATCAACCTCTCACATATTAGACCCAATTGGTGCCGTTAGTTCATCCATTCTTCCCTCTTCTGTCTCTGTAGCAGATTTTTTATTTGCATGAGAGGGGATGTGCATTTCTTGAGGTTGTCACCAGATTTCACTGGCTATCTCATGTGTATCTGACTTTGGTTGCTGGCATCTGGCGCATCCATTCCAAGTATACTGAGGAGGAACAGCCCATTCTCACAGCTTAGATCACCGTAGTTCGTTGTGATTCAGCCATGGATAATAGGGAGGCATCAATTGGGTTCTCCAAAGAGCTTGGTTTCTGCATCGACAAAAAGCATTTGAATACCGCGCTATCATGCGATGGGGATATTGGCGATCACTGTCGCTCAATTATTTGTTTGTAGGAGGTATCATAACTCAACCCACAAATATCGAAGATTTCGGGTGCATCAAATCCACCATAGATTGGTAATAATTCATCCCGAGTCTTACCTTATGTTTTGGTATTTTTCTGCAGCATTTTTTGCATGTTTACTAGCTGAAACAACCCTGCAAGGCTTTCATAACAAAATACAGTTGAAAGATACATGCTCCCTTCTGTCTTTAATGCTTCTTCTTTGTGGAAGTATTTTGCAGCAAAAAACCGGGTCAAATTGCAGGGCAAAAAATACCTTTGATGATGAGCTTTCAAGTTATATTTTTCAATCAGTTTTGGCTAGGTTCCATGTTTACAATGTTCTTATCTGTATCTATAGGCTTTGTCTATGTGTAGAAATTGTAGTAGCATGAGAAGTTTCTGCTTTTTTTAGATCACATGATGTTGCACAAGATGAGCCTCACAGCGATAAGAATACAAGAAGAAGCAAATCTATGCAAAAAGAAGCAGCAGTAAGAATACAAGAAGAAGCAAATTTTCTATATGTCTTTTAAGCTTTGCATCCAGTGGCATTGTCGTAACATAATATTTGGTGTTGCACTATCACAGCAGATTAAACTGAACTTTTGCATGAAGTCCTTCCATTCCATTTTCTTGCTTCCTTTTCCACTTTTCTTCATTGTGAGTGTCTATGCCAAATACAACACCACTGATCAGAGATTGTTAATATACCTAGATGCAGCTTTTAACCTAGAGGTGAATAAATGAAGTGACACTTGATCATGACATGGCTTGCATCAGGATGGAGCAATGATTTTTATCTGCGGGAAGGGCTTGACCAGTAAGAACAATGCTTAACCAAAGGCCAGAGCATGTGTTTTTAGAGGTCTGATTTAAATTACGATGGATCTTAGAGAAACTTAATGTCTACTTATTATGATGTCCGATGTGTTCTACCAACTCTATGTTGTCCTTGTCCTTTTCTTGCAGGTAAAAAAATGTTTTGAATATGAAAAACATAATGGAGCTATTGGCCAAATTAGGAGGCAAGTTAGAAAAAGGGTATGCGCATCTAGACAAGGTTCTCAAACAATTTTGTAGTTTTGTTGGTGTACCAATTCATGCTCTATTGTACCCAACTGTGCAGTTTTGTCTTTAACAGTTGAGGGCTTTGCAGGCAAAAGAGTTACTTTCTAAAGATTTTGTCTCATTTCTATTTATAACAATTGAAATTGAATGTAGAGAGTTAATGAAGTTATTAGAGAGGCTTTTTTATTTTGGATAACTGTTATGCTAATGTCGATCTTCGTAACCGAGAACAAAAATTGATAAAAATGGTATTAGATGGTGAATTTGGATTGAAAGGCAACCATGAAGAAGCAGCTTGGTGCTAAACATGCCCTTGAATTTTGCCACAAAGTGAGTGCTATAACCTTTTTGTGGTTGTGGCTGCGGTTTTGACAGAAACTGGCAAAGACACACAAGCCAACTATGCAGTTTTGTCTTTAACAGTTGAAGGCTTTGCAGGCAAAAGAGTTACTTTCTAAAGATTTTGCTTCATTTTTATTTATAACAATTGAAATTGAAAGTAGAGAGTTAATGAAGTGATTAAAGAGGCTTTTTGGTCTTGGATAACTGTTATGCTAATGTCGATCTTCGTAACCGAGAATAAAAATTGATAAAAATGGTATTAGATGATCAATTTGGATTGAAAGGCAACCATGAAGAGGTAGCTTGGTGCTAAACATGCACTTGAATTTTGCCACAAAGTGAGTGCTACAATTTTTTGTGGTTGTAGTTGGGGTTTTGACGGGTTAGTGCCTGATAGAAACTGGCAAAGACACACAAGTTTGCTATAAATGATGTTAAAATATTATGAAATGCTTCCCAATTTGAGGTTCTGAAGACAAATGGGACGAGTAAATTTACTTGAAGGGTTTCTTTAACGTTTTGGTCTTTAGCAGGGTTGCCTAACCCCCCCGCCCACTTTCCTGCATTCCTAGCTATGCCATGTGTCGTGCCACATCAGCTGTTTTTAATCTCAACCATTAGATTTCTTAATTTCGCATCGGACGGCCATGAAAATTAGAAAGTCCTTGAAAATTTCTTCTGCTCTTCTCAGACCTTCCCTCCTCTGTTTCTGCTTGCTCGAATTCGATGGATGGAGAGGGCGACGGACTTGAAACTGGCAGTGAAGGTCGTCCTCACTGATCGATTTTGAGACAAGGAAGTTCAGAGTTTTGGTGTAAGATCGACCCTTGCCTGCTCTTGCTTCCAATATTTTCTGTTACAGCCTATCGAAGACAGATTTCGATTCCAGGCATGAGATCTTGACAAGAATACCAGAATGCCTTCTATCGGGGGCTTTAAGCCTTGCCTTCTACTCCAAGGTGAAGTTTTTCTCTGCCTGGGAATGTCAAGGTTTCATTTGCCTGGAAATGGTATTCGTTGCCGTGTAGGGTAAGCTCCTGTCGAAATCTTTTGTTCATTCTTTCCTTCTTGCTCGGTTCCTGCGGGTATTGGTTGGCTTCTGAGGCATCAGAGTAATCAGGACTAGTGACTAGCCACAAAACTGCGACTCCTATAATTCAAAGTAAACGTTTATCAATATGTAGTCAATAAAGACAACCGTTATGCATGTGAGGAAATGGCTTCAAAACGTTGGTCGCAGAATGGAGCTCCGGACTCCAACAGAGATGTAAAAATAGAAGACATATGCTGGATGTACTAATTTGCAAAGTGCTGCTCTGGTATTTGATAGAATGCCCTGATTTCGGGATATGTCAAGCAGGGATGTGTCATAGAGACATGCTACATCAAATGCAAAATGGGAGGTATATAAATGGAAGGCTTTTGTAGCAGGGTTTATTGTTAGGTTCTGGTTTCTGGATGCAAGAGGATGTCTTGACCTTTTGGAATGCGTGGACATGGCATCCCTCTCTATTTTCCTTCTGTTATCATAGTTCTTTCTCTGAAGATACAGATGAAGGAACCAACAAGACAACTTTTGGTAATTGATAGATGCTATAGATCCTTTGCAATTAGATTAGAGGCATGATATTCCAGTGTTCTCAACGGCTACAATGCCACAGGAGATGGCTTCCGATTCTGCCAAAGAGGAAAACCTTTTAGTCTTTTAGGCTGAATATGGTCGAAATGACAATCCTACCTTGGTGGATAAGTTTTATGAAAAGATATGATGGAGATTCACATGCCAATTTGGAGTTTGGGTCATTTCTGCGCACTAGTCAGACTCCAATCTAATGAAATCGATGCTAATCTGATGGAAAATTCGAGCAATGTGGAACGATTCTTGGCTGAATAATCCTCTTAACAAATGAAAGGTGTAAAAAAATGAACCCACCAGCACCCAAAAAAAAGCAGGAAGCAGGGGTGCTAAAAGCATGCGTCCGGACGCGTGCTTTTGCACCGCACCAGCATACTTTTGCCCTCTTATATCTTGTTTGTCATCATAAAAGGCTGCTAGCAAGCAAGTAATTTATTGTGATGCTGGTTCATACATCATCATGGTATAATGTGCCTTGCTTACGTTTATGCTGGTGATTGTGTGTTAGTATTACTGTTCGGATGCTGATGATACAATAAAGCCATTGATTTTAGTGACAGCATCTGTAGACAAGATCAGCTTGAAAAAGCCACTAAAGCTTGATATTAATCTTAAGTTGGCATGAGATTCTGATACAAACAAAGCTGCTTGTATAAATTATATCGCTCAAGCGAATGATATGCGATGAAAACAAAAAAGATTGCAGAAGCGTGGAACATTTAACGGGCAGCAAGGTTTCTTGTGTCAGAAAAGGTTATAAGATTTGCTTACAGAAGGACGTATGCTGGTAGAGTTGTTGGCTTTAGCAGGATAGGAATAGCGTTTTGATACATGAAACGTGATTGGAAAACACCATCATCTGCCAGCCTCAACAAAGGAACTTGCATGGGTGCACACGGCCAGAGTCGCGCTCCAGTGTGGTACATCCGTACTTTTGCATGTCAATACTTCCAACATTTATTTATTTATAATATTTTAACTCATTGCAACACTATCATGTCTCAGATTTCTAATACTTTTTACTTTACATTTACTCTTGATGCTGAAAGTTTGAAATTTGATAATTTGACTGTCCCTAAGATTCACCCTATAATTGAAGAACAAGCACGCGGATGCGTTGCACCGTATGATGCAAATCATTGTGATGGAGTGATACTGGTAATTGTAAGTTGCATTCCTTTTTATATAATGCATATTGCTAGCTGCATGATCCAAATGATCTCAATTTTGCATGGAAAATAAGCTGACAATAAGTGACAATAAGTGTTCTACGATGCTTCTACAAGTTATGAAGATCCTTTTTGTAGATTAATTCCTCAACAAGCTTATTGAACCGGCCAACGTACTTATAAATTAGAATCTAATTGTGACAGGAACATTTTGCCCCTATTATTGACGGTCTATCAGGCCAAGATTTAATCCCGCTGATGGTTCAAATGTGACATGTTCTTAATTGCCAGTATTGAAACCATTTTATTGGATTGGGTCATGACTGTCTTTTTAATGATTTTGTATGAAAAATGCAGCTGGAGTATAAGAGACTTGTACATGTAATGCAGGTAAGCTCTAAGCTTGGTCAATCTCCATGCGCAAGCTCAATGTGTATAAATACAACTATGGCTGTTCTTATCCACAACAAATGCATTCATTTCGTTCTCACCTTTTTCAAAGATCTGCAGGATTTTTCTTTGCCCCTGCTTGCATCCTTTTCTGGCTTTTCAAATCTGGCTGCATCATTCCATCTACCAGCTGTCATAAAGGTTTTCCATAAGAACATACGTTGCAGCATGCTCTGGATCCAACTAGATTAGCATCTGAATAGATCTAAATTCTAATTCTATTTCCCATTATATTTTGCAAGCACCAAGCAAAGTTATCCATGTCACTGACTTATATACTTGCAACAGTCATAGATTTTTCGAGTGGAGTAGCTCATCTGGTTTGGATGCTTGTTGAAAGCACTAGATGTGGATGGCAGAATATTAAAATATCAATCTGAAGAACAGTGATATGTTTGGCTTGCAAAGGGAATCCTCAAATTCAAGTAAGGTATAACATAAACATGCAAGAAGCTTATGATATGGCATCTATATTAAGTCACTTTTAAAATATTAATCTGAAGAACAGTGATATGTTTGGCTTGCAAAGGGAATCCTCAAATTCAAGTAAGGTATAACATAAACATGCAAGAAGCTTATGATATGGCCTCTATGTTTGATATGCCTAGTGGCGTGACGTTAAAACTACTATCTATCTATCTATCTATTTACATAATACACTGCAAATAACTCGCAAAATTCACAACGTGAAGGTGAACTTGGTGAAACAACATTACAACTTACATAAATTTGGAATTATATCTTGAGGTTTGGAAGATTTCATTCCTTCTCACCATGTCTCACAACTATACACTTGAACATATGAAAGCATCGACTAGGGATTTGCTTCCACAAGGTCTTTTTGCTATTTCTTCATTATTTGGACTCGAGTCTGGAAAATTGACATGACAAAAGACACAAGTTCTATGAATGACAAGCTTTATATTCCACGGGGTCTTTTTGCTGTTTTTTCATTATTTAGACTTGAGTCTAGAAAATTGACATGACAAAAAACACAAAGTTCTATGAATGACAAGCTTTATATTCGTTCAAAATAACATGACCCATAACAACTCATCAATCATCCTAATACTTCATTAAAAGTAATATGTAAACTTGAAGCTACATGCAAGAAAGGCCCAAAATTTGTATAATCAAACAATAATCTACTCATATCCGACCATCTTCAAGAGAACATTCCCGCTCGGACTAGCATATGCCATGACGAGGCACAAGAGCCAAAGGTCCAGTATAGAAGGCAACGCAATCATGGTCGTGAGAAGGGCATTCATGCCAGGACTACTATATGTAATGCTGTCATGAATAAAGGAAAGAAAACAACTATCAATCATATCGCCAATCACGACAATAGACTTCTAGCCAAACAAAACTCTACTAACATAGTAGCAACTGCACACACCGCCATAACCTTGCAGTTCAAGTTCAGTGTACTCGTCAAACGTGATAAACTTTAGTAATATGGATCAATAATGCCATCATATAACCCTATCATATAGCATTCAAATTCACATACCTTTAAATGCCATCGTATAGCCCTACCACGTAGCACAGAAATCCACATCCTTTCCCTATTGCGCCTCTACATGTTTAGCTTGCACTAATTTTAAGCGCTAAACAATTTCCAATTCATGTCCTATCACACAAATCCCACTACACAATCCTGTCAAAATAAGCTTCATCAATATAATTACTCCATCCCCATCCTAACCTTGACCCCAAGCCTGCATTTCCGCTAGTTGTATTCTTTTATTATATAGTTTTTTCCTTTAGATATATTGCCTTTATCTTCTATGTCTCATAAATCCTGCCTTTATGTGTCAAAACTCATCTAAATGCATGTGTCAAAGATCGTGTGTCAAAGCTCATGTAAATGCATGTGTAGTATTATGTTATTCTACCAATGTTGTTCAAGAAACATTTGGCTTGATGAATCACTGTATAACTGTACAAATATTTGGGATTCATATTCTTTGAGTCGAGGACGACATCTCACTAATTGGATGTTGGCCCCATCTACAAATTTGACCTGATAATAGGGTCACAAGAGTTATGGCTTGTACTTTCTAGAACTACTTGAGGGGGATAATGCAAATGAGAGAGATTTCACTTTATTGGCCCTTTCTTTTTGCATTTTCTTCTAGTTGATTTTGATGAGGGGGGGCTCTAGTCTATATTCAATTGATATATAAACTGACTATCCAACAATGTCTATAGGTATATCTCCATTCAGCTATCTTTGCAAGTATGTTTGTATTTAATTATCTCCATTTATGATGTGAAAATGGAGTTCTTAACAGTCCACGATGAAAAAAGAAATATGATAAATGAGAATACTTCATAATTAGTGAAAACAATGAACCATGTGTCAACAATCTTGCTATGAGTTGGATAAAAACCAATATTGTCGAGTCTTTGTTTGACTCAAACTACTTTGGTTTTGGCTGACATCAATATGGACATTACACAAATCCACCCCTATAAATGAGTAGGAAAAGAGAAATGTTCGCGGCGTATCTATATGCCTTATATGGTGCTGGAGATATCAAATCATATGTCACTTTAGACAACTAGAACCTGTTCTTGAAGGCCCGCTTCTTTGTGTTATATCATGGCAGAAGGCAGATCTCAGCCACATTGGAACAAGCTATAGCAGCTATGTTGATGATGTAGAAATTCATACTGAGCAGTGCTTGGGTAATGCCTATGAATTGAGCCTTCATATCATCATAACGACATGCAGAGGCAGTTTGGAGGACGACTCTCAATCTAAGCCGTGCTATCATTCGCGATGTAAAGTCTGTTATTTAGGGCACGCCATCAGGGATTGTGCCAGTGGAAAGATAAACTGAAGGATAAATAAGTTTTTGAGGAAAAAATGGAAGGGGAGGTGAAGTCTAATGATGGAGAAATAGATGAGGAAGTGACTCCCATACTTCCAAGACTCGGCTTAGACCTTGTCCGAATTACACTTCATTGAACATGTGGGACTAGACTATTGGTGTAAATTAGGCAGTGAAGTATGCTTATATGTTTTCTTGTTGATATATACATATTGTTGCTTATTGCTTGTGTAGGCGTAAAGAAGGAAGAAGCTCTAGAGGGTGTTGGTGATGGAAATGGGCTCTTTAATCCCATTGTCAATCTAGATACTGATTCGGAGCCAAAACTGGCTAAAGATGGGCATGCTTGTAATGTGCATCCATCAATTGGCCAAAAATCTGAGTGGTTCCATTCTATCTGCTTTTCAAAGAGGTGCTGACAGGAATTAGGGACATTAAAGAAAGCTTATGCAATAGTCTTCGAAGCATGCAGGATGCTTTTGAATGCCTTGAGATGGAAGATCTCAAAATATCACTAGCGTAGATCATTTCGTGGGCAACCTTAATTTCCTAACAGGAATACTTATCCGCCATGTGAGTGCTCTTCATCGCATGCCAACCAAACACTTCTGGACTATGAAAGCCTAGTTTTGGAATAGGAAAGGCTTAGGTAAAACAATTTAACCACTAGAGAAATCCAAGGAAAACACGAATTCAAGGAAAAGATTTGACTTAAGGTTGGCTAAGGTAGGATAACTCGGAATTCTCAAAAAATTGAAGGTTGCTCCAAATAATCAATCCACAATACAATTTTGTAGAAACTTAGATGGGATAAGGAATAAAATAAGTGAGAATCTGAGGAGATTGGAAAAGCTGAATCCATCGTTAGCTCTATTTGCTTGACCAAAGTGGTCAGAGTTGTGGCAGATGGTCGCGAAGGTGCAGACGTCGCCAATTGGTTCATGGTACTGTAGCATATACGTTTTGTTGAAGATGTTAGCCGTTTGTACCCCCTAATGTCGATGCCATCTATCCACTGTTGCAGGTCATTCAGATATCTCCCTTGCTGTCCGTTCTCTGCCTCTTATATAGTTGAGAGAGGATAACCCTTTAATAAAAGGTCAGATGCCTTTCTCTTAAAATGATTCGCTACCTTAAGAAAAAGGTCGATGCCTTTTCCTTCGGTTTCACTCAAAATGGCTATAAAGGCTTTTGCCTTTTAAATATCCCTTTTGGTTCATACCTAATATTAATCACTAGCTTATCCTAGCGATGGATATCTTTGGCTCAGATATTTGATTCAAGGCTTTGGCATCAAAATTTGTAACTTTCTTTCTCATTCTCTTGCTCTCCATAGCCACTCCTCCGAGCATCACCATATTAATTCCTTCCCTCCCCGAGATTGATCATCCTCGATCAAGGAATTATATGGCAAATTAACACAACCAAGTCCATGGTTGCAAGCCTGATTGAGCCCACAATCAGAAATAACCAAGCCTAGTTTTTTAGACTAAAAATTTCTAAGTCCAGCCGATGTCTCCAAATGTTTATTAAAACAAGCTTTAAGGATATAAAAGATCAGGATCAAAATAAACACATCACAATCAAGGTTTTTTTTCTTTTTGTTGCTAGGCATGAAAAAAAAAAGAATTTGTGAAAAGTACACCTTAAAATCCCTAAGGCAAGCTATTCCGCAAAAATCAAAATTTCAAGTTCGGCTAGAGCTTAGGAAAAGGGCAATTAAACAAAATCACTAGATTTTTAAATCTAGCAACATTTCAAATTTAAGATTTTGGCTTCAGGAATTATTGGAATTTTGGAGATACCTGCAAACAAAGCATATGGTTTATTATATAATAGAATAGATAAGATAAGATAAGATAAGATGAATTTTTACGTCCACGGGAACCCAACGGGTTATGGGACGGCACATGCAAGGGCAACAAGCCATCTAAAACTTGGGGATTAGGCCCCATCACCAAACACGATAACTAAATATTAAAAGACTACCAAAAAGAAGATAATGCTAATGCTAGTGGTAATTTTATGCTTCTAAAATTATCTAGACATAGCCAGTCCAAGGATTGGAAGGCCATTGATCTAGAATAATTGTTGCGCCTCCCCTGTACACGGCCCATTTCTTTTGTAGGCGGGCTGCCCTCATCTTGCAGAGATCCTCCTTACGGTTACACAATTGAAGAGGGGAGAGGTCCTCCTGTACTGAGAAACTAGTCCCTCTGAGATGGTTTCCATGCTGAAGAACATGTAAGCGGCTCAGAGTGTCTTGAAACCGAACCAAAAGATGGCGAGGACGATCAGGTCTTGTCGCTCCCACCCTAGTAGCGGAGACAACTCCACCAACCTTCACATGCATGCTGGAGATAAGATCTAGGAGATGTGTACTGAAAGAAGCTTGGTAGATTTGATTGTCATTGAAGCACGAAACGAGTTTAAAGTGGTTCCAAGATGGTTTATCGATGCCGATTGATGCTGGCAGTGAAATTATTTCTGATGGGTCCTTGAAATTCACAGTTAAATTTATTGCGTAGTGTTTTCTTTACTTGAATTGAGTTGTAGAAAAGTAGATCTTACTTGAATTGGGTTGTAGAAAAGTAGATCTGCCTCTGACATGCAGTTATGAAGAACAACTTTTGCATCTCTGTAACTTCTGTAAACATTCCTTCTATTATTCTTCTTTCTATGCCTTCTTTATTCACTTTATTTGGCAACTTCATATTGTCTCTCTGTTTAGAATAGAATAGAATAGAGACAACTCCTCCTTTAGGAATTTCTCTCTTCAAGTTCTTAATAAACAACTCTACCAGTAAATTATTCTCTGACTCCAAATCAATCTCACTGTTATTGTCATACTTGATTGCCCTTAATCTTAGTCTCATAACTGTTTATGACGATATATTTTCATCCTTAATTGACTGAATATGACCCTAATTTAAACAAGGTTCTTGCATTTTCTTGGTTGAATCAAGTGATCTAAAATCATATTGGCAATTTTTAACCTCTCTATGAAGCGATCTTTTAGCAGTAAAAGATAACACGTAGAATCTTTAACACATAGACCTCATAAATTACTAGATAGCATTCTACTTTAATAAAAATATGAGTTAGTTCAAGAACATAATTTCTGACTGCCTAACTAGATTTTTTGTTCTTCAAGATAATTGATAAATTAATCTACTAGATTATAGAGTTCATCTTTTAAATTCTAGAATTTAAATCTATGAATCTGTCCCATAGTTTCTATAGAAACCGGAACCATGCTGTGATACGTGATACCAATTTGATATGAATGGGTAAACTGCAAGCTTTATCTGCAAAACAATCATCCGTAAATAAAGGAAACAAACACAAATCCACTCCTTAACGGCAAACCTCACCATCAAACGGACTATCCTGAGCAAGAGGATTCCTGAGAAAGACTGAAATTTGGAATAGGAAAGGCTTAGGAAGAACAATTTAACCACTAAAGAAATCCATCTCTAGCAAAATACGAATTCAAGGAAAAGATTGGAGTAAGATTGGTTAAGGCAGGATAACTGAGAATTCTCAAAGAATTGAAGGTTATTCCAAACAATCAATCCACAACACAAGAGGTTTTTGCAAAAACTTAAGACGGGATAAGGAATAAGGAATTGAGAATCTGAGGAGAGGTTCGAATTATAGAAGCTGAATCCGTTCTAAGCTCTATTTGCTTAACCAGAATGGTCACAGTTGTGGCAGATGGTCGCAAAGATGCACATGTTGCCAGTTGGTCCAATAGGTATTGTCGCAGATACCTTTTGTTGAAGATGTCTGACATTTGTACCGCTAGTGTCAATGCCATTTGTCTACTATTGCAGGTCGTGTGGGTATCTCCCTTACTGTCCATTCTCTATCCCTTAAACAGTTGAGAATAGAATAGAATAGAATAGAATATGATTTTATCGTCCACGGAGACCAACTGGCCTATGGGACCCAAGTACAAAGAGAGAGAGCAGCAGGCGTATTACTACCAGGATGGAGTAACCCTTTAAGAAAATGTCTGATGCCTTTCTTTTAAAATGATTTGTTGCCTTAAGAAAAAGGTCAATGCCTTTTCCTTCGATTTCACTCAAAATAGCTATAAAGGCTTTTGCCTTTTAAACATCCCTTTTAAATTCCAAGGTCCATATCTAACATTAATCACCAGCTTATCTAATAATTGAGAATTTGAGGGGATTCTTGCTCAGGATCATCTATCAAGGAAATCAACAAGAAATAATGGACCAAGTCCTGGTCTGTTTTTAAATGCGCAGAATCTGCTTCTCCCATCAGGCAGCGCAGCCCTTTGCATCTGCCTGGAAATCCCTATTCTGTTTGATCTCTAATGATAACCTGTCCATGTCTGTAGACAGCCCATTTCCCTGATGCTCTTGCCTCCTTCACTTGTCAGATAGCCTCTGGTTGGGTTTGTAGCTGCTGCCATGTTAAATCTTCACACACCCGATAGTTGATGCCTTTCAGCATTGGCCCTTGCTTCAAAATCTCTGTGTGGGATGCCTCATCTCTGCATTTGATTAAGATATGTCTGATTTTGCCTTCTGTTTTCCTTCCAGTGCGCTAAGCATCATTGATAACTGGCTCCTCCAATTTCAGATTTTCTTTGCAGAATTGAACAGCCATATCTTTAGTTTTTTCGTCTTCTATTTCCAATATTCCAAGCATTCGTATCCTCAAAGCTCTCTTGTACCGATCTCTTTCCTTGGCTAGCACCCATTACGCTTCGGTCTTCAGATTGGAAGGGTTTTCGCCTTGTGGTTGTTGGGCATTTGATTCCAGTAATTCTATTTTTTCCTTAAGGATTTCAACACGAGATTGTAATGCAACCACTTTGTCCAACAGCTCCTTACTTGTGTAACGTCTTCATGTATTGAATCTAGAGTGGATACCTTCTACGTCAACAATGCCCATGCCCAGTATCAAGCCTTTCAGCTGCATCTCCAATATTTAAGCACCTTCTTCCTATGCCCATGTCGGGCATGTAATGCAATTAGGATGATCCACGAGATAACATCTCACCTATTCATCATGACAAACAAAGTGAAATATTGGACAGAGGTCCACCGCGCTCTGGACCAGTGCAACCGCTGCTCTATTCCAAGTAGACCTAAACCTAAAATATTTTGTATTTTGTGGAAAATTCTTTAATCTGGGATATTCGACTTGCAATTTAACCTAGGTATTCAGGTTCCAAATTACACAAAGTTGAATGGGCAGGTCGAATACCCTCCTTCCCGGTTTTTTAACCGGACACAAAAAGAGGGAGGGGGTGATGCAAGTTAAATACCACGCGAGGATATTTGGCCTACGGTTTACTAGAATCAAAGCCCATATTCATGGCCTATATTTCCTTCGACCAAGATCACCTTGTCTATGACGGAAGATCATGTATTTCAAAAAACTAAATGATATGCAACTAAAAGGATCACTTTCCTCTTTGCCTTGGCTCCTTGCCAAAGCTCATGGCTCCTCAAAGGCTAGATTTGTCACTCTTACTGGATGATCACCTTCATACTTTTGATTTTAATTAAAAGCTTTCAAAATTAGTAGCAGTAATTGTAGGTATAGCTTTTCTAGTTTATCATTTTGATTTCACTTTGAAATTGATTTTGAATGTAGTATTTCACTTTGATTTTGTTGGACAGGTACGCCTCCTCTGTACCATTGCTAGAGCCCACTCTAAAATGAGGTACGCACGACTAACTATTATGATTTCTTTTTGTATTATAAAAGGCAGGATGCTTCGTAAAATTTCTTTTGACTCAAAAAAACATTTCAATTTCAACGTTCTTAAGTTCTATTTGAGTTGTTTTGAGGTGTTCTTTTATTTCTCCCCACACGTTCCCCATTATATGATCAATTATATGATCAAGCAATAGTAGATAAATTGAATTGAATTGAATTACATTGGTTTTTATCGTCCACGGAATAGTGATTGATAAAGAGCTTGTTTCAGCTGATCAGCTCCCCTCGAGGTCCTTTAGTCCTAGGATTGATTTTATGTCCACGAAGACCAAACCTACAGAATGGAGCAAGTATAGTCATTACTGCTAGAATGATTTTCATCTTAAAGACCATTAAGTACTAGGTAATTGATGGGCAGGAGGGTGGCTGACGAGTGGCGACAACCACAAGTTGCCACCGAGTAGTTTTGCAGGGCAGGTTTAGGTTCCACCAAAGCTAGAGGCTTGTACGACTGGATGTGTCCATTTTACGGTGGGATGATGCATGACGTGAAATAAAAGTCTAACATTGGGTGGACGGTTGTCCCTTTATAAACGCTACTTGTCAATTATCAAGCGTAATGCATAGTTGGGGTGCAATTATGTCAAATAGAGAAGCTTACAACTAACATTCTACATAAAATATCATTCCATGTTATAATTTATAGGTGATTATGGAGTAATTACACCCAATCATGCATTACTTACATTGATAATTCTTTATGTCCATGTCCATGTCACTTTCACTGGGAAATATTCTTGGCATTTCTAGATTAATTACAAAAAATGCACATAGAAAGATTTGATGAAAACTCATTGTATTTACCAAAAGACCTTACATTATTTTCAAGTTTTAATTGCCACTATAATTTTCGCATTTCTATCCTCTCTAATCCATCTCTAACAAATTCTTAGCAACTTCTCGACTTTTAGGTCATCTAACAAAATGAAAAATGCATTCAGATAAATGTAGGGGCATTTTGGTTTAAATTTTTAGCCATCATCCATTTGAGCAAGCACTAGGTGTTGTTTCATTTCCTTGTAGTAAACAACCTGCTCGGGAGCTCAGGCAGCGCCGCCAGAGCTCTGCCAAGAAACCTTTAGAAGGTTTTCTGATTTCAGTTGGACCGCTCTAGCTATGGAGGTTCCGCTTTGCAAAGCTCTGGCTATGGAGGTCGGACTATGTTTAAACCTCTGTTTATTGTGTTTTCAAGATGCCATGGCTCTGCCATACTAGTTTGTTCCACGGCAAACAGGGCTTCCTATGCTATAGCTCCGCCACAGTAGCTCCGCCATACTGATGCATGAAAAAAACATCTGTCACAAAACAAAAGAAACAAGCAAGCCATCGAATCTGTCACAAGCAAGCAAGCTTGCAAAACAAAATGCAAGCTCACCGCACTACTCCGTCGCTCGCTGGAAGAGAAAAGAAATGTAGAACCAAAATTTTTCCTTTTTTTCTGCCACATAGCAAAAATCTCGTCCTTGTGGATGTTTTCGTGGCACAACCGCATTGGGAAGGGGTTTCCTGAAACAAATTTCCTGGCAGCGCCACTCGCGGACGGCCACCAAGGGGTTTATTTCAGGAAACCCCCTCCCCAATGCAGTTCACACCATTTTAAATTCCCTGCAAGGATTAAACTTTATTTCTACCATTGGTCCACCTCCCCTATTTGGTATACCTTTTTGCATAGTATACATTGAGCTTGAAATAACGACTTTGTGGTGATTTGCATCTGGACATATCTCGGTGAGACAACATTGTGTCCATTGTCATGGAGTGCAAATGATTCTGAAACATAGGGTTTCAAACAAATAGACAGACCTCGGACAGAAATGTGATATCTGCATAAATGCACTTGGGACGAGTTGTAGTAGAGATGAAGAAAATTGCCCTGATGTATGCGTTCAACCATGAAAATTTGAGAACAGCTGCTGAGGTTGCAATTTCTTATACTGCTTAGTTAGAATACCTGCTCTACGATTGGAATTCTCGAGGACTGGATGAGAATGTAACACTTACACAACGATTTTTCAGAAATTTGCTGACAAGCTCATTGAAGGTTTGCTCAACGCTGCTGTCTCCTGATGCCTTCCTTCACTTTAGGGAACCATTCTGACGGCTAAAGGATAAAACAAACCGACCATTAATTAGGCTAAACGTGATAATAGATGGGAGACTGAGTTTTGCGTACCTTGGCTAGATCCCGATGGAATACATAACAGTTATGGCACAGCAACAGCTGCCATAATTGTTTTCTGAACCCATAGATGTGCCCACAGCCCAAGGGCCAAAATAGAGCCGCTGCTTTGTCCAATATATCGCAAATAACAGGTAGTCTTATGTGAAGATCATATTCCCTAGAATGTCATCCTAGGCACGAATGTAGTAGCACGTGTTTTGTGAGTGTTGATAAGGTCACTCAATAATGCTGCGCATCCAATTAAAAATATGTCCTCCATGCTTTCATCATTCTGTTTAATGACAATTATGAGGTGCATCACCAGCAATGCCACCAGCAATGCAATCAGAATGGAACCTTGGATTGAAGAGTATCACCCTCTGCAGTGCCTTTCCGATCCAATCATGGACTCGCGTAGTAGCCAAGCAATTGCATTTCTTCTTTTTATCTATGTCGACTGGCATAATTTAATTGCCTCCTCGTCCCCTTAACTATTACGTGCTGGAATATTCAGACTATGGGTTCTGCTGTTGGATAGAACAGTATTGTGGGAGTCCATGGTTTATTTACAATATCATATTTGTTTCACAACCTTGCAAACTTCAGCGGAAATTCCAGCATTCATCAAGATAAGAATCCAAGCTCGTTGCTGCTCGGACAGACTGTCCCCAGGTCCCTTCACTTCGACCAGCTTAGCCTCTCCATAGTTATTAGTATTTTGCTGACATCCCCATTCTGCATTACTGTTTTTATGGTCTAAATCATTGTTGTTACAAGCAAGGCGCCATAAGAGAAGATCAGGCATGCCAGCGGTCCAATATGAATAATCTTCTGCCAGTAATTTGCAAACAGCATGCAGGCCCTTTGCTCCAATGCATCCTGCTATGTCCTTCAAGTCTTGAAAGGAATGCCTCTCCCAATCTACACAACAACAGATAGTGCCATTTTGAATTTCCCAAGTCTCCGAAAGAATATCTAATGCTCTGCCTTGTAAAATACTGTCAAGACGTGCCTCGATTAGATGGTGCCTTGTAGTATAGAACCCGTCAGTACCCAGGTCAAGTGGGGCACTCTGTAATTTAAGCAAAGAGTCAGCATATTCATAAATATCACGTCCAATGAGGAGACTGGACTATATGCTTTACTTGGAAAGGAGTTTGGAAGACATCAGGTACATCGGCAAATATAACGTCCCACATGAGGAGTCCAAATAACGTCCTCCAAACATTACTTTCTGAATGAACACCATTCCAGCAGCCGCCATCGTCATTTCTATAGTACTGCAGCGCCAGCTCTTCTACAGTACATTGCTGCCCATCATATCCATAAAAACGGCTCTTCACACCCGTAAGTGAATTAAGGGGTCGACCTTGGATTTTCACCTGGCAAATCCAACGAAAGAGTGAGGATATACTAAACTTACAGGAGATAGAATGCCCTACCATTTTCGGTGTCCTTTTCAACATTTCAGCATATGGAGGCACTTTCCATCTTCGAGGTGGTTTACCAAGTCGGACTACTCGTCGTTGCAATGCTAAGCGCTCACCAGCTTTCACAAAAGGGTCGTTTACTCCAGCCTCTGCAACCTGGAGACTTTCTTCAAAGCGACCAAGATGTTCAAGATCTACTGACAATCTTTGAGTCCAATAACCTCTTCTTCCTTTGCAGTATTTGTGACTTAAAAGCTGCTTAAGCAATTCAACGGACTGACTATACCTAATAAAAGCAACATGGTAAAATATTAAATTTATCCAGTAAAAGATGGTTGAGAATTAATGCAACAGAAATTATTGTTGCTTTAATGTACCTGGATCTAGGCTACTACAGACAGTATATAAAATACTCAATAAGTTCCTAATGGAACAGAGCATTTTAAATTTACCTATGTTCCTTCTCAAGTACTGACACGCCCAGTGTGCATACTGAAACGTACACCCAACCAGCTGTGAAACGAGCCAAGAATGCATTATCCTCTGAGACTATCATATCTTGAATCTGAGAAAGCTCATTTTGAGCCCTTTCTAAAGAAATCATAACTGCATCATGGTCATCGCCTTCAACTGCTTCTTCCATGAGCTGAGCCACTTGTAATGCCTGTAGAAATATTTTCAATTGAGCTTCTAGAACAGTAAAAGAATTTGCTCATAAAACAGCATAAATAGAATATTTGATAATATAACAGCACAACTATAATCAAAAGCAGCTTATGCAGTTCAGACATAGAACACCACCTAAAGAAGGCATAACCTACATAAATGCTTAAATGACCATTAATATACAAATTTAAACAAGATTAAGCATGGCATGCAAGCAGCTAGTTTTTCTTCATGAGTGAAAATATTTGACAAATGACTACAACCTAGAACATACTTCCCAAAACGCCCTATGATGCTTCAGTAATGCTTTTACAAATCAGCTAGAAGAGTCTAGAACAAATATTTCAGAAAAAGACTGCCAAAACATCTTAAACAACATGGTACAAATGATTAAGTATAAATACACAGGTTTGGACCAATAGCATTCACCACTCAAAGGATAAAGATTACCTCCTCATAAGCAATCAGGTCACTTCTGGTTACAAAAACTGGTCGTGTTCGTATACATTTGTAATGTGGATATATGAGGAAGCCCATATCCACAAGAAGAAATGCATTAAGGTCGTCTGTACCATTTAAGAAGAACAGTCTCTGCAGGTAAAAAGAGGGGAGCGAAAATGTCAGTTATGCTGCTTATTATAGTAAGAAGATGGAACCATACCTTCAACCGCCAAAGTAATTGACTGATGTCATCTGAGATGCAAATGCATCTTCCAACAATATTTTTTGCTGCATCAATCAGCTTGGAAACTCTATTTGACCAACTGATAAAGAGAGATTAGAAATGTGTTTGGACATTCATTGCCCAATAATTTGAAATTATACATCTTTCCATCATGTCATTCAGAATCCCAACCACCGTCGAAAACATGCACAGCATGGGAATACCTGCATGACTTGTAGGATTCAGCAAGCCAGGCCAAAAGATCTTCTCGTTTTGCACGAGAAATTTTCCTTCTTTCCTGAACGTTTTCAAATGCAAATATTGTCAAAACAAGGAATGCGAAAGTTGGATAAAAAATTTTATGTAAAATTTGTGCATCGTTAAGAAATCAGGCATAGAAAAAGGAGACCTTCAGATAACCTAGATGACCAATTTGCTTTAGTTCTGGCACAGTAAGAACATGCAACCTTTCCATGAAGCGGTCCACGTCCAGTTCTTCATTAATTTTGTGTGTGTCAATGATAAATCGTATGCCTGCTCATTATGATAAGAGTCTTATCTTTAACAAAACAAATATCCATGTGTGTTATAAATTGCAACATTTAGGAAAGATAAGCACCAAGCAGCTGGTCAATTGCTGAACTGATATCACCTACATCTTCGTAGCAAATGCTTGAAACACGAAACCACGGTCCTGAAATAAGAAGACACGATATGAAGCATATCCTAGCTACTTATATACTAAATTGCATAAACAACTCAAAATGCCATTCTGACCTTTCCTTTGATACAGCCGTATAAAGAGTCTTTGGGCTTCAGCAGATAGGGAAAAAAATGAATCTGCATGTTACAGTTATAAATTTCCTTATATAAGAGAAATGAAAAGGAAAGGCAAACATGGAACTGCAGAAAACCTAGGACCTCAATGCACAAACATACTCATATTATAAAAGGTAATGTGCCTACAAAATGAACAGTATAGTCATGTAGAAATGTGAATCTAAGCTTTTAATTGTTGAAAGATGAAGAGAAATGATACCAAGAAGCCCCTTTTCGTCGTCATCAAATAAGTGAGCATTGTGATCCAATACTGTATGCATCATGTACAAAAAGTTCCTATGGTATTTAGGTATGTTCGAAGCAATAGTAGATAAGCTTTCAAGAGATAGTAGCACTTTTTCCCAGAGTAATGCAATTAACTTCTCCCCATCAACTTTGAGTGCCCTTTCACAAATAAGCCTTATGGAAACAGGGCCAAAGATATCAGTTGAAATTCCCGTCACATAGCCCTGGAAACAGAAACTATGTAAGTGTGCAACTTTTTATTCCGAGCATCAAGATTTGGCATTCAAAAGATCGAAACTAATAAATGATGAGGTTTTGGTGGATGAAGCAGGTTGAACACTTGCAAAGCTCTCTTACAGATGTGATCATAGAAACATGTTAAACAAAAATTAATATGCAGCTTTCTCATCATTAACTGACTTCCCTAGGGACCATGTCATTCCAATTATTGCAGAAACATGCATCTTGTTGTTCTCGGGCAAGTTGGCATGGCCATGAAAGAACACTTTAGTGCATTGCTGTGTTTTACAGTTGAACAGGGGGGTTTGAAATAAGTTAAACAAGCAAAATTAAGGTCATATCCTTATTATCTTGCAGGCATCATCCTCAAATGGCAGCATATTTGTAAATACTGGTGCAGAATGGACGGCATTCTATGCAATGAAGGATAATTGGCGACAATCAAGAAGTTGCTCCCCTTGGTATTGAAATTGACACTCTGTTTAAAGGCATGTTGAGTCTCAGAACAAATCCTAGACAGTTCAGCTCTTTGAGATAAGATTACAAAGTGAACTATTCAAAATTACTCTGCAAAATGTAGGTATAGGGTTTTAAGAAAATAAAATGGTACCCTCATTTGTAACGCATTCCGGTCAAGTAGTGGTGATAGGTAAAACGCTAGCTTTCTTGGAAGATGGCCAAGTTGTGCATCTGGAGAATCCAATGTGACCACCTGGTATGAAGGGAAGAACATGCTGCCATTGAACCAACTGCAAATAATAGGTCAAACTTCTAAATAATAGATTTAAAATTCACACCTTTATTGCACGAGTATCTTTGCTATTATCTGGGTCCCTGACAAGCAAGACATCCATGCCAATTCTACAAGGATGTCCTTGGTTAAATTTACGGCCTACAATGAATGTATCCAAGACGCCTTCACAACAATTGAGTTGCAAGTCTTCATCCTTGCTAGCAGAAGAAAATGATCCGCTTTCTTCCTTGCCATTGACACCAGGACAGCCAACATTGGTAATGTGCTCTGATTGACATAGGCTGGCATTGAATTGGAAATGCGATCCTGTGACATTAGGATCCCCCACGAAACCTTCTAAATGCTTTCCATCTTGACAAGGAAATGTTGAAACGCTTGCAACTTTGATATTCTCCAACACAGATTTTTCCTGCCCATCAGAACAGTTGTCTTGCCTCTGAACAAACTGTAAGATGGTAAGTTGGACTCTCTTCTGTCGACCACCACCGGAGATGCATATGTCTGTTTTTAAATTCAAGCTTAAATGGTCATTCTTCTACAAAATAAACAAGAATGCATCATCTGCAAATAGAAAATCCATAAATTCTTTCTGCATTGGACATGTTCAAAACTGATACGCACCGAGATGGTCATTTACGGCAACATTATCGCCAGAGATTTTCTTCCCACAGACAGGGCAATCGACAACATCTCTCTCTTCTGATTCACTTACGAAACTGTTATCTAAAGAATGCGATTCTGCTGCATTATTGCCGGAGCATAGAGATTGAGAGTCCTGAAGCACAAAAAAGAAAAATGATCAAATCTACGGCATTGGAATTGTTCGGTGGACAAACAGAATAGGAGCAGGGAACGAAATGTAGAAAAAGAAATTCAAAGTTCTACCCGATTATCTGCATTGGCGGAATGATCGTTTCGAAAAGGTAGCCTCCGGCGCTTTCCGACTAGACAGATCAAGCTTTGTTGACCACGCAGCATTGCCATAGCTGCTACACTGAGAAGCTTCTCTTTCATACATCCCGCCAAAGAGCCTCAACCGTCCACGGCAGCAAGATCTAACGGCTCTCCGATCTTTTGGGAATTTTTGTTCAAACCATATGAACTTATTTTTAGTTTTTTTTTCTATTCACAAAAACTCAGTGGACCATTTAAGAATCATGAACAAGAAAACCGTGAAAACAAAATATTTTTTCAATTGAAATGCATGGCTAAAAGCTCTTGGCACGAGGTGTTGCATATACTTTTCATGAAAAAAAATTTGGATATATATGATAATGAAATCTCCACATGAACTGGTCCAGGGATTGAGGCATTAAGAGGCAACTAACATGCAGATATACTCTCAAACAAAATGGGATTGCAGAACAGAAAATACTTCATGCAGTACGCTCTATGCTTAAGCAATCAGGTATGCCAAATTTGCTTTGGGATGAAGCTATTAAGGCAGCTGTGGTTATTTAAAAGAAACTCCCTTCTGTAAGCATTAAAGGTAAAACGCTTGAGGAGATGTGGAATGAAAATGTCTCCAGCTATGATATGTTCAGAACATATGGTTGTCAGGTTATGTTCAGGTCCCCAAGGAAATGAGGGAAATGCTTGATGACAGGGCCATTTTCAATGGCTGAAATTGAGAAAAAAATTTTGTGTTGAGCCACTAATGAAAAAATTTATTTCATTTTACCATGGTCCACTATTGATGACCCTCCCCTGGTGTTTAGGTCAAATTGGTGCAAAAGACCCAAGTGTTTTCTATGAAGTGAACACAAAATTTGTCGGAGTTGGCACGTCCATGATCTAGTTTCCAAACAATCTTGTTAATTTGAGTTTTACTGGCATGGCCAAAAATGTTTTTGGAATTCTTTTTTAATTATTTCTTAAAGGTTTTTGGGAGTTCGGTGGATGGGAAAAATTTCCAGTTTGCCAAATTGAAAGTATGTTTTGGGGTCCTTGATCGCTCTATCTTTGATCGGCAGACGTGTGTTACGCACAAATCCACAACGTACTGCAGGTGTGGGCTTCGATTTGGCACCAAACTTTTCAACGTGGATGCCAGATATTACATAGACTAGGTTTCTCATGATTTGTAGATCTTTATTTGTGTTGTCGGTGTTCCGCCATTGCATATTACCTTCCAACATCCGCCCTTGCATATTAACTTCCAATCCTTTTTTTTCCTTATGTTTTGGTGACATGTAGTAGATGTAGATTTGCGGGATTCAAAGAGCGCAACAAACTTCATGTCTTAAGTTTAATTAATATGGTGTTTTTTTGTAGAATTACAAATGGTGTATGTGGACCTCCTAATAACTTGATGGATCATTACAGATGAGCATCAGATGCATCACAGCTTAATTGCTCATGTTATTCATCCAGGTAAAGTTTCTTTTAGCTTTTTTGCCATGTAAACTCTGTATCACTCGTGCTCTATATTTTGGTCCATATTTTGAACATCTGATAAGATGTTGTAGATTTGTCGGATTCAGGAGAGACCATCAAATATCATTCTTAAGTCTACATGGTGCTTTCTTACAGAATTACAAATGGTCTATTTGGAGCTTTTAAGAACTCAATGGAGCATTACACATGGCCATCAGATGCAATACAACTTAGTTGCTCATGTATTCACCCAGGTAAGGTTTCTATTCTATTCTATTCTATTCTATTCTATTTGCTATGTAAATTCTTTATCACTCATGTGTTCTATGTTTTGGTTCATATTTCAAGCACCTGATAGGAACAATACAAGGAATTCTGACCTCAATCTCTATCTCTAGTATGCAGTAAATATAAGCCTACATTTGAACTGTAGACTTCTTGGAGATTTGGCATTTGATAATAGGCAATCTAGACTTGGCAAATTGATTGCTCCTGAAAAATAAGTCCTGAGAAACAAGCTCTAAGTCTTGAGAAACAAACCCTTGAAATGGTCTGAGCTTAAAAACTCCTTAGCTGGAGTTTGGTGTAGTGAGGTGAATATTTAGAGTTTACATGTCTTCTTTGAAGGGAGATCTTGGCCAATTTTGTGAATTCCTGGTTGCATTTCTATGTTATATTTCTTTCTTTGTGGATTGGTTCATCGGGCAGTTTTGGACACATTCTCAAATTCATTGGCATCCTTCCATGGCAGATTTGACCTGACTCATTTGTTCTTCTCATAAAAAAGTTTATAGTAATGTTTTAATTTGGATACACAAAAACCTGTGTGAAACATATCTATTGGAATATGTACTTTTGTCTCATGCATCCTTTGATTCTACAACAATAATGGTGGCAGAAAATGTCTTATTTCGATGGAAATGCATTACTAAGTTCTATAGAAGATGTGCCATTACTAAGGCGTTTAATGTATTCAGCATTACATTTTTTTATTTTGCAGCAAATATAAAGAGAATGTGGCAGTCTCTTAGATGCCATAGCAAAGATTCAAGGCATTTATTAGCTTTAGAAACAATAGAATTGCAAGATGATGTTATATCATCGTTGCAACCAAATGACAACATGTCATAATGGGGCCCAACTGGCAGGGAATGCAAGAGTTCATGGGTCTCATATCATGCTTGCAACGAAATGATAGCATGTCATAATGGGACCCAACTGGCAGAGAATGCAAGAGTTCATGGGTCTCCATGTACAATCTTAGCATAACACATGACAATGCTAGGCAACAGACCTCAAACCTGATGGCAAGCCCAAGCTGAGATTTGATATAAATATTACTTAAGTTGTTGATAGAATACAAATGCCACTGTGTTGTATATATTGCGTACACCTTGAAGGGTCTAAGTGTCTCTTCGAGACGTCACTAAAGATTATGCAATGGTGATGGACTAGAGGTTGTCGTGGAAGTGGGACTTAGAGTACAGTACCAGGAGCATGCATGCTACATCAATACATTTAGGAGGGCAGGATAGGGCACATATTGAGGGCAGGATGTGGGAGTCTTAAAAGGAAGACTTTCTTCTTCATGAGCATGATTTGGCATGCTTTCTACATAATAGAGGATGCTAAAAGCTCTTGAATAATGTTTCTTTGGATTGGTGCAAAGAATTAATCTCTTTATGAAACCTTTACCTATTTTTTGTACCTTGCACAGACTTGCATGTCACTTTACTGCATAAGATCCAAACATGTATGTAATGGATTAATTATGCTTGAAGCCTTAAACCATTAATGTGCAACCTAGCAGTAATTTGAGCTGGAGTTTTTGCCTTTACAGTTTACCATTTATTGTCTATTTGTGCCGGATGTCTAATTCTTGAAGGATTGAAGGTAGATCACCCTTATTATGGTGTGTGCTCTATCATCCTCTGGTTTGCTATAGTTCGAAGAGCAAACCCGATGACTCAAAAACTAAAGCCAGGTCAACTTTATTGCATATCCGTTTCAATTTGAATGATTTTTATTTTATATTTGGTATTCCCAATTAATTCCACTTTCTGTCGGCTATGAGAATAGGGTATTCTGCCTCGCTCTTCCTCAAGATTTTAACAAACTAACTACAATTTTTTTATTTTTTTATTTTTTAGCGCAACAGCCTAACCTTGGGTGTCAAGCTATCTCAAAGCCTAGGCTATCCACGTGTCCTAAAAATTGACATGGCTTTATCCTAAAACATAGGATGTTGATCTAAAGAAGTGGACGAGTGTAAAAAATACTTGCTTCGTGCCTCTTGAGAGTGAGCACCTTTCCTTTCAATTTTTTTTTTCCACGATTTCTTTTAGTTACTTTAGGTTGAACTAACGCTGTGAAGATCGAGCACATTGGCTTCGATCGGACTATATCTGTGATTGTCTTTGGATGTTTCACTTCTTTTGGAAATCGCTATGCTCCAAGAAGATTCAGTTTTTTAGATGGATGGCTCTCCAAAAGGGGATGAGTACAAAAGAGAACCTTTATAACAGGGATTATAGGAGATGATAGTTGTCTGCTTGGCTGTCAAGTTAGGGAATCTACTGGACACCTCTTCTTCTGCCCAAAGATTGTGGGATTCTGGCATTGGGTAAGTCCCATTATTGGCTTATCTATGCATCAGTTAACTTATCCCGGACTGATAAGGGTCTCGGACAAAAACTGCATTGAAGCTTCGCTAGTTAACATTGATGTGGGTAATTTGGAAACACCGTTGCGATGTTACTTATGGGGGGCTTAGAATCTGCATAGAAAAGCTGAAAAATTTCTTCAACCAGGAAGTGGCACTGATGGCTCTATCATACCATAGACAAAAAGGAGTGAGATATAACAGAGAACTGGACAGAGTTGGGAACTTGGAAGGTTTCTGTTCCTTCTTTAGGTGTCATTGGCTCAACTAGCGAGGAAGCAACTGAAGCAGTGGTAAGTGATCTAGCTATTCAGCTATAATTGTTACGTCAAGGGAGGATATAGCGTGGAACGGGAGCTACCCTCCTCTATAGTACCTGTCCATTTGGAGAAGATAGGTGACTCTCTAATAGTACCCACTTGATGGGGAAGAAGAGAAGTAGCTTCTGGAGTGCACGATGATGCAGACTCCCTAAATATTTATCCCTGTTCAAAATTCTTCCTATCCTTCCTTATTAGCGGACTTGATGTATTTTATCTTATGTATTAATAAACTTTTACTCTTACCCTCAAAAAAAGAAAAAAAAAAAAGAAAAAAACTTATTTTTTGTTTTTAAAGTTGTTAATATCTCTAGCATTAGCAATGTGGTGGCAATTTGAAGACATTGTTGGGTTTTTGTACACTTGCATCGTAATGCAAAAGAACAATCAATGGCTTCTAAGAGAGCCTGTTTGTTGCATCTGCGAACTGCACATGAAGTCATGGCTGCACCTATATTTGTACGTTTTGTCATCTTTAGATCCATTGATTGTTTTTACATCATTCTTTGTCTTTCAAATGAGATATTTTTGCAATTGAACTCTGCCTTTACTTCCATCATTAGAAATTGTGTAGTTTAGAAAGAGTTAAAACAGCTAGAAAAACACTCATGTTTTTTACTCCTTCCAAATACATAGACTTCGAAATCTCTTGAAATTTAGGTAAACGTATGCACTGGCATTATTGTAATTTCTGGTATGCTAAGTAGCAGATCTGGGCAGCGAGAGAATTTGTTTGCCGTTGCATTTTAGGGGTTTCAAAGGAGCTCTATTTTGTTTGGATTCATCTGTAATTTACTGTGTGTGATTTTAAAGAATAAGCAACATGCTTGGGATACATTAGACAGGTATGCCATCTTTGCAAGAGGATCATAGGACTGGAAATGGAAACGAAAATCTATCAGGCAATTGGATTTCTCTATTTTGTATTATGATCCGGCATGCCTGAAGTGTAGGTATGAGTGTTCTTGAGAGTATGGGTGAGTTATCAGCACCAGTATGTGTTAGCTCTGTTTCTTGGGGGTATGGGTTTAGTTATATTGGATTAGTACTAAGGAGTTGGCATCGAGATATTTCCTCTTCTTGGTTGATAATGCATCGAGCCATTAAGCAGGATTTAATTAATTGGAGAGAGTATCACAATTTTGAGAATTTCAAGCATAGCTAATTTGCTCAAGCACAAATACTTTCACCTACTTCTTAAGTCCAAGATACATGATTATGGATGATACATATATCTATACAAATTATGCACGATACTTGTACGTGTACTTGACACTTGTACATGCCCAATAATAGTGCTACACCCAGTTGTAGAATTTATGCATGCGTATTCCCAAGCAAGGTGGAGGAGAGCAGGTATTATTTCTATTGAACAGTGGTATTTTGGTATTGACATTGCTCCTTGGCAATGGTTTCAGGAGAAATATGGGTTGTTGGATAAAGATATCAGTATATGGGCTTATGTAGCAAGTGCTCTTCCTTTAATTAAGAAGGTTGGTGACCAGAGATGCTGGAACTTTGTTCAAGGTTGTAAAGAAGGCAAGAAGCTAGTAAGTTCATGCTACAGATTGCTTACATCCTCAAGTACTTTATCACCTTCTCGAAAATGACACTTACAGACTTTGCCTTCTCAATGGCAATCCATCTGGAACCTTGTTTGGTCTAAATATAATCCTCCAAAGGTAAATGTTTTACTTTGGCAGGTGATTCATTGCTCTTTGAGAGTTAATGAGATGGTTCATCGCTTTAAGCCGGGAGTAAGCCCACTTTGCCCAATGTGTGAGCGGTGCATTGAAACATTGGAGCATTGTTTATATTTGTGTGCAGAGCTGAGTAGTCTTAGATCCTGGCTGCATTCTCTTTTTGGAGTATCTTTGGATAGTCAGCACTTTCTTTTGGGTATTTATCCAAATCAGTGGATTGCTTCTAAAAGGATTGTATTTCACATGGCAAAGTCTTGGCTAATATGGAGTGTATGGAAGTGAAGGCGAAGAAAGGTCTTTTATGATAAGCATATTTCTTCTCAGGTGGTACTTCAAGAAATTCGTAAGAAGTTGTATAATTGCTTTCAGATCTCCAATTGGCCTGATCGTATTAAACTTCCAATATGGAGTGATCATCTAAAAGTGATTGATGCTTCAGGGACATTTCTTACTTCTGGAAGTACTTTGTAATATTTTGAGTGTATAATATGAAGTAAAACACGTTCTTCAAAAAAAAAAAAAAATAGTGCTACAATCTACACCAATAATTTACATCAATAATTCTATGACTGAAAGAGCAGCTCCATTCGGTGGTAGAAGTCATTCATCTCCCATGGCTTATCTGCCTACTCGTCCAGATCACATCGAGACCATTACTTGCTCCATGAGCTACAATATCTTGTGGGATGCGTGCTAAGAGGTGTTCTCCTCGATCCCTACCTGCAATCCAAAGCTAATGGTCGTGAGTATGATTGCCTCAGGCTTCATCGTGTTGTGATCCACCTTGTTTGGCTTCCTGAGCGCCTACGAGCCGAATGGGATCACCTTAGCAGGTCTTGATGAGTGAATCATTGACTGTATGCTATCAATAATGTGTGCACCTATTAAAGATGTAATGATGTATACGCACCTATTAAAGATGTACGGATGTATAAGCATAATGAATATTATCTGATGTATCGAACCTGAGTAACTTGTTTAGTTGTCCTCATCGCCTTCAGTTGCCTCTTTCGCCAATAGTTCGTACAGCTGGACACCTAGATTTGCAGGGATTATTGTGAACAATGGCTTGGGCTCAACTGACCAACCATAACCTATGATTTTGAGAGGCTGATAGCATGGTCTATCATTAGGATTTGGTCTCCATTTTTTTATGCCAGCAATCCTGATATTGCCAAGCATATGTTGTACCTTTCCTTGCCACTGGCTCCCACCAAGACACAAGAACCTCTTCATAATGTGGAAGAGCCGAGTCTTGTATAGGGTCCTCTTCTGCATATGCTACCCATGCAGGACACGCACCTCCCGGCCTGACAAGCAAGAACATGTCTTTCTGGACATCCTGGTATGGGTCAAATATTTCAACTGCATTTTTAGATTTATCCTTTGCAGGTCCCACGTAAAGTGGGAGAGCATTTATTCATCAACCATAATTGGATCTGTCTCGGCTACCAGTTCTTGCCTTGTTTGACGCCAGAAGTTCTTTATTTCAGTATTGCCAGAGCGAACATTCCTAGGACACGCATCAGATCAGACCAGTAGTCAATAACTTCACGCATGTAAGAATTGGACCATGAGTTCACTCTAGCCCTAGAGATATTAGCCCAATGCATCATGTACTTTGCAATAGACGACCTCAAAGCATCTATGTCCTTTAGACTTGCATACGGTTTGACAGACTTTGAAGAGCCAATCGGT
Organism: Isoetes taiwanensis; assembly: GCA_021234155.1. Lineage (NCBI taxonomy): Eukaryota > Viridiplantae > Streptophyta > Lycopodiopsida > Isoetales > Isoetaceae > Isoetes > Isoetes taiwanensis. The sequence continues at coordinate 6,652,231 of JAJEKV010000012.1, read as the reverse complement.
ATCATAGGCACACCATTGTCACTTGCTTTCCACATCCGATACCCTTATCTGGCAACCATTCTCTATGGCTTGGTCTCATCTTGTAATACACCCATCCTTCATGCAGAACTTGAACAATAAGGGCTCCAAATGACCAATCAAGCGATCCTTCTTATCAGGAATGTATCCTTTCATGAAAGACTTCCAATTAGGAACCTCTGTAACAAGGTATGGTGCTGGTGCCTTGGTGCTACATTCTCGAAAGAGTTGCATTAGCTCTGGAGTAGTAAATGCATCCGACCTGCGCATTAAAGTGGAGTAGTTACCAAAGAGTGCATCAATATCATCATAGATATGTCCAACCATCATAAAACCTAGCTATATTTGTTAAAAAACACCCAACCAAACAAGATAGGAAAGATAAGAGAAGGGATATCTATTCTTGTTCTGGCCTGAGCAGTTGTCTAACTGTAAGTAGAGCCTCCTTGGTAGCTTCTTAAGTTGAGCCAGTGCTGTTCAGTTTTTTGGTTCTCAACCCCATGCTATTAAGAAGTGTCGCTTCCCAAATGCACTCAGGACGACCTCCTTCTCTCAAATGGCCCAGTTGTCTTCAGAAGTATCCTCCAAAGTTTTGATAGCATGATTCAAAGAACCAACATAAAAATTCGAATCATCTTTCCAAAGTTCGATTGAGAAATGACCTAATGCATCTGTGCCATGCCCATGCATCAGTGCACCAGTCATGCTACTTTTAACTTTTAACCGTTCACCCCTCCACATGATTTTGCTAGCTTCTCCAGCCTAGGTATCATTGTCTTGTTGGTCCATTTTATCATGTATGATAGTAAGGGCCTGCTCAGGGAAACGGTGTGACAGTGCACTCCAGGATTAGTAAAGACTTCTGCAAGAGATCTAGGCTGTCATGTGGGATTTCCTCTCCATTTGCAACTCCCTTCTCTCCATTGGATCTCTTGTCTTTGCCATTTTCTCTTTTATGACAATGCAGGTATTACACTTTGAAAATGCAATTTTTTGGCTACCTCTGAATGGTGTTCCTTCCAAGAAAGAGGATGGAGAAACATGCTTTCTAGTCATGTCTATCACACTAGCATCAACCTCTAAATGTATGTCTTTCTTGATCAAGACAGAAGGTAGCCTTTTCACATTCTCCCTCACACCATCAACTGTGATTTTGGATCTATGAGGCATAGTTTCTGCGTTCTCGTTTATGTACATAGATAGCACAACATTATCTGCCAGTGTATGAGATCTTATTTTCTTTGATCCGGTATTCCCATGCTCAGCTACTCTGTGACCACCCAAAAAAAATTTCCTCCACTTGTAGAAAGTAGACATTGGTATGCCGTAGGCCCTATGCCATGCTTTTAAGCAAACTTTCTTATCATTCAATATGACTTTCTTGACCTGACTGTTAACTGAACAAACATCTAGCATATTGTAAGCAAACGCAGTCCTGTTTGCTGCTTTCATGTTCCAATAGAATTTTCTCATTTGTATAATCTCACTGGAAGAAAAGTTGGCACAATATCTCCTTAAGCAATACAATGAAGACGAAGTCTAAGACAGCACTGGCTGTGGTTTTCCTTTCACATTTAGTGGGGAGGACAGGTGATCTCAACGTTCGATTTACCATGTGATACGGTCTCTTTTTGGCATGAGCTATTTCTGGCTTTATTGCATAGTGTTCCAACTCTCTGTCCTCCTCTACTACAACCGTTATAAGCTTTGACACAGGGACACTATCAACCAGAACAAGACCAGTCTTCCATCTGACCAAGTCATGCATTTCTGACGTCTCAGCACAAGCTTGACACCTCATCAATGGCTTCTCTGGCATAGGCTGCAGGCTCATTATGGTAGCAGCTATACAGTCTTTGCCCAAATGCATATCCGAAATAGTGTGATTGGGGTCAGTGAAAACAATCACGTACATGGCATATGGGATGTCAGAGCATTCATGCATCAGCATACATGCACGATCAAGAAGGTCATCCCTTGAAATGGCCTTAGGAACATCCGCATCAAATGGGTGAATCTGCTCCACGAGGTCTTGCCATATTATGCGCATGATCTGTGCTGGGGGGGTAGAAAATTCTTGCATCTCGGTTGCTATGTTAGCTATGTCCTTAGTGGGCCATAAAATGAAGGCATCTTTGGATTTCAAGAGCGTCCCTATTTCTGTTTCAGGATACGGCAACGGGAGTTCCTCTTCCAGAATATGTTCTAGGGACACAACTGCACATCCTTCAGGCAAGGGCAAATTGTGATGCTTGATGAAATCATGCACCTTCCCTTCTGCAACCTTCCTGCCATTGATAAGCATGAACCTCATCTTCATTCTCAGCACTCCGTTAGCCAATAATCGGTATGAACGATTGCGACCACGATCTTGTCAAGCAATGATAGCCCACGCAGATATGTGAAGCAGCTGGCCTTTTCTCACCAAGAAAAATGCTCCGAAGGAACACAATCTCGATCTCATGGAGAAGTTAACAGTGGCATCTCTGCGAGAGATCGCAGTCACGATTTTGTCGAGAAGCTGTCCCTTTGACTTGGAACACTGCAAGGTCGCGATATATAGCAGTTAGTGGAACGGATTAGATATTTACTAGGCACCAGCATTTAATAGACTTACTAGACGAGCAAAGCACTTACTACAAGGGCCAAACAACCTCCTAGACTGTATGCAGTTGTAATTTTAGACAGAATCACATCAATAGTCATAAGTAGCTTACTTACATTATAAACATACCTTTAGAGGCAATTAACAACCCAGTTTTAACAAAGATGTATTTTTAAAGAGAATCACACCTATTGCCACAGTCGGCATCAATAAAGAAGAAATGCACTGGGAATTGGAGCTTGCCTTGTTTAGTTTGATCGAATAAACAAACAAGTTAAGTTTTTGGAAGCCCGACAAGGCCGATCGGCTGCACCCCGAAGATCCACAAGGGCGATCGGCTCCAGGAAGAGCCCAGTCCTCCAAAATTTTCAGGCGCTATGTATGAAATGGAAGCGCCTTACTTCTTGCTGCAAGAATTGCAATGCAGCCAAAGCCATGTTTTTTGAATTTGAATTCTCTTCTTTCTCAGACAATAGTTGGGCCTGTAAGGTGGCGGGTCGATTATGCAACTGTCTTAGGGTACCATATTTCGCGTGGAATTTATGTTCATGGCTGGCAGAACACGAATTCGGAAATGTCACTTTCATCATACACTTTTTATGTCACTTTCATGGTACACTTTTTGAAAATAGTTGTCTCGTCGATCATGATGGCGGGATTCAAAAATCTGCTCATATGGACATTTTTTAACTAGACCCCGCCATAAATAGCACTGTCATTCATAAATACGGCCACAGGCATTAATGGCGCAGCCGTCAATAAATACGCCGCCATTAATATGCCCCATTAATACGCCCATAAATACGCCTAATTAATATGCCCCATTAATAGGCTATCTATTGATATCGGCATTCGGCTCTCCTATCGCGATTCAACACAACGCCTTAGCCGCCGTTTTGAGTGCCTTCGAGAAAATGACGACCACCGTCAGCAAACGCGATGCCCTCAAATCAGGTCATTTTTCGTGCTTTTTTCAGCACTTTTTAAATTGAGCACTTTTCCTATTGGATATAGTAAGAGCATCGTAGGATCGTGGCCGCGATCCTGCTGACAGAATCTAGTGTTATATTTTAACTGAGTAGTAAATCAAATCGTGGTCGCGTTCCTAAAGACAATGCGCGGTCGCGATTATTGTATTCATTATCATAGTATGCATTCAAACTACTAGAACAAGTCGCGACCGCGATCTCTGTGGCTAAGTAGTAGATCATATCGCGGTCGCGATTATCTCATAGTTATATTTCCATATAGTAGTATGCATTTGAACTACTAGAACCAATCGCGACCGCGATCTCTTTGACAGTTATTTTATTTTGGCTTAGTAATAGATCAAATCATGGTCGCGATTATCTCGTAGTTATATTTTCAAAAATTTTATCGTAATATGCATTCAAACTACTAGAACAGATCGCGGCCGCAATCTCAGTGACACTTACTGACAATATCGAGTATTTCTTGCAGCTTTGGACTTGTTCCATGGTCCAGACGTGGAGCCTATACGTGTAGTAATCCCTTCTGCAAGCCAAAAGTAGGAATAGAGATAGCTCAGACAATACCGCAGACCAAAGAAGACAGAAGAAAGGACATGTCTTTTCTTTAGAACAGTAAAAGGGTCGGAGGACATAGATAAGATAAGATAAGATGAATTTTTACGTCCATGGGAACCCAACGGGTTATGGGGCATTATAGTAGCCATGTGGGAAGGATGCAAGAATAATGTTGAGAATGCCATCATATGCAGCATGGAAGATACTCAACAACTGCAGTTTGTGGACTATGTGTTGAGATGGCAGAATTACGATCCTACCACAATGATTGCGAGCAAGCAAAATAAACCACCTAGCGCAAAGAACGTTCCTACAAGCGCCAAGGGTTATGGATGGAGTCTTCCATCATACGACTCTTTTTCTCTCTCTGGCATCAAAGGAAATCGTGATCTGTTGGTTGGCTTTATGTAGGAATGGCTTGAAAAATGATAAAAAAAACCCCCTTCTTGTGTAATTAAGGCCAAGAAGGATAACAAGATGCCTCAGGTCATGGACACTAATTGGTTGAGAATCGTGGCTAAGAAAAGGCAAGTGGTTTCCTTGGCTACTCTCGGTGAGCCATCTCATGCCAAAGAACAAACTCAGGTCTAGAGTGGTAATCCTCTGTCCTCTGTAGTAGAGAACCCCTCTGAACCAAGACTGATTATGCCTCCACTTCCAGCAGACACTGATAAGGCCAGGAGTGCCTCTACTCCAAAAATTACAAAATTTAAGATTAACTTGAGAAAGTTAAATACAGACCCATTTGAAAAACACTCCACTTCCAACACACCTACAACTTCTGATATTCCCGCAGCTTCATCATCTACTCTCATTTACCCCAGTGCAGTACGCCTACCTCCTGAACTTAAATTTAATCCTGAAGTGGAAAAGAAGTTGGCAGATCAGACTACTCAAAAACCGGAAGAGTTAAAGAGATTTTATCCTATGGGAGTCAACTGGTTCACTATAGTCAGTATTTTTTATTGTGAATCTGCACCGGCCAATATGACTCACAGAACTCGGTCCAACGACCATGTCCAGACATTATTGAGGAGTTTTAAGTCTTGCCCTACATAAGTCCTAATGCCTGCAGACATAGTGCCCTTCGATCCAATTACGAGGTAAGAGATGTTTGTTTTATGATCGCGTTTGTGATGTGTTGCATTTAGCTGACCGGCATTAATCTGCAACAGGAAGGTGGTCACGTGCTCAGTTCCAGAGGACCTAACTGGAAAGAAGTCCTATGTTATTTCTGGCAATCACAGTATAGTTGCTGCTCAATTGCTATGCTCCCACATCGGTGATGTTCAGCAACGATCGGAATTTGCAAGGCATATGCAAAGAGGAGAACTCGCGTGTTGAATGGGGATCTGACTGATAAAGAGTACATACAATTGTCTATACAATGTAATGACATAATTGCTAACACAGTGTAAAAGGAACCCATCGTGGAAATGCTCTAGCAACTTCGCAACCAACACAAAGCTTATGGCTGTCCACCTCAAGGACCAACAGGAACAGCGGTGACATCTGCATGGAAGGTAAGTACTTGTATTTTTGTTTGGCAAGATCGCCACTGCAATCTATTTATTTTTCAGGATTTTGTTGAAGTGGCAACCACAACATTGAAGGTGAAGGAACTTAAAGATGAAAATCAGTTCATATTCATGCAAGAAGAGCCTTGGGCCAAGTTCATGCAGGTTGTTTCTAAGTGGACGGGCAGGAAACTTGTGGATGATCATGGTGAATTGCCAGATAGGCCCACTTAAGATTTCTTCAGCAAAACATTCTTGCGCTATTTACGTGGTATGTCAAATGCTGAAGTTTCCCATCCTATGAATGAGATTTTAGAGAAAAGACATTCTTGAGAGTGCAGTTCGTTTTGACTGTAAGCAAAGGGCAATTGACATCAGGACACTAACTCTTATGCACCAAGAAACATTGTCTTATGCTAATAGCATTATGAACGATTGTTATGCCAGCTTCGAAGAGCATGCAAGCAAGTTTCCAGAGTTTACCGAGCAGCCTTCTTGACATCGCAGTGTTTGATTTTGAGTATATCAAAGCTAATTACAACAAGGACCATATGTGGGGAAATCTTCCATGTGTTTTTCTTGAAGCAATCAGGTCTATTAAAAGCCCGATCGAGGAAGCAAATAAGCTGGGAAAAAAAATAAATAAATAAAAAATCTACAGGGTGATCAAGCACGGAATACCTGTAAAAGCACCAGAACCTCAAAACGCGACAATGGTGTTCATTGACATGAGGAGGTACACCACCGTCTGGAATGTAAAGAAGTATCTTGACCTCTTCAACAAGATTGCTAGGATGATAACTGCCAGGATCTATCACAGTGTCATATTTTTGAGATCAGGTCAACTTCCTAATTGCTTATATAGCCAAAGTCAGGTGCAAGGTAGTTCCCATGTATCCATTGGTGCTTATGAAGAGCAGGGTTGGGTAAGCAAGAAAATGGTCAAGGAGTTCTAGTAATACATCATGCATGTGACCATTAACAGAAGTGAGGCTCGCGTGATTCTCTTGCAGCCTAGCTTGGAACTCAGATTGACACAGGTGAACAATGCCCCGAAAAGCATTCCCATTCCAAAATATGAAATTACAGGCAACAAGAAGCAGGATGAAAATTTGAAAAAAAAAATACATGATGTATTTCACAGGCAAGCCTAAGTTTTCTTGGGCGAACATGGGTGGTGACTTTGTTCTGAAAAGTCAAGCCAAGACCTCTTACATTTACCACATAGTTAATGAACTAGTTCCCATTGACGGGACAACTCTTGATTTTTTCTCACCGGGTACAGCCTCTAGGGTGGCTTTATCTAGGGAAAACAGAGTGTGTCCTTCGAAGATGATGCTAAAGTATGTCGTTTTCTAAAGTTGTTTTAAGACGTTGGAGAAGATGGCCAGGCCGAGCCCCCATGTGGAGGAAGAAAAACAAGGTGCTACGCATGGAGGGTTGCCCTCCATTTTCATGAGGGTGAAGTGGTTTAAATCAAACCATAAAATCGTGTTTTCACAATCAATATTTAAATCTACAAGAAATTTATCGCGATGGCCAAGACCATCGCGAATATTTCTTTGTTTCGGCCCAGTGCAAAGGCACTCGTGTATATAATACTTGGTGCAAAAGTTATCGGGTGTTGAAGATACGCAGTGAAAAGAACAAATATGTTTCTATCAGGTTGTCTTCACATGCAGGATATATCCTACAGCATGATGATCTACTTCAACAAATCGATCAAAACACTATCTTTCTAAGTGTACATAACATAGGTTTCGGAGATAGCAAATAGAGATGTCCAACTGCTATTGCCAATTTTTTGTCAATCTGAAACATTTAAAGATTGAACCTAGTATGAACGTCCATAGTTGAGAATGCAACTACATTTTGTGGGTGGTTCTAAAGTTGGCAATCATGAGTTGTCTTTTTTGTTAGGAATGTAATGGATGGATTCGAGTTCCTTCCGCTAAAGTGGTTTTGACATGCAAAGACAATGTGAAGGGATTGAACCCTTGATCACATGCCTTGGAGCTTGCCCCACCCCAGAGGGCTACAAGATAGGTAAAAAGGAACAAGACTAGATAAGAGCCTCCACCAAACAAAAGAAACACATCACACTTCGGGGACTCTTAGCTCCACTAAGCGAATCATCATACATATAAAGGGATTGAACCTAGGATCACTAGCCTAAAGGCAAGCCCCTAAGCTAAGCACCATAACCACCAAGGCAAGGCAACAAGAAAAAGGAAAAAAAGAGACAAAAAAGTCATGGGGGAACTCGTTACCACCACCATGAACAAAGGGGTACAAAAAATTACAATTAAGGTTAACCACCCCACCAAGGGGGGGGGGGGCCAATACCTCACGAGGGATCGAACCACTAACTTGAAGTCCCTGAATGTAGGAATTGATCCCCTTAACCCAACAAGGCAAGAAGGATTTTTAACAACACAGTAACCACTAGAAAAGAAAATTGGAAAAAACGGCTAGGGGGCTCATACCTCCACCTTGCCAAAAGAATACACGTCAGCAACCCTAAGGTCGAAAAGATAACTTCACTTCATATGGAAACCTGACCTTGTTTCAAACGGAAGCCTTACCTTAAAAAGTTATCACCACAATAAACGGTTATGACAAGGGCTTCTTCAACGGGAAAAAAGCGTAGGTAGACACATGCGGCAATAAGAGCCTTGCCAGACTGTCAGATTGCACCAATCTCTGTCTGACCATACGAAAAACAAAATAGAAATCGGGTCGTCTTTATTCCCCGGGCGACCATTCAGATAGCGACACATGGGTTCAGCCAATATTGCGGAATGGAAATAGGGTTCGCTCATTCCGCGGCGACCGGGTTAGGTTAGGTTCTTCGATCTTCCGCCATTTTTTTCACGAAGTCTTCAAGCTCATGATTCTTCACCCATCCTTCCGCTTAGATTACAACCATTCTTCGCTTAGATTACAGGCTTAGATTACGCGCTTTCATGCCACGCTTCACACGCAGGCTTAGATTTACAGGTAAATCGCAGGGTTAATCGTTCTTTATAGGTAAATCGCAGGGGTAATCATTCTTTACAGGTAAATCGCAAGATTAATCTTTCTTTACAGGTAAAGCTCTGCCAAATTCGACCTTTTAAAACTCTGTTTTGCCAATCCGGAGCTCGCTTTGCCAATCCGGAAGCCTCGCTTTTACCAGACCGTTCTAAACCTCTATTCTTGCTAAGATTCAGCCTCTATTTTTGCCAGATGCAACTTCTAAAACTCTTTTTCTACCAAGATCCGACCTCTGTTTTTGCCTCCCCTATTTCTATTTTGTAGGGGAATGGAGGTTGGGACTCCATTCCCGGTTTTGCAGGTGGGGTCCCGCGATCGGCGTTAGCCGGGAGCGGGTCCCTTAACCCAACAAGGCAAGAAGGATTTTTAACAACACAGTAACCACTAGAGAAGGAAATTGGAAAAAACAGCTAGGGGGCTCATACTTCCACCTTGCCAAAAGAATACACGTCAGCAACCCTAAGGTCAAAAAGATAACTTCACTTCATATGGAAACCTGACCTTGTTTCAAACGGAAGCCTTACCTTAAAAAGTTATCACCACAATAAACGGTTATGACAAGGGCTTCTTCAACGGGAAAAAAGGGTAGGTAGACACATGCGGCAATAAGAGTCTTGCCGATCGCCGATTGCACCAATCTGCCCGACCATACTAAAAACATAACGGGCGCATGGGTTGGCGACGATTCGCAAAAAACTGAATTGTTCTATTCGGCCACCGGGTAATGATCGATTCGGGCCTTAAGCATTTTTTTACGCCTTTAGTTGAGCGCCATAGCCATGGCGCACCATGCCCACTCCTATGCAATCCAAGTTAAGCTCCAGCCTATGGCGCCGCTCTTCCGATTACCCATCCCTCCATGCAACCGCATGTCTTTGATCTATTTCGCCATTTGCATGTCTAAATGCATGCCTTACTTCGCTATAAAATGCGGCTCCATATCTGGCTTGATTTTCCAACACGTATCATTGACTATGGGCTTATTTTGGAGTTCAACGCTTTACTCGTAAGGTAGATTTGCTCTTCTATTAGTCTTTTCATATGAAGTGATAAAGACCTTTTCATTTGTAGTTGCATTGCACCGGATTACCAAACAAAATATTGCCGATAAAGCCTTTTTGTCATGCTTCTTCCGAGCAATATGATGGAGTCGACGCCTCAAAAAGGTAGATTCACGCCTTAACTCTTGTTGCATGGATATCCCCCGATGAGACCCTTCTTTTTGCACCAGATAGGCACCGGATTATTTGCATTTGTCGTGAAGAAAGTCATAAATCGAAGCTTTTGTTGGTTCTCGGGCGATTCAAGTTTCTGGCTATGGCGCTTATCTCTCGAATGACATTCCGCTCCATGCATCCTGCATTTGTTGATCTTTTGCATGTATGTTCAGCTCTTTGCATGTCTTCATGCATGAACAGCTTCCCTATAAATCTGAATCTTCATATCCAGCAAGGTTAAACGACAGAGCTCTAGACCTAAGGGCGATGGAGTCCGGCGCTTGCAAATAGGGTATATTTCTGCTTCTACTCATCTGTTAACCTTCTTGACTGAAGATCTCTGACTCACCCCTTCTATTATTTATATCTTTAGCTATGGGCTAAAAACTCGCATTAACACGTAAGGTTTGATCATACTGCTAGCCTTGTCAAAAGAGCCGATTTGTAGTCGTAGGGCCAGCTTTAAATCAAGCAGGACGGAAATGATCTTTGTAGCTGAGCCCAGAATCTTCCCCCCTTTTTCCCCAATATGGCTGGAGCTATCCCTGAGATTTGTGTTAAACATATCTATTCCGGCACATTACTTCTATCTGTGCAATGTGCGATGGAGTCCGACTTTGTATAGGCACCAGAATACTCAGTAAAAAACTGAAGAGAGACTTGCCCCTGATCTTCTGATGAGAGAAGAGTGGATTAAACTTCTGCAGGCCGGAAAACACTGCCGGAAGGCATGTCTGAATGCATTATTTGTATAAGGTTTCTTTGAAACGAGGATTATTCCGTTATGTTCACCACTGAAACAAGGGCTTTGGATGCAAAGTCAAAAAGCTGATAATTGGATATTGGGTGGTGATTTCAATAACACACCTTGCTGGGAACAAAAATTGGGAAAAAAATTGAACATGACAAAGAATGAAAGAACTGAATGGGATAAGTTGATGGAGAGTTTCATATATCAAGCCCCTTCCTCTTCGACTGTTTATTCTTGGAGCAACAAAAGAAAAGGAGATGAAAGAGTATTTTGCCTTTTGGACAGGTTCTACATCACTAATCCAAGTATGGGATCATGGGATGGAGCAACTGTGGTTTCGGATTATGGAAATTCCATATCTGACCATTACCCCCAGGTTTTACAATCCAGACATAATGGAGTAATCACTAAGGCTAAGACTACCCCTTTCAGATTCAATACCTCTTACTTATCCAATAAAAGATTTTGTGAAGACTTCAAGATTTTCTTTCAATCTCTACCCAAGCTTGGGAGAAGTGGGTGTATGGCCAATTTCAGTGCCAAATTCAAGAAGATCAAAGCATGGATTAAGGAATGGGGAAAAAAATGGGCACAAGGAAGAAGAGAGGAGAAACAAGCTGTTTACAGATCCATAAAAGAAGTAAGACAGAAGTTGTTTAAAAATAAGGGAAGTTCAGCTTTACAACAGCAAGAAGCTGAGTTGGAAATAAAAGTCAAACATATTGAAGAGCAAGAAGCAAAGTCAATGGCATTGAGAAGCAAATGTATCTATACAAATTGCATGGATTCTTTCTTCTTCAGAGCAGCAAAAAACAGGATTGCCAACAATGGAATTCATAAAGTGAAGGATGATCAGCAAAATGACATTGAAGATATGGAAGATATTAAAAAAATTCGCGGCAAAAAATACACTGGACTATTCAAAGAAGAACAGAGAGATATGCAAAGTGAGGGGCTTTCTTTGGGCAGATTCCCCAATCAATGGACATTGATGAAGAAGGTCTTCTGGAAACTCCATCAGAATTGGAGATCTTGGACACTTTAAAATTGATGGACAAAGGGAAATCTCCAGGCCCGGATGGGATGCCACCAGAATTTTATGTTCATTTTTGGAGCATACTGAAGGAGGATGTCATTACCCTAATCCAAGGAGCTTGGGAGACACAACACCTGCACCCATCAATCAATGCAGTCTAATAGCTTTGATTCCAAAACAGAGAATCCAAGCAAATTTAATGAGTGGAGACCAATCTCACCACTAATACAACCTACAAGCCGCTAGCAAAATTCGCGCAAAAGACTTCAAGTGGTGCTAAGCCAAATCATAAACCCCGTCGATTCGGTCCAGTCAGGATTCTTGCCAAACAGAAGCATTTTGGACAACTTTGTAGGGGCATATGAAGGATTGCATTGGAGTAAGCTTTCAAAGCAGAATTGCATCTTACTCAACTTGGATTTCAAGAGGGGCATATGACACAATCAAATGGCCCTTCTTATACAGATCTATGAAAAAACTTGGTTTTCTCCGACTCCATGATAAAAAAAAGGTCCATGGTTTCAATGTCAAAGCCCCTTTCTTCTATCATCATAAATGGAACCCCTCCGAAGTTTTTTCCTATTCAAAGGGGAGTGAGACAAGGATGCCCATTGGCTCCTTTATCTCTTTCTTATAGTGGCGTAAATGGTTACCGAGCCGCTGAAAATCAGAAAAACAGGAGATTGAAGGTTTACGCCTACCTCAGCCTAGAGAGAGAGCCTAACATTAATGCAAGATAGATGATACATTCCTCGCTTTATGCATGATGGAAAGAGTATGAAAAACTTTCTTGAAATGCTTAATGAGTTTGGGAAAGCCTCAGAGGAGTCTTCTTAAACAAGAACAAATGTGTAGCTGTGCTGGATACAGATAACCATGACATTGAAGACATACAAGTCCTCCCAAAAGGAACAACAACAAAATTGTTGGGCTTACCTTTAGCTTTGGATATGCACATACATGGCTTATGGTCTCCGATTGTTAATAGGATCAAGAAAAAGCTGACACAATATCCTAAGACTCTGTCATTAGCTGGAAGAATTGAGATTGCAAATAATGTCATCACGAGTACACATGTATATTTTTCTTCTGACATTATAGCAGATAAGAAATCATACAAGCAATTGGAAACTGCAATCAGGTTTTTCATATGGAACAAGGATCATAAAGTGGCATGGCACAACTTAGTGAGACGAAGGAAGGAGGATTAGGGTGTAAAGATATGTTCAAGCAGGCACAAGTTTTAGCTGCTAAGTTAATATGGAGAGCCATACACAATTCAAGATCTCCAGCAATGAAGCTTTTAAGGTATTGGATTGACAAATCAAGGCCAGTAGGTAAAGGGAAAATGCCATGTCAACTACCTGAATCTGCTTTTATTCAATTTAATGCTAGTTCTCATACATCTCCATTGGTAAGAAGATTAATGGATGCTTGGAATGAGGTGTCTTTACTGTTTAGAGAAACCGATGACAATTTACAAAGCAAGAACTGTCACTTCTTTTGGCATATGGGATTGACTACTCAACAAGAAGGATGCTTGGCTTTGAAATATCCTCAAAGATACAAAATTTGGGATGCAGCTGGAATTAGAACCTTAGATGATCTTAGAATCAATGACAGATGGAAGACATGGCAGGAAATTCAGGGAATTATTGGAGGGAAAGGTACTGATAGAAAAGTTTATAACATAGTTATGGAAAAGGTTCAGGAAACAGAAAGTTTGAAGGATGAAGTTCTGATATGGCTCATTAAGAAGAAGCCTGGATATAAAGTGTCTAGGATTTATCCACTAATGTTAGAGAAGCCTAATTTAAAGATTGCAACCAAATGGAATTGTCAGGAACAGAAAGCTGGTTGGAAGTTATATTGTCAGAGGAAAATGGTCATATTCAGATGGTTAGTGCTTAATCAGAGTCTTGCATGCAATACCAGAGCAGCCAAATTCAAAGACATTATTAATGAAACATGCAGTTTAGGTTGTGGGGAAAATGAGTCACCATTACATATTTTTCAATGTCCATGGTTACTGCCTTTTTGGAATTGGATATCGAGCATCACAGAAATATCTACAGGGACTTCTGAACGTGATTTTATGATATTCCTTGAGGAAGAAAATGAATTTATTGCTACTATCCGAACTATTGTTTTATGGTGTATATGGTTGCATAGGAACATGGATGTTTATGAAGAAACAGAAACTACTCAACAACATCTTATTGTATAACATGATCCAGTTACAATTCCATCTGTCAATCCCCTATTACATGTCGATGCCTTCTATATCTTCATTGCCTTTTTTGAAAAGGCAATGCCCATAATAGTATCTCCCCTCTTTTGAGCGTCCACCCTTATTTTAAAAGTGCCTCCTTCACCTAATATTCGTCAACGCCCTTTTATAAGGAAAAGGCCCTTATCTTTAGAAATATCCCATCGTCCTTTTCTCTTGCCCCCAAAATATCCAACCTTTTTCCATACATCTCGATGTTGCTTTTAATATATGCTCACGTTCCCTTTTGTTCAAAGTAGTGAGGCCTTCTTTTATCACCACGACCCGATCTTATGATATGATCACCTTTTATTAATATATATCGTTCCCTTTTGGACATAATCCTTCAATGGTTATCCCTTGCCTTAATTTTTATTATATTGCTAGGCAAGCTTGGGAATAACACATTTACATTTAAAGTTTGCCATAGTTTCCACAACTTTGCCATATTTTGCCATGCCTCATAACCCGCCCTGTGGACCACTGTATATGATGATAGGACTATGACTCAGACGGTCCATCCCTTCTCAAAAAGAGATCGTCCGCGATCGTCCAAGCTCGCTCTAATTCGGGCCATCCCTTCTCAAGGCGGTTGTTCCACATCAACGTGCACCTGAGAGTTCCTAGACCATGCGAACTGAAAAATGGTTATATAAATTATTGTACTTCCACAGTACCTTATACTCATTGGAATCTCCGCGTTTCCATTGTTTCAATTCCTGCAAAACTCTAGAAGGGTTATGGATATCCGCATTACTTCGGTGATGATATATCCTTGCACCTCCATGATACATTATTATCTTTCGCCTCCGGTACTACTTGATTGTATCTCCGCGATACAAAGATTCCGATACCAATCCACCATGGATACACACAAGAAATAAAAATCTTATTCTCTATTCCATAAAGAAAATCAACTTACTTAACCTTTTACCCATAAGTCCGTCCCATAGGAAGTAATTTGAGATTCCAAGATCCAAATTTTAAGCTCACAAAGTGAAAAAGGGGCTGGAATATGACAAACAATGGGATAGAGTGGGATCCTACAAGGGTTTGTTTAATTTCTTTGAAGTTTTGCTGAAAGAGAAAGAGGGAATTCTGAGAATAGATTTGGACAGGAATGGACTTTGGCCTATCACAGTACCAACATAACTAATCATTTCTATTCGTAGCACAACCCAACAAAGTTGATTATGTGGGTGGGGGTCGAGTTTATGATATGGATGCTCAATTTAACAGATATGAAATAGCCCGACGCCTTTACTTCCCTTAAGTGGCACATGATTCGGGCAAAGGCAGTTAAAAGGATTCTGAAAACTAAGGCTGTTTGGGAACATAACGCACTGAAACCCATCTTCAAGAAGTTGTATGAGAAGGAACAAGGACAGAGGATTGCTATAGCAATAAGTTTGCTGAACAACACCATGCATACAGTTCAGGAGTTGGATGATTGGTTACAGATTTTCGGGAGATAGGTATTGCTGAATTCACCATTGATGACCTTATGCCGGCAGAGATCAATATGTCCTAAAAGCCAACTACAGGACTTTTTATACACAGCAGTCTAAAACAGTCTGATACTATCCTTTTCTTTTATTGGTTCTGCTATTTAAAGGTTATATTATATAATTTACTCAAGGCGTCTGCCTATGAGGTTTTTCTTCAATAGTAACTACACACTCCTATGTTATAAAGGAGAGGTACTACTATATCATACTAGCTACTACTACATAGCTAGCCTAATGTATTTCATGTTTTAATGAATACAAAAATCTGCCGGTTCTTCAAAAAAAAAAAACCCAGTCGAACCTAGAATCCTAGGTCTGACATCAATCCTCGGTCATTCCCAAGGATTGTATTATCAACCCAGATTCAAACTTACGTAAGAATTATCCCCGTACTTATTGTCCTTTAGCCACAAGAACCTTTAGAAAATTTATCAAAACAAGTAACAACATATCGCTTTTCCTTCAACAAACAACAATCACGTAGTTACATGGCCCAAAGCCTGTTTTACACAAAACATATTGAACAATTGTGGTCCTAAGCCATCGAATATCATTGTTCCTCAAAATAACAAGACTGATTTTCATACAGTTATCCATAAAGCTTTAAACAGCATCTTTTAAATCACATTCAAGATGTACACAAAGTGCTATTTTAGATACAATGCATGTTACTCATGCACAAACATAAGCCATTTTTTTTAAAACCACTAAGCATGTAAAAGCACTGTGCATCATGCACCAGCTAAAACCATTCTTTGACAGTCTGCATGTCAAGTGTGCAGTTTATTTAAAAGAAACCTTTTGCTCTTTTGTATTCTAAACCTGCATAGTACACAATTTTTGCATGCAACTTTCTTTCATTCTGTCCTTTTCTTTTTCAGCATACATCGTACCCTTTTATGTTATATCCACTCTTTATTAGATTTCAACTGTTATGCATGCCTTTTCCCACAGCAAGACTATTATTTATGTAGTTTTGTATTTACATTTTTAAGCTGTTACACTTTACAAGTTCGAGACATTTCTGTGGCTATTTTTGGCATAATGCATGTAAAACGTGTTTAAACAAGAGTCACTGCATGCACACATTACTTAACATTTTTCCTTACTGCTCCAGACGGCCATGTATTGAACTTTATAGCACAATCATATTAACAGCCATTTATTCTCATTTCTAATCCACGGATGTCTGTTTAACAACAGTGGTTTATAATATCCTATGGCCAGCCCGTGCCTTATAGATCTCTTAACTTTTTATGCAGACTATTTCCTAGATATTATGAGTCATCATACAAGAAAATTCAATTTTCCACACTTGTATTAGTCTTGTACAAACAGTCACAAAGCCATTAATTTTTGTATCACCGTTTTACCACTATGGATGCAAGCAAAAATTCTTCATTTAAACAAAAGGAAGGCAGTAGTTACCTCTATCTCAGATAGAGTTTTACTTACATATGCTAATCCACAGTCAATCTAAATTAATATAACCTGTTGGGAGGATCTTGAGATATTTTTTTAACACAAAAGCGTCTTCATCTTGTATATCTTCAAAAATTTGCTCCAATCCAGGTTCAGATCTACCACATCCAACCAACAAAAAGCAAGAAAAAGACAAGGGCAGGAGAGGTCCGGTACCTGCAGCCAATCATCAAAACTTTAGCATGATAATGGTAAAGAATGAAGGGCCAAAAGGTACAATGGAGCCTCTCGGTTTATAGCCGATCAGCCCTTGTATCTTTCTGCCCTGTTAGTACAATATAATAGATCTATGTTTCATCAGTAAAATATGTAAACATTGTATTTACATCCGTTTCTCAAACCCAAGAATCGTGCATATATGGTTATTTTGATTCCATTCCATCGGGTCTTCCACATGTTTTTAACTAGCATTTAAAGCCTTATTATACCGATATTCGTCTTGGTGCAAGTAAAATCTTCGGGCCTGTTGTGTCTCGGGGATGTCGGGCCTCTCCTTTATCCATACTACCAAAGAATATTGTTATATGGATATCTACATCCAGAACCTCCTTTCTTACTTGCAGATGACAACTTAGTGTGGCCTGCTTCCCTCTTAAGGTAAAGATCCTTTTTCTGATCCTTCATTCCGCTGAAGAACTCACTGTTATTAGACACAGACAAACAGGCTATGAAATCGTCTTCCAACACTTTTTTATTAAGCTTTTCCTCATCCGATCTGGAGCCACATGGTATGTCAGTTCGAAGTCAAATTCTCCTGCGTAGAATATATATATGACAAAGTTTTAAAACCTATTCAACCAGCCTTTAAACTCGTGTTTGGCCAAGCCCGTGCATAATATCCATTCTACACACCATTTTAGGCTTTGACTAAAGAAGCCTATGCCCCCATATCTTTGCAGGACGATTTCTCTTACCTTTTGGTTTGAGATTTGAATGCCAAGCATGTGAACTCCTGCACATTCAGGCCTGCGCATATCGTCTCTAGATTGGCTGCCAGAAGTCGCACTCCATAGCTGTATTAGGTGGAGCCGAAAAAAGGCCTTCGGATTTTTCTTTAGGTACCTCTGCTATAGAATCTGGACACAGTAAACCTAATACGTGTATACTACCATTTTACCATTGATGATTTTTCCATGGACGAAACTTGGTTAAGTAATATACTATTAGATTTGCCCATTAAATTTTTTTTGTTCATTTTTTCCTTGGTATAGGATAGTTCATACACTAAGTGCCTAAGGCATTTTCAACCCAAAAAAAAGGGTGCATATTAAATTCAGACTACCACATAGTATGCTCAGTTTCTGTAAATTTTTCCCGATCGGCTCAAATAATTTATCCCTGCTTTTTGGGAGTGGCTAGCAATTTGTCATATTGGCTATCATATTGCCATTTTGGCCTTTTATGGCTATCACAAAATTCATTTCCTTAGCCCATATTTGCTAAATCTAGCAATCCTTTTTCACTTGCTCCATGAGCTACAATATCTTGTGGGATGCGTGCTAAGAGGTGTTCTCCTCGATCCCTACCTGCAATCCAAAGCTAATGGTCGTGAGTATGATTGCCTCAGGCTTCATCGTGTTGTGATCCACCTTGTTTGGCTTCCTGAGCGCCTACGAGCCGAATGGGATCACCTTAGCAGGTCTTGATGAGTGAATCATTGACTGTATGCTATCAATAATGTGTGCACCTATTAAAGATGTAATGATGTATACGCACCTATTAAAGATGTACGGATGTATAAGCATAATGAATATTATCTGATGTATCGAACCTGAGTAACTTGTTTAGTTGTCCTCATCGCCTTCAGTTGCCTCTTTCGCCAATAGTTCGTACAGCTGGACACCTAGATTTGCAGGGATTATTGTGAACAATGGCTTGGGCTCAACTGACCAACCATAACCTATGATTTTGAGAGGCTGATAGCATGGTCTATCATTAGGATTTGGTCTCCATTTTTTTATGCCAGCAATCCTGATATTGCCAAGCATATGTTGTACCTTTCCTTGCTATGTTGTACCTTTCCTTGCCACTGGCTCCCACCAAGACACAAGAACCTCTTCATAATGTGGAAGAGCCGAGTCTTGTATAGGGTCCTCTTCTGCATATGCTACCCATGCAGGACACGCACCTCCCGGCCTGACAAGCAAGAACATGTCTTTCTGGACATCCTGGTATGGGTCAAATATTTCAACTGCATTTTTAGATTTATCCTTTGCAGGTCCCACGTAAAGTGGGAGAGCATTTATTCATCAACCATAATTGGATCTGTCTCGGCTACCAGTTCTTGCCTTGTTTGACGCCAGAAGTTCTTTATTTCAGTATTGCCAGAGCGAACATTCCTAGGACACGCATCAGATCAGACCAGTAGTCAATAACTTCACGCATGTAAGAATTGGACCATGAGTTCACTCTAGCCCTAGAGATATTAGCCCAATGCATCATGTACTTTGCAATAGACGACCTCAAAGCATCTATGTCCTTTAGACTTGCATACGGTTTGATGTGACTTTGAAGAGCCAATTCCAGATTACAGGCACACCATTGTCACTTGCTTTCCACATCCGATACCCTTATCGGCAACCATTCTCTATGGCTTGGTCTCATCTTGTAATACACCCATCCTTCATGCGTAGAACTTGAACAATAAGGGCTCCAAATGACCAATCAAGCGATCCTTCTTATCGGGGAATGTATCCTTTCATGAAAGACTTCCAATTAGGAACCTCAGAACAAGGTATGGTGCTGGTGCCTTGGTGCTACATTCTCGAAAGAGTTGCATTAGCTCTGGAGTAGTAAATGCATCCGACCTGCGCATTAAAGTGGAGTAGTTACCAAAGAGTGCATCAATATCATCATAGATATGTCCAACCATCATAAAACCTAGCTATATTTGTTAAAAAACACCCAACCAAACAAGATAGGAAAGATAAGAGAAGGGATATCTATTCTTGTTACGCCCGAGCAGATTGTCTAACGTAAGTAGAGCCTCCTTGGTAGCTTCTTAAGTTGAGCCAGTGCTGTTCAGTTTTTTGGTTCTCAACCCCATGCTATTAAGAAGTGTCGCTTCCCAAATGCACTCAGGACGACCTCCTTCTCTCAAATGGCCCAGTTGTCTTCAGAAGTATCCTCCAAAGTTTTGATAGCATGATTCAAAGAACCAACATAAAAATTCGAATCATCTTTCCAAAGTTCGATTGAGAAATGACCTAATGCATCTCGTGCCATGCCCATGCATCGGTGCACCGGTCATGCTACTTTTAACTTTTAAGTTCCCCCCTCCACATGATTTTGCTAGCTTCTCCAGCCTAGGTATCATTGTCTTGTTGGTCCATTTTATCATGTATGATAGTAAGGGCCCTTTGGAAACTTGGTGTGACAAATGCACTCGGGATTAGTAAAGACTTCGCAAGAGATCTAAGGCGTCATGTGGGATTTCCTCTCCATTTGCAACTCCCTTCTCTCCATTGGATCTCTTGTCTTTGCCATTTTCTCTTTTATGACAATGCAGGTATTACACTTTGAAAATGCAATTCTTTTGGCTACCTCTGAATGGTGTTCCTTCCAAGAAAGAGGATGGAGAAACATGCTTTCTAGTCATGTCTATCACACTAGCATCAACCTCTAAATGTATGTCTTTCTTGGTCAAGACATAAGGTAGCCTTTTCACATTCTCCCTCACACCATCAACTGTGATTTTGGATCTATGAGTCATAGTTTCCGCGTTCTCATTTATGTACATAGATAGCACAGCATTATCTGCCAGTGTATGAGATCTTATTTTCTTTGATCCGGTATTTCCATGCTCAGCTACTCCGTGACCACCCAAGAAAAATTTCCTCCACTTGTAGAAAGTAGACATTGTTATGCCGTAGGCCCTATGCCATGCTTTCAAGCAAACTTTCTTATCATTCAATATGACTTTCTTGACCCTGTTAACTGAACAAACATCTAGCATATTGTAAGCAAACATAGTCCTGTCTACTAATCTCACTGGAAGAAAAGTTGGCACAACATCTCCTTAAGCAACACAATAAAGACTTGAAGTCTAAGACAGCACTGGCCGTGATTTTCCTTTCACATTTAGTGGGGAGGACATGTGATCTCGGCGTTCGATTTACCATGTGATACGATCTCTTTTTGGCATGAGCTATTTCTGGCTTTATTGCATAGTGTTCCAACTCTCTGTCCTCCTCTACTACAACCGTTATAAGCTTTGATACATGGGACACTATCAACCAGAACAAGACCAGTCTTCCATCTGACCAAGTCATGCATTTCTGGGTCTCAGCACAAGCTTGACACCTCATCAATGGCTTCTCTGGCATAGGCTGCAGGCTCATTATGGTAGCAGCTATACAGTCTTTGCCCAAATGCATATCCGAAATAGTGTGATTGGATTAGGTGAAAACAATCACATTACATGGCATATGGGATGTCGAGCATTCATGCATCAGCATACATGCACGATCAAGAAGGTCATCCCTTGAAATGGCCTTAGGAACATCCGCATCAAATGGGTGAATCTGCTCCACGAGGTCTTGCCATATTATGCGCATGATCTGTGCTGGGGGGGTAGAAAATTCTTGCATCTCGGTTGCTATGTTAGCTATGTCCTTAGTGGGCCATAAAATGAAGGCATCTTTGGATTTCAAGAGCGTCCCTATTTCTGTTTCAGGATACGCCAACGGGAGTTCCTCTTCCAGAATATGTTCTAGGGACACAACTGCACATCCTTCGGGCAAGGGCAAATTGTGATGCTTGATGAAATCATGCACCTTCCCTTCACGCAACCTTCCCGCCATTGATAAGCATGAACCTCATCTTCATTCGGCACTCAGGTTAGCCAATAATCGGTATGAGCGATTGCGACCCACGATCTTGTCAAGCAATGATAGCCCACGCAGAGATATGTGGCGGTGGCCTTTTCTCACCAAGAAAAATGCTCCGAAGGAACACAATCTCGATCTCATGGAGAAGTTAACAGTGGCATCTCTGCGAGAGATCGCAGTCACGATTTTGTCGAGAAGCTGTCCCTTTGACTTGGAACTTTGCAAGGCGATATATATAGCGATTAGTGGAAGCAGTTAGATATTTACTAGGCACCAGCATTTAATAGACTTACTAGACGAGCAAAGCACTTACTACAAGGGCCAAACAACCTCCTAGACTGTATGCAGTTGTAATTTTAGACAGAATCACATCAATAGTCATAAGTAGCTTACTTACATTATAAACATACCTTTAGAGGCAATTAACAACCCAGTTTTAACAAAGATGTATTTTTAAAGAGAATCACACCTATTGCCACAGTCGGCATCAATAAAGAAGAAATGCACTGGGAATTGGAGCTTGCCTTGTTTAGTTTGATCGAATAAACAAACAAGTTAAGTTTTTGGAAGCCCGACAAGGCCGATCGGCTGCACCCCGAAGATCCACAAGGGCGATCGGCTCCAGGAAGAGCCCAGTCCTCCAAAATTTTCAGGCGCTATGTATGAAATGGAAGCGCCTTACTTCTTGCTGCAAGAATTGCAATGCAGCCAAAGCCATGTTTTTTGAATTTGAATTCTCTTCTTTCTCAGACAATAGTTGGGCCTGTAAGGTGGCGGGTCGATTATGCAACTGTCTTAGGGTACCATATTTCGCGTGGAATTTATGTTCATGGCTGGCAGAACACGAATTCGGAAATGTCACTTTCATCATACACTTTTTATGTCACTTTCATGGTACACTTTTTGAAAATAGTTGTCTCGTCGATCATGATGGCGGGATTCAAAAATCTGCTCATATGGACATTTTTTAACTAGACCCCGCCATAAATAATAGTCATTCATAAATCTGACCCGAGGGCATTAATGGCGCAGCCGTCAATAAATACGCCGCCATTAATATGCCCCATTAATACGCCCATAAATACGCCTAATTAATATGCCCCATTAATAGGCTATCTATTGATATCGGCATTCGGCTCTCCTATCGCGATTCAACACAACGCCTTAGCCGCCGTTTTGAGTGCCTTCGAGAAAATGACGACCACCGTCAGCAAACGCGATGCCCTCAAATCAGGTCATTTTTCGTGCTTTTTTCAGCACTTTTTAAATTGAGCACTTTTCCTATTGGATATAGTAAGAGCATCGTAGGATCGTGGCCGCGATCCTGCTGATGAAATCTAGTGTTATATTTTAACTGAGTAGTAAATCAAATCGTGGTCGCGTTCCTAAAGACAATGCGCGGTCGCGATTATTGTATTCATTATCATAGTATGCATTCAAACTACTAGAACAAGTCGCGACCGCGATCTCTGTGGCTAAGTAGTAGATCATATCGCGGTCGCGATTATCTCATAGTTATATTTCCATATAGTAGTATGCATTTGAACTACTAGAACCAATCGCGACCGCGATCTCTTTGACAGTTATTTTATTTTGGCTTAGTAATAGATCAAATCATGGTCGCGATTATCTCGTAGTTATATTTTCAAAAATTTTATCGTAATATGCATTCAAACTACTAGAACAGATCGCGGCCGCAATCTCAGTGACACTTACTGACAATATCGAGTATTTCTTGCAGCTTTGGACTTGTTCCATGGTCCAGACGTGGAGCCTATACGTGTAGTAATCCCTTCTGCAAGCCAAAAGTAGGAATAGAGATAGCTCAGACAATCATGGACCAAAGAAAGACGAGAAGAAAGGACATGTCTTTTCTTTAGAAACGATAAAAGGTGGGAGGACATAGATAAGATAAGATAAGATGAATTTTTACGTCCATGGGAACCCAACGGGTTATGGGGCATTATAGTAGCCATGTGGGAAGGATGCAAGAATAATGTTGAGAATGCCATCATATGCAGCATGGAAGATACTCAACAACTGCAGTTTGTGGACTATGTGTTGAGATGGCAGAATTACGATCCTACCACAATGATTGCGAGCAAGCAAAATAAACCACCTAGCGCAAAGAACGTTCCTACAAGCGCCAAGGGTTATGGATGGAGTCTTCCATCATACGACTCTTTTTCTCTCTCTGGCATCAAAGGAAATCGTGATCTGTTGGTTGGCTTTATGTAGGAATGGCTTGAAAAATGATAAAAAAAACCCCCTTCTTGTGTAATTAAGGCCAAGAAGGATAACAAGATGCCTCAGGTCATGGACACTAATTGGTTGAGAATCATTGGCTAAGAAAAGGCAAGTGGTTTCCTTGGCTACTCTCGGTGAGCCATCTCATGCCAAAGAACAAACTCAGGTCTAGAGTGGTAATCCTCTGTCCTCTGTAGTAGAGAACCCCTCTGAACCAAGACTGATTATGCCTCCACTTCCAGCAGACACTGATAAGGCCAGGAGTGCCTCTACTCCAAAAATTACAAAATTTAAGATTAACTTGAGAAAGTTAAATACAGACCCATTTGAAAAACACTCCACTTCCAACACACCTACAACTTCTGATATTCCCGCAGCTTCATCATCTACTCTCATTTACCCCAGTGCAGTACGCCTACCTCCTGAACTTAAATTTAATCCTGAAGTGGAAAAGAAGTTGGCAGATCAGACTACTCAAAAACCGGAAGAGTTAAAGAGATTTTATCCTATGGGAGTCAACTGGTTCACTATAGTCAGTATTTTTTATTGTGAATCTGCACCGGCCAATATGACTCACAGAACTCGGTCCAACGACCATGTCCAGACATTATTGAGGAGTTTTAAGTCTTGCCCTACATAAGTCCTAATGCTGCGGACATAGTGCCCTTCGATCCAATTCGAGGTAAGAGATGTTTGTTTTATGATGGCGTTTGTGATGTGTTGCATTTAGTGGCCAGGCATTAATGCGGAATGGGGAAGGTGGTCCGTGCTTTCGATTCAGGAGGACCTAAGCGGAAAGAAGTCCTATGTTATTTCGGCAATCCACGGTATAGTTCTTTGCTCAATTGCTATGCTCCCCATCGGTGATGTTAACAACTTGATCGGAATTTGCAAGGCATATGCAAAGAGGAGAACTTCGGCGTGTTGAATGGGGATCGTGATAAAGAGTACATACAATTGTCTATACAATGTAATGACATAATTGCTAACACAGTAAAAAAAGGAACCCATCGTGGAAATGCTCTAGCAACTTCGCAACCAACACAAAGCTTATGGCTGTCCACCTCAAGGACCAACAGGAACAGCGGTGACATCTGCATGGAAGGTAAGTACTTGTATTTTTGTTTGGCAAGATCGCCACTGCAATCTATTTATTTTTCAGGATTTTGTTGAAGTGGCAACCACAACATTGAAGGTGAAGGAACTTAAAGATGAAAATCAGTTCATATTCATGCAAGAAGAGCCTTGGGCCAAGTTCATGCAGGTTGTTTCTAAGTGGACGGGCAGGAAACTTGTGGATGATCATGGTGAATTGCCAGATAGGCCCACTTAAGATTTCTTCAGCAAAACATTCTTGCGCTATTTACGTGGTATGTCAAATGCTGAAGTTTCCCATCCTATGAATGAGATTTTAGAGAAAAGACATTCTTGAGAGTGCAGTTCGTTTTGACTGTAAGCAAAGGGCAATTGACATCAGGACACTAACTCTTATGCACCAAGAAACATTGTCTTATGCTAATAGCATTATGAACGATTGTTATGCCAGCTTCGAAGAGCATGCAAGCAAGTTTCGAGTTCTGAAGAGCAGCCTTCTTGACATAGGTGTTTGATTTTGAGTATATCAAAGCTAATTACAACAAGGACCATATGTGGGGAAATCTTCCATGTGTTTTTCTTGAAGCAATCAGGTCTATTAAAAGCCCGATCGAGGAAGCAAATAAGCTGGGAAAAAAAATAAATAAATAAAAAATCTCTGGGGGTGATCAAGCACGGAATACCTGTAAAAGCACCAGAACCTCAAAACGCGACAATGGTGTTCATTGACATGAGGAGGTACACCACCGTCTGGAATGTAAAGAAGTATCTTGACCTCTTCAACAAGATTGCTAGGATGATAACTGCCAGGATCTATCACAGTGTCATATTTTTGAGATCAGGTCAACTTCCTAATTGCTTATATAGCCAAAGTCGGGTGCAAGGTAGTTCCCATGTATCCATTGGTGCTTATGAAGAGCGAGTTGGGGTTGGGTAAGCAAGAAAATGGTCAAGGAGTTCTAGTAATACATCATGCATGTGACCATTAACTGAAGTGAGGCTCGCGTGATTCTCTTGCAGCCTAGCTTGGAACTCAGATTGACACAGGTGAACAATGCCCCGAAAAGCATTCCCATTCCAAAATATGAAATTACAGGCAACAAGAAGCAGGATGAAAATTTGAAAAAAAAAATACATGATGTATTTCACAGGCAAGCCTAAGTTTTCTTGGGCGAACATGGGTGGTGACTTTGTTCTGAAAAGTCAAGCCAAGACCTCTTACATTTACCACATAGTTAATGAACTAGTTCCCATTGACGGGACAACTCTTGATTTTTCTCACGAATTGCGACCTCTAGGGTGGCTTTATCTAGGGAAAGCAGTGTGTCCTTGAAGATGATGCTAAAGTATGTCGTTTTCTAAAGTTGTTTTAAGACGTTGGAGAAGATGGCCAGGCCGAGCCCCCATGTGGAGGAAGAAAAACAAGGTGCTACGCATGGAGGGTTGCCCTCCATTTTCATGAGGGTGAAGTGGTTTAAATCAAACCATAAAATCGTGTTTTCACAATCAATATTTAAATCTACAAGAAATTTATCGCGATGGCCAAGACCATCGCGAATATTTTTTTAAACCAGTGCAAAGGCACTTTCGTGT
Source organism: Isoetes taiwanensis (assembly GCA_021234155.1). Lineage (NCBI taxonomy): Eukaryota > Viridiplantae > Streptophyta > Lycopodiopsida > Isoetales > Isoetaceae > Isoetes > Isoetes taiwanensis. The sequence goes on along the minus strand of JAJEKV010000012.1, from coordinate 6,625,481 downwards.
ATATAATACTTGGTGCAAAAGTTATCGGGTGTTGAAGATACGCAGTGAAAAGAACAAATATGTTTCTATCAGGTTGTCTTCACATGCAGGATATATCCTACAGCATGATGATCTACTTCAACAAATCGATCAAAACACTATCTTTCTAAGTGTACATAACATAGGTTTCGGAGATAGCAAATAGAGATGTCCAACTGCTATTGCCAATTTTTTTTTTGTCAATCTGAAACATTTAAAGATTGAACCTAGTATGAACGTCCATAGTTGAGAATGCAACTACATTTTGTGGGTGGTTCTAAAGTTGGCAATCATGAGTTGTCTTTTTTGTTAGGAATGTAATGGATGGATTCGAGTTCCTTCCGCTAAAGTGGTTTTGACATGCAAAGACAATGTGAAGGGATTGAACCCTTGATCACATGCCTTGGAGCTTGCCCCACCCCAGAGGGCTACAAGATAGGTAAAAAGGAACAAGGCTAGATAAGAGCCTCCACCAAACAAAAGAAACATATCACACTTCGGGGACTCTTAGCTCCACTAAGCGAATCATCATACATATAAAGGGATTTAACCTAGGATCACTAGCCTAGAGGCACCATAACCACCAAGGCAAGGCAACAAGCAAAAGGAAAAAAATAGACAAAACAGTCATGGGGGAACTCATACCACCATGAACAAAGGGGTACAAAAAATTACAATTAAGGTTAACCAACCCACCAAGAGGGGACCCAATACCTCACGAGGGATCAAACCACTAACTTGAAGTCCGTGAATGTAGGAATTGATCCCCTTAACCCAACAAGGCAAGAAGGATTTTTAACAACACAGTAACCACTAGAAAAGAAAATTGGAAAAAACGGCTAGGGGGCTCATACCTCCACCTTGCCAAAAGAATACACGTCAGCAACCCTAAGGTCGAAAAGATAACTTCACTTCATATGGAAACCTGACCTTGTTTCAAACGGAAGCCTTACCTTAAAAAGTTATCACCACAATAAACGGTTATGACAAGGGCTTCTTCAACGGGAAAAAAGCGTAGGTAGACACATGCGGCAATAAGAGCCTTGCCAGACTGTCAGATTGCACCAATCTCTGTCTGACCATACGAAAAACAAAATAGAAATCGGGTCGTCTTTATTCCCTGGCGACCATTCGTATAGCGACACGTGGCACTAGCCAATATTGCGGAATGGAAATAGGGTTCGTTCATTCCGTGCGACCGGGGTTAGGTTAGGGTTCTTCAGATCTTCCGCCGCCAGTTCTTCACGAGTCTTCAAGCTCTGCGATTCTTCACGATCCTTCAAGCTTAGATTACACGATTCTTCAAGCTTAGATTACAGGGCTTAGATTACAGTGCTTCATGCCGCCAGTGCTTCACGCAGGGCTTAGATTTACAGGTAAATCGCAGGGTTAATCGTTCTTTATAGGTAAATCGCAGGGGTAATCATTCTTTACAGGTAAATCGCAAGATTAATCTTTCTTTACAGGTAAAGCTCTGCCAAATTCGACCTTTAAAACTCTGTTTTTGCCAATCCGAGCTCTGTTTTTGCCAATCCGAGCTCTGTTTTTACCAGATCTGTTCTAAACCTCTATTCTTGCTAAGATTCAGCCTCTATTTTTGCCAGATGCAACTTCTAAAACTCTTTTTCTACCAAGATCCGACCTCTGTTTTTGCCTCCCCTATTTCTATTTTGTAGGGGAATGGAGGTTGGGACTCCATTCCCGGTTTTGCAGGTGGGGTCCCGCGATCGGCGTTAGCCGGGAGCGGGTCCCTTAACCCAACAAGGCAAGAAGGATTTTTAACAACACAGTAACCACTAGAGAAGGAAATTGGAAAAAACAGCTAGGGGGCTCATACTTCCACCTTGCCAAAAGAATACACGTCAGCAACCCTAAGGTCAAAAAGATAACTTCACTTCATATGGAAACCTGACCTTGTTTCAAGCGGAAGCCTTACCTTAAAAGTTATCACCACAATAAGCGGTTATGACAAGGGCTTCTTCAGCGGAAAAAAGGGTAGGTAGACACATGCGGCAATAAAGTCTTGCGGTGTCGATTGCACCAATCTGCATGCGACCATACGAAAAACATAGCAGGCGACCGGTTGGCGATGCGATTACGGCAAAAACTGAATTGTTCTATTCGACCCGATCACGGGTAATGATCGATTCTGGGCCTTAAGCATTTTTCTTACGCCTTAGCTGAAGCGCCATAGCCATGGCGACCATGCCCACTCCTATGCAATCCAAGCCGAAGCTCCAGCTATGGCGCTGTCTTCCGATTACCCATCCCCTCCATGCAACTGCATGTCTTTGATCTATTCTGGCCATTTGCATGTCTAAATGCATGCCTTACTTCGCTATAAATCTGCGGCTCCATATCTGGCTTGATTTTCCAACACAGATCATTGACTATGGGCGACGGAGTTCAACGCTTACTCAGAAGGTAGATTTGCTCTTCTATTAGTCTTTTCATATGAAGTGATAAAGACCTTTTCATTTCTTGATTTACCTGAGCCCGGATTACCAAACAAAATATTGCTGATAAAGCCTTTTTGTCATGCTTCTTCTGAGCAATATGCGATGGAGTCGACGCTCTCAAAAAAGGTAGATTCACGCTTCCAGAACTCTTGTTGCATGGATATCCCTGATGAGACCCTTCTGTTTTACCTGTATAGGCACCGGATTACTTGCATTTGCTGAAGAAAGTCATGTACTGAGCTTTTGTTGGTTCTGGCGATTCAAGTTTCTGGCTATGGCGCTATCTCTGAATGACATTCCGCTCCATGCATCTGCATTTGTTGGATCTTTGCATGTATGTTCAGCTCTTTGCATGTCTTCATGCATGAACAGCTTCCCTATAAATCTGAATCTTCATATCCAGCAAGGTTAAACGACAGAGCTCTAGACCTAAGGGCGATGGAGTCCGGCGCTTGCAAATAGGGTATATTTCTGCTTCTACTCATCTGTTAACCTTCTTGGTGAAGATCTCGACTCACCCTTCTATTATTTATATCTTTAGCTATGGGCGAAAAACTGCGGCATTAACACGGAAGGTTTGATCATACTTTTAGCCTTGTCAAAAGCTGCATTTGTAGGCTGTAAAGGCGTCGGAAATCAAGCGGGGCGGAAATGATCTTTGTAGCTGAGCCCCGAATCTTCCCCTTTTCCCCAATATGGCTGGAGCTATCCACGAGATTTGTGTTAAACATATCTATTCCGGCACATTACTTCTATACGTGCAATAATGCGATGGAGTCCGACTTTGTATAGGCACGAATACTCGATGAAAAACTGAAGAGACTTGCCCTCGATCTTACGATGAGAGAAAGTGGATTAAACTTCTGGAGGTAGGAAAACTTTGCTTTAGGAAGGCATGTCTGAAATGCATTATTTGTATAAGGTTTCTTTGAAGCGAGGATTATTCCGTTATGTTCACTTGAAACAAGGGCTTTGGATGCAAAGTCAAAAGGCGATAATTGGATATTGGGTGGTGATTTCAATACTTTACACCTTCTTTGGGAACAAAAAATTGGGAAAAAATTGAACATGACAAAGAATGAAAGAACTGAATGGGATAAGTTGATGGAGAGTTTCATATATCAAGCCCCTTCCTCTTCGACTGTTTATTCTTGGAGCAACAAAAGAAAAGGAGATGAAAGAGTATTTTGCCTTTTGGACAGGTTCTACATCACTAATCCAAGTATGGGATCATGGGATGGAGCAACTGTGGTTTCGGATTATGGAAATTCCATATCTGACCATTACCCCCAGGTTTTACAATCCAGACATAATGGAGTAATCACTAAGGCTAAGACTACCCCTTTCAGATTCAATACCTCTTACTTATCCAATAAAAGATTTTGTGAAGACTTCAAGATTTTCTTTCAATCTCTACCCAAGCTTGGGAGAAGTGGGTGTATGGCCAATTTCAGTGCCAAATTCAAGAAGATCAAAGCATGGATTAAGGAATGGGGAAAAAAATGGGCACAAGGAAGAAGAGAGGAGAAACAAGCTGTTTACAGATCCATAAAAGAAGTAAGACAGAAGTTGTTTAAAAATAAGGGAAGTTCAGCTTTACAACAGCAAGAAGCTGAGTTGGAAATAAAAGTCAAACATATTGAAGAGCAAGAAGCAAAGTCAATGGCATTGAGAAGCAAATGTATCTATACAAATTGCATGGATTCTTTCTTCTTCAGAGCAGCAAAAAACAGGATTGCCAACAATGGAATTCATAAAGTGAAGGATGATCAGCAAAATGACATTGAAGATATGGAAGATATTAAAAAAAAATTCGTGCAAAAATACACTGGACTATTCAAAGAAGAACAGAGAGATATGCAAAGTGAGGGGCTTTCTTTGGGCAGATTCCCCAATCAATGGACATTGATGAAGAAGGTCTTCTGGAAACTCCATCAGAATTGGAGATCTTGGACACTTTAAAATTGATGGACAAAGGGAAATCTCCAGGCCCGGATGGGATGCCACCAGAATTTTATGTTCATTTTTGGAGCATACTGAAGGAGGATGTCATTACCCTAATCCAAGGAGCTTGGGAGGCACAACACCTGCACCCATCAATCAATGCAGGTCTAATAGCTTTGATTCCAAAAACAGAGAATCCAAGCAAATTTAATGAGTGGAGACCAATCTCACTCACTAATACAACCTACAAGCTGCTAGCAAAAATTCTGGCAGAAAGACTTCAAGTGGTGCTAAGCCAAATCATAAACCCCGTCCAGTCAGGATTCTTGCCAAACAGAAGCATTTTGGACAACTTTGTAGGGGCATATGAAGGATTGCATTGGAGTAAGCTTTCAAAGCAGAATTGCATCTTACTCAACTTGGATTTCAGTAGGGCATATGACACAATCAAATGGCCCTTCTTATACAGATCTATGAAAAAACTTGGTTTCTCTGACTCCATGATAAAAAAAGGTCCATGGTTTCAATGTCAAAGCCTGTTCTTCTATCATCATAAATGGAAACCCCTCTGAGTTTTTTCCTATTCAAAAGGGAGTGAGACAAGGATGCCCATTGGCTCCTTATCTCTTTCTTATAGTGGCAGAAATGGTTACCAGAGCTGTTGAAAATCTGCAGAAAACAGGGAGATTGGAAGGTTTACAGCTACCTCAGCTAGGAGAGAGCCTAACATTAATGCAGTATGCAGATGATACATTCTGTTTTATGCAGAATGATGGAAAGAGTATGAAAAACTTTCTTGAAATGCTTAATGAGTTTGGGAAAGCCTCAGGAGTCTTCTTAAACAAGAACAAATGTGTAGCTGTGCTGGATACAGATAACCATGACATTGAAGACATACAAGTCCTCCCAAAAGGAACAACAACAAAATTGTTGGGCTTACCTTTAGCTTTGGATATGCACATACATGGCTTATGGTCTCCGATTGTTAATAGGATCAAGAAAAAGCTGACACAATATCCTAAGACTCTGTCATTAGCTGGAAGAATTGAGATTGCAAATAATGTCATCACGAGTACACATGTATATTTTTCTTCTGTCATTATAGCAGATAAGAAATCATACAAGCAATTGGAAACTGCAATCAGGTTTTTCATATGGAACAAGGATCATAAAGTGGCATGGCACAACTTAGTGAGACGAAGGAAGGAGGATTAGGGTGTAAAGATATGTTCAAGCAGGCACAAGTTTTAGCTGCTAAGTTAATATGGAGAGCCATACACAATTCAAGATCTCCAGCAATGAAGCTTTTAAGGTATTGGATTGACAAATCAAGGCCAGTAGGTAAAGGGAAAATGCCATGTCAACTACCTGAATCTGCTTTTATTCAATTTAATGCTAGTTCTCATACATCTCCATTGGTAAGAAGATTAATGGATGCTTGGAATGAGGTGTCTTTACTGTTTAGAGAAACCGATGACAATTTACAAAGCAAGAACTGTCACTTCTTTTGGCATATGGGATTGACTACTCAACAAGAAGGATGCTTGGCTTTGAAATATCCTCAAAGATACAAAATTTGGGATGCAGCTGGAATTAGAACCTTAGATGATCTTAGAATCAATGACAGATGGAAGACATGGCAGGAAATTCAGGGAATTATTGGAGGAAAGGATGCGATAGAAAAGTTTATAACATAGTTATGGAAAAGGTTCAGGAAACAGAAAGTTTGAAGGATGAAGTTCTGATATGGCTCATTAAGAAGAAGCCTGGATATAAAGTGTCTAGGATTTATCCACTAATGTTAGAGAAGCCTAATTTAAAGATTGCAACCAAATGGAATTGTCAGGAACAGAAAGCTGGTTGGAAGTTATATTGTCAGAGGAAAATGGTCATATTCAGATGGTTAGTGCTTAATCAGAGTCTTGCATGCAATACCAGAGCAGCCAAATTCAAAGACATTATTAATGAAACATGCAGTTTAGGTTGTGGGGAAAATGAGTCACCATTACATATTTTTCAATGTCCATGGTTACTGCCTTTTTGGAATTGGATATCGAGCATCACAGAAATATCTACAGGGACTTCTGAACGTGATTTTATGATATTCCTTGAGGAAGAAAATGAATTTATTGCTACTATCCGAACTATTGTTTTATGGTGTATATGGTTGCATAGGAACATGGATGTTTATGAAGAAACAGAAACTACTCAACAACATCTTATTGTATAACATGATCCAGTTACAATTCCATCTGTCAATCCCCTATTACATGTCGATGCCTTCTTATATCTTCATTGCCTTTTTTGAAAAGGCAATTGCCCATAATAGTATCTCCCCTCTTTTGAGCGTCCACCCTTATTTTAAAAGTGCCTCCTTCACCTAATATTCGTCAACGCCCTTTTATAAGGAAAAGGCCCTTATCTTTAGAAATATCCCATCGTCCTTTTCTCTTGCCCCCAAAATATCCAACCTTTTTCCATACATCTCGATGTTGCTTTTAATATATGCTCACGTTCCCTTTTGTTCAAAGTAGTGAGGCCTTCTTTTATCACCACGACCCGATCTTATGATATGATCACCTTTTATTAATATATATCGTTCCCTTTTGGACATAATCCTTCAATGGTTATCCCTTGCCTTAATTTTTATTATATTGCTAGGCAAGCTTGGGAATAACACATTTACATTTAAAGTTTGCCATAGTTTCCACAACTTTGCCATATTTTGCCATGCCTCATAACCCTGTCGCCGTGGACCACTCCCCCGTGCTATGATACGGACTATGACTCCGTATCAGTCCATCCCTTCTCAAAAAGAGATCGTCCGCGATCGTCCAAGCTCGCTCTAATTCGGGCCATCCCTTCTCAAGGCGGTTGTTCCACATCAACGTGCACCTGAGAGTTCCTAGACCATGCGAACTGAAAAATGGTTATATAAATTATTGTACTTCCACAGTACCTTATACTCATTGGAATCTCCGCGTTTCCATTGTTTCAATTCCTGCAAAACTCTAGAAGCAGTTATGGATATCCGCGTACTTCCGCGGTATGATATATCCTTGCACCTCCGCGGTACATTATTATCTTTCGTACCTCCGCGGTACTACTTGATTGTATCTCCGCGATACAGTATCTCCACGATACCAATCCACCATGGATACACACAAGAAATAAAAATCTTATTCTCTATTCCGCATAAAGAAAATCAACTTACGAACTTTACCCATAAGTCTGTCCCATAGGAAGTAATTTGAGATTCCGCATCCAAATTTTTAAGCTCACAAAGTGAAAAAGGGGCTGGAATATGACAAACAATGGGATAGAGTGGGATCCTACAAGGGTTTGTTTAATTTCTTTGAAGTTTTGCTGAAAGAGAAAGAGGGAATTCTGAGAATAGATTTGGACAGGAATGGACTTTGGCCTATCACAGTACCAACATAACTAATCATTTCTATTTCTGTGTAGCACAACTGAACAGGTTGATTATGCAGGGGTGGGGTCGAGTTTATGATATGGATGCTCAATTTAACAGATATGAAGTAGCTGACCGCCTTACTTCCCTTAAGTGGCACATGATTCGGGCAAAGGCAGTTAAAAGGATTCTGAAAACTAAGGCTGTTTGGGAACATAACGCACTGAAACCCATCTTCAAGAAGTTGTATGAGAAGGAACAAGGACAGAGGATTGCTATAGCAATAAGTTTGCTGAACAACACCATGCATACAGTTCAGGAGTTGGATGATTGGTTACAGATTTTCGGGAGATAGGTATTGCTGAATTCACCATTGATGACCTTATGCCGGCAGAGATCAATATGTCCTAAAAGCCAACTACAGGACTTTTTATACACAGCAGTCTAAAACAGTCTGATACTATCCTTTTCTTTTATTGGTTCTGCTATTTAAAGGTTATATTATATAATTTACTCAAGGCGTCTGCCTATGAGGTTTTTCTTCAATAGTAACTACACACTCCTATGTTATAAAGGAGAGGTACTACTATATCATACTAGCTACTACTACATAGCTAGCCTAATGTATTTCATGTTTTAATGAATACAAAAATCTGCCGGTTCTTCAAAAAAAAAAAACCCAGTCGAACCTAGAATCCTAGGTCTGACATCAATCCTCGGTCAATCCCAAGGATTGTATTATCAACCCAGATTCAAACTTACGTAAGAATTATCTGGTACTTATTGTCCTTTAGCCACAAGAACCTTTAGAAAATTTATCAAAACAAGTAACAACATATCGCTTTTCCTTCAACAAACAACAATCACGTAGTTACATGGCCCAAAGCCTGTTTTACACAAAACATATTGAACAATTGTGGTCCTAAGCCATCGAATATCATTGTTCCTCAAAATAACAAGACTGATTTTCATACAGTTATCCATAAAGCTTTAAATAGCATCTTTTAAATCACATTCAAGATGTACACAAAGTGCTATTTTAGATACAATGCATGTTACTCATGCACAAACATAAGCCATTTTTTTTAAAACCACTAAGCATGTAAAAGCACTGTGCATCATGCACCAACTAAACCCATTCTTTGACAGTCTGCATGTCAAGTGTGCATTTTTCTTAAAAAAAACCTTTTGCTTTTTTGTAGTCTAAACCTGCATAGTACACAATTTTTGCATGCAACTTTCTTTCACTCTGTCCTTTTCTTTTTCAGCAGACATCGTACCCTGTTATGTTATATCCACTATTTATTAGATTTCAACTGTTATGCTTGCCTTTTCCCACAGCAGGACTATTATTCATGTAATTTTGTATTTACATTTTTAAGCTGTTTCCCTTTACAAGTTCTAGACAGTTCTGTGGCTTTTTTTTTTACATAATGCATGTAAAGCATGTTAAACATTACTTAACATTTTTCCTTACTGCTCCAAAAGGCCATGTATTGAACTTTATAGCACAGTCACATTAACATCCATTTATTCTCATTTCTAATCCATGGACATCTGTTTAACAACAGTGGTATATAATATCCTATGGTCAATCCGTGCCTTATAGACCTCTTAACTTTTTATGCAGACCAGTTCCTAGATATTATGGGTTATCATACCAGAAAATTCAATTTCCCACGCTTGTATTAGTCTTGTACAAACAGTCACAAAGCCATTAATTACCACTATGGATGCCAGCAAGAATTCTTCATTTAAACAAAAGGCAGGCAGTAGTTACCTCTATCTCGGATAGAGTTTTACTTACATATGCTAATCCACAGTCAATCTAAATTAATATAACCTGTTTTTATCTGTGGGAGGATCTTGCGATATTTTTTAACACAAAAGCGTCTTCATCTTGTATATCTTCAAAAATTTGCTCCAATCCAGGTTCAGATCTACCACATCCAACCAACAAAAAGCAAGAAAAAGACAAGGGCAGGAGAGGTCCGGTACCTGCAGCCACATCAAATCATTAGCAATAGGCTTGGTAATGAATGAAGGGCCAAAAGGTACAATGGAGCCTCTCGGTTTATAGCCGATCAGCCCTTGTATCTTTCTGCCCTGTTAGTACAATATAATAGATCTATGTTTCATCAGTAAAATATGTAAACATTGTATTTACATCCGTTTCTCAAACCTGCAACTGTGCATATATGGTTATTTTGATTCCATTCCATCAGTCTTCCACATGTTTTTAACTAGCATTTTAAAGCCTTATTATACGATATTCGTCTTGGTGCAGTAAAATCTTGATCACATTTGTGTCTCGGGGATCTTTGGCCTCTCCTTTATCCATACTACCAGCAATATTGTTATATGGATATCTACATCCAGAACCTCCTTTCTTACTTGCAGATGACAACTTAGTGTGGCCTGCTTCCCTCTTAAGGTAAAGATCCTTTTTCTGATCCTTCATTCATTTGAAGAACTCATCATTTATTAGACACGGACAAGCGGGCTATGAAATCGTCTTCCAACACTTTTTATTAAGCTTTTCCTCATCCGATCACGGAGCCACATGGCAAAAGTCGAGTCAAATTCTCCTGCGTAACATATATATGACAAAGGTTTTAAAACCTATTCAACCCGACTAAACCTGTGCGGTCAAGCCCTGTGCATAATATCCATTCTACACACCATTTTAGGCTTTGACTAAAGAAGCCTATGCCCCCATATCTTTGCAGGACGATTTCTCTTACCTTTTGGTTTGAGATTTGAATGCCAAGCATGTGAACTCCTGCACATTCAGGCCTGCGCATATCGTCTCTAGATTGGCTGCCAGAAGTCGCACTCCATAGCTGTATTAGGTGGAGCCGAAAAAAGGCCTTCGGATTTTTCTTTAGGTACCTCTGCTATAGAATCTGGACACAGTAAACCTAATACGTGTATACTACCATTTTACCATTGATGATTTTTCCATGGACGAAACTTGGTTAAGTAATATACTATTAGATTTGCCCATTAAATTTTTTTTGTTCATTTTTTCCTTGGTATAGGATAGTTCATACACTAAGTGCCTAAGGCATTTTCAACCCAAAAAAAAGGGTGCATATTAAATTCAGACTACCACATAGTATGCTCAGTTTCTGTAAATTTTTCCCGATCGGCTCAAATAATTTATCCCTGCTTTTTGGGAGTGGCTAGCAATTTGTCATATTGGCTATCATATTGCCATTTTGGCCTTTTATGGCTATCACAAAATTCATTTCCTTAGCCCATATTTGCTAAATCTAGCAATCCTTTTTCACTTGGTGCAATGCATGGCATTTACTTAATTAAAAAAAGCCTACCTCCTACCGTAGGATTGGGCTGACCTCATTTAGACAGTCTGTATCATAGGGGAGGGCAGACCTCTACTGTACAGCAGAGGTCTTACCCATCCCTATTTTTTATTTTTCTTCCCTATTGATTCTTTTGAAAGAGAAAATATGCAAATTTGAAGACACACCCTTCAATATTGTTGCAGAACGCTTGAATAAGATCTTGCACATTGTACTTTGGGAATTCACTATTTCTTAGATACTGCACCACTGCAAATACTTCAATACCGGCAGCTGATTGTTCGTATAAGAACTTGCCCCATCATATTGGATTCTTGTGAGATCAGTACTACATCTGTACATCAATATATTTCTGTTGAGGTCATAGTTGTTGGCCTCATTGGCATAAAATTGTTAAACCCTTCTACTGGTACACATCAATGATAGATCATGGAATGAAAACCATATAAATGGCATTTTAGTTTTGCATGGCCAAATGGCATACGAGGTACATGACCTCTATGTATCTGGTGTGTAATATAAGGGTATCCCCCTATACAGCTGGTCAGGAATTAAAAATTGAGAAAAAGTTGTATATTTCAGTGATTTCATACCTTTTAACCAGCGAAATTGTAGCATTGGATGGTTTGCATGACTCTGCTTGGGCCTTTCACTTTGCTAGCTGCGTATCCCAGAGGAGCCAGCCCATTGTTCCATGTAGGATGGATAACTTCAAAGTACACTTCTTCTATGTATTTGTATTCACCCTGAAACAATATCAAATCAATGTGAGTGTTATGCAATCTTCTCATATTTATTTCCTTTACAAGGCTTTACAAGGCTGAGGCTAAAGGACTTAAGCAACCCTGGTTATACCAAGGAGTTGAAGTGTCTAAAAAAACCCAGTCGAACCTAGAATCCTAGGTCTGACATCAATCCTCGGTCAATCCCAAGGATTGTATTATCAACCCAGATTCAAACTTACGTAAGAATTATCTGGTACTTATTGTCCTTTAGCCACAAGAACCTTTAGAAAATTTATCAAAACAAGTAACAACATATCGCTTTTCCTTCAACAAACAACAATCACGTAGTTACATGGCCCAAAGCCTGTTTTACACAAAACATATTGAACAATTGTGGTCCTAAGCCGTCGAATACCATTGTTCCTCAAAATAACAAGACTGATTTTCATACAGTTATCCATAAAGCTTTAAACAGCATCTTTTAAATCACATTCAAGATGTACACAAAGTGCTATTTTAGATACAATGCATGTTACTCATGCACAAACATAAGCCATTTTTTTTAAACCACTAAGCATGTAAAAGCACTGTGCATCATGCACCAACTAAACCCATTCTTTGACAGTCTGCATGTCAAGTGTGCATTTTTCTTAAAAAAAACCTTTTGCTTTTTTGTAGTCTAAACCTGCATAGTACACAATTTTTGCATGCAACTTTCTTTCACTCTGTCCTTTTCTTTTTCAGCAGACATCGTACCCTGTTATGTTATATCCACTCTTTATTAGATTTCAACTGTTATGCTTGCCGTTTCCCACAGCAGGACTATTATTCATGTAATTTTGTATTTACATTTTTAAGCTGTTTCCCTTTACAAGTTCTAGACAGTTCTGTGGCTTTTTTTTGACATAATGCATGTAAAGCATGTTAAACAGGAGTCACTGCATGCGCACATTACTTAACATTTTTCCTTACTGCTCCAAAAGGCCACAATTAAATTCCCCCTTAAACCCCCTTTTGTTTGGGTGCATATTCACACAGGGGGTGACTCCGGGCAACGAGAGCTGTTGGATAGGCATATTCGCCCCTTATTCCTTAATCTACACCGCACACAAAATTCCTCGTTTGTGGGGTATGGATGTATAGAAATTGTGATACTGTATAACAAGATTTGCAAAATACTATAAGATTTCAAGCAATATACTATATGGTGTTGATTTTGTACATGCAAAACATAATTATAAGGGCTCGTTGCCCTCGTCACCGTGTGAATATGCACCCAAACAAAAGGGGGTTTAAGGGGGAATTTAATTTTAATGCGTCTAATGTAATGGTTTGTGTTATAGGTTAAAAATTTTTTTTGCCCCTTCGGGGCAATGAAAATTGTCTATGAATGTTGTGTACATCGCTATAGGTTCTTGTGTGTTCCTACAGACTATATCTCTAAAAGAGTGGTTTCCAACTGAAGAAGAGTAAACAAATCATGTGAAACCTAAATATTTCAATCTAAATATAATGAAAGGGAATAAAAACATGCCTCAACCATACGCACAACTAATACAAGGCTTGCATTACTATTAAGAAGTCAAATTTTGAAAAAAGGATATAGACCAAGCTAACAGATAATACACATAATAAATAAATATGTAGGAAAATCTTAGTTGAAGAAACATGTCCAGAAATAAGCATGCATTCAAGTTGCAGGCTAAATTATCAGAACATATCCAAATGAAATGGATTGTAATGGATACAGATCAAAAGCCTTCATGGCCAAAGATGTGCCCAGAACAAGTTGAAACCAAATAGTCCATGGCAAAGAATAGATGCACCAACTGAAATGCCCAAAAAAGATAAGACCCAAGGAAGCCTCTGATTCATAAGTGAAACCAATCTGCAGCTATTAGGTCTTCTTTTCTAGAAAATCCACTGCCTCTTCTGTCTAGCCCTTGCATCATCGAAATTAGCTACCATGGATTGTATATCTGAGGTTCTAGCTCTTCTGAAAGGAAGCCTCTGTATGAGCTTGCATGAGCTTGCATGCAAACATTTGCCTAGCGACAACGAGTAGAATAAAGCCCAAAGAAACAACGGCTCCATAGATGGCGAACCAAATGAGATATACATGAGACAATGGTATGATCTCTGATCTGCAATCAGACTGGAGGTTATGATGTTCAGAGAGATTTATTGCCACACATTCGTGAGTAGGCTGCCAGAATAGTAAAGTCGATTGTGGTCCTCAACAAATGTGACACACTATGCAAACCAATGATCAGCAAAGACGTGAGAAAGATCTGTGAGAATGAAAATGAGGCTCCACTCTGTATCCAATTTCCAAAAGCAAACATGAGAAGAATCACGTCTTTACCATCAGCAAATCATACCTTACGAGCTGGATCCAAGTTTCACGCAAAAAAGATAAAGAGCATAATCATCACTCGATTCTATCAGAATAAAGACAGAATTTCTTACAGCCACCATATCCTCTCTCCCCTCTCCTCTTCTTTCTGTTTCAAACCGCGTTATGCAAAAGCAAAAAAGCAAACATTAATGTTACCCTATGAACAAAGCTAAGAAATGGCAAGCAACTTAGGCAAGCCTTCCTTTCTGGTAAGTCCATCCTTCAATGCAATGACGCAAAGCTGATGAAGCTATGGCCCTATTAAACTCTTGTTGTTAAGCTCCAGACTTTGAAGCTCGGTCAAATCTCCCAGAGTTGCAGGAATGCGGCCCTTGAAGAAATTCCATTTCAGAGTTAAGAACTGAGATTCTTCAGCAACCCAAATGTTGGGGGAATGTGCAGCTTGGAAGTCAGAATCCCTTAGAGTATACATCCCGGATTCGACGCTCTATAAGATTAGATACAAAATCGCCAAGGCAGAGACGGACTGATTGATCCACTCCAGATTGATATAGATTACATGCCTTGTGCTGTTGCAGCAAGCCAGATGCAACATCCACTTCGCATCGATGCCTATTACATGCCCTGCACTACTTCACCAAGCCAGATGCCGACCAAGCTGTAGGGTTTTTGCGTTTACCCTAGAAAAGAACCCCAAAGTTACAGCTTTCGAGCCTCCTCCACCACCACAAAAAAACTTTACCACAGGATTTGCCCCTTTTTCTAAAATCAACGGCTGACAAAAGGGTGCACTCTAGAAATACTATTTAGTACACCTGGATGAATACGACCACCAAATCATATGAAAACCTTAGAGAAAACAGTACAAAAACAGAAAAAAAACCCCCTGTTATAATGCTACATATTGAACTTTATAGCACAGTCACATTAACAGCCATTTATTCTCATTTCTAATCCATGGACATCTGTTTAACAACAGTGGTATATAATATCCTATGGTCAATCCGTGCCTTATAGACCTCTTAACTTTTTATGCAGACCAGTTCCTAGATATTATGGGTTATCATACCAGAAAATTCAATTTCCCATGCTTGTATTAGTCTTGTACAAACAGTCACAAAGCCATTAATTTTTGTATCACAGTTTTACCACTATGGATGCCAGCAAGAATTCTTCATTTAAACAAAAGGCAGGCAGTAGTTACCTCTATCTCGGATAGAGTTTTACTTACATATGCTAATCCACAGTCAATCTAAATTAATATAACCTGTTTTTATCTGTGGGAGGATCTTGCGATATTTTTTAACACAAAAGCGTCTTCATCTTGTATATCTTCGAAAATTTGCTCCAATCCAGGTTCAGATCTACCACATCCAACCAACAAAAAGCAAGAAAAAGACAAGGGCATGAGAGGTCCGGTACCTGCAGCCACATCAAATCATTAGCAATAGGCTTGGTAATGAATGAAGGGCCAAAAGGTACAATGGAGCCTCTCGGTTTATAGCCGATCAGCCCTTGTATCTTTCTGCCCTGTTAGTACAATATAATAGATCTATGTTTCATCAGTAAAATATGTAAACATTGTATTTATATCCGTTTCTCAAACCTGCAACTGTGCATATATGGTTATTTTGATTCCATTCCATCAGTCTTCCACATGTTTTTAACTAGCATTTAAAGCCTTATTATACCTGATATTCGTCTTGGTCTGAAGTAAAATCTTCAGTCTGTTGTGTCTCAGGGATGCTGGCCTCTCCTTTATCCATACTACCAGCAATATTGTTATATGGATATCTACATCCAGAACCTCCTTTCTTACTTGCAGATGACAACTTAGTGTGGCCTGCTTCCCTCTTAAGGTAAAGATCCTTTTTCTGATCCTTCATTCCGCTGAAGAACTCACTGTTATTAGACACAGACAAACAGGCTATGAAATCGTCTTCCAACACTTTTTTATTAAGCTTTTCCTCATCCGATCTGGAGCCACATGGTATGCCGTCTGAGTCAAATTCTCCCTCCGTAACATATATATGACAAAGGTTTTAAAACCTATTCAACCAGCTAAACCTGTGCCGGTCAAGCCCTGTGCATAATATCCATTCTACACACCATTTTAGGCTTTGACTAAAGAAGCCTATGCCCCCATATCTTTACAGGACGATTTCTCTTACCTTTTGGTTTGAGATTTGAATGCCAAGCATGTGAACTCCTGCACATTCAGGCCTGCGCATATCGTCTCTAGATTGGCTGCCAGAAGTCGCACTCCATAGCTGTATTAGGTGGAGCCGAAAAAAGGCCTTCGGATTTTTCTTTAGGTACCTCTGCTATAGAATCTGGACACAGTAAACCTAATACGTGTATACTACCATTTTACCATTGATGATTTTTCCATGGACGAAACTTGGTTAAGTAATATACTATTAGATTTGCCCATTAAATTTTTATTGTTCATTTTTTCCTTGGTATAGGATAGTTCATACACTAAGTGCCTAAGGCATTTTCAACCCAAAAAAAAGGGTGCATACTAAATTCAGACTACCACATAGTATAGGGTGTGCATCTATCCAAACTGCTCAGTTTCTGTAAATTTTTCCCGATCGGCTCAAATAATTTATCCCTGCTTTTTGGGAGTGGCTAGCAATTTGTCATATTGGCCATCATATTGCCATTTTGGCCTTTTATGGCTATCACAAAATTCATTTCCTTAGCCCATATTTGCTAAGTCTAGCAATCCTTTTTCACTTGGTGCAATGCATGGCATTTACTTAATTAAAAAAAGCCTACCTCCTACCGTAGGATTGGGCTGACCTCATTTAGACAGTCTGTATCATAGGGGAGGGCAGATCCCTACTGTACAGCAGAGGTCTTACCCATCCCTATTTTTTATTTTTCTTCCCTATTGATTCTTTTGAAAGAGAAAATATGCAAATTTGAAGACATACCCTTCAATATTGTTGCAGAACGCTTGAATAAGATCTTGCACATTGTACTTTGGGAATTCACTATTTCTTAAATACTGCACCACTGCAAATACTTCAATACCGGCAGCTGATTGTTCGTATAAGAACTTGCCCCATCATACTGGATTCTTGTGAGATCAGTACTACATCTGTACATCAATATATTTCTGTTGAGGTCATAGTTGTTGGCCTCATTGGCATAAAATTGTTAAACCCTTCTACTGGTACACATCAATGATAGATCATGGAATGAAAACCATATAAATGGCATTTTAGTTTTGCATGGCCAAATGGCCAACATGGAGACCGAATTCTCGTCGAGCTTTGAACACGTCAGAAAATTGGCTGAGGCAATGAAAGTGGACATGCCTACTGTTATTGGATATACAGAAATGGAATTGTCGCAGGTTATAGCTGCAGGCCAAGCACATATTACAAGAATATCAAAGCAGCTTGATGTAGTTCCAGATTCCATCCAGGAGACTTAATGAAATCGACGTGGCAATTGTGTTTACTTCTTTTCTTAAATATTATATATGATTTCTCCATGACCTATTAGATACATGTCATCAATTGCTAATATAAACGATCTGCATGTAATATATTTTTCAATGTTTTCTAGTATCGTTTTTCTATTGATTTACCACAATCTTATGCCAATTTAATATGTTTAATTCTTCAATAAATCACTATGACAATCTGTTCGAGCAATTCAGATCATATTGTAGGGTTGAATTGCTTGTCCCATATTGCATATATGTCTGCATAATACGAATTCTCGCGTTAAACATTTCATTGTTCGGATTTAGCCTTCTCAGACACTGCATTTAGCTAAATTAGGACAATTAATTGTTTTTCTGAGGAATACTACAACCTATTTCGTCGTCGAACGAGAAAACGAAATTTCTCTAATTATTTAATTCTTGCTTCATTGTTATACCTCTGATTCCATGAAGTTCAGTTGCTATGAAACTCGGGTAGTGGAGCTTATTTCCTTTTCTATTTTATGTTGCTACAATGTTACAACTTGAAACTCGTGGAGTTAACCTAGCTTCAATACCTCTATAATCCTTTTTGCTATGCTTATAATATGCGATGCAGATTCGTTATGGAATTGAGCGGATGAAGTTAACACTGCCTCGAATTTACCAGCTGAAAAACGAGTCACTTTGTAATGACAGTGTCTTTGTAATGACAAGGATGCAGAGCTGTTGGTACAAGCCCTTATAACTAAGAAGCATTGGTACATTAGGTACAATAGTTGCAATCTATAAAGCATGTTGAAAAAATGGGTGTTCATCTTCTGATATTCTAGCTGTCTTGATCATGCAGTTTCAGATGGTGTGGATGTTATTTCCATTTCATTGGGTAGTCCTGCTTCATGCTTCTTCTTATTATTTAGATCCCATTGCCATTGCCACATTTGGTGCCTTTAAAAGGGGTGTTTTTGCCTCTGCCTCAACAAGAAATAGTGGATCAAGTCCTGGTATGTTTCAAACTCTGCCCCTTGAAATTCTACAGTTGGAGCTGGCACTTTGGATAGAGATTTCCCTGCTGTTGTAGTGCTTGAAAATGGGCAGAATTATTTTGGTCAGTCTTTCTACATTAGAGAAAGATTATTAGATCAAATACTTCAGTCGTTATAGTAGTTGAAGTGATGGATTCGTGTGTCCGGCGTTACATAAGTCTGACATAAATGTGTGGAACTAGACATAAATGTTGCTTTAATTTAAGAAGGGTGGTTCTCACAACAAACATGCTGCCATGCAAGGTATTATCCATTTCTAAATTCATTGTTGCATTGTTTTTAGATTGTCTATTTACTTGCTCTTATATGGATGGGTAGATGTAGAGATTTTGATGTGTGATTCTTATTTTTTATTTCTAAAGTTGTGAATATCTCTAGCATTAGCATGTGGTGGCAATTTGCAGATAGTGTTGGTTTTTTGTACATTTGCATTGTAATGCAAATGAACAACCAATAGTTTCTAAGAGAGCTTGTTTTTTGCATCTACGAACTGCACATGAAGCCATGGCTGCACCTAAATTTGTACGTTTCATCACCTTTGGATCCATTGATTGTTTTTACATCATTCTTTGTCTTCCAAATGAGATGTTTTTGCAATCGAGCTCTGCCTTTACTTGCATCATAAAAAATGGTGTAGTTTAGAAAGAGTTAAAACAGCGCGAAAAACACCCGCGTTTTTAACTCCTTCCAAATACACACTCTTCGAATTGCCTTGAAATTATGGTAAACATATGCACTGACATTATTGTAAATTTAGTTATATTAAGTAGCAGATCTGGGCAGAGAGAGAATTTGTTTGCCATTGCATTTTGGAGGTTTCAAAGGAGCTCTGTTTCGTTTGGATTCATATGTGATTTAGAGTGTGTGCTTTTAAACAACAAGCAACATGCTTGGGATACGTTAGTCAAATATGCCGTCTTTGCAAGAGGATCGCATGACTGGTTATGGAAACAAGATTCTGGCAGGCAATGGGATTTCTCTATTTCATATTAGGATCCGGCATGCATGAAGTGTAGGTATGAGTGTTCTTGGGAGTATGGGTTTAGTTATATTGGGTTAGTACTAAGTTGCTGGCATCGAGATATTTCCTCTCCTTGGTTGATAATGCATCGAGCCATTGTTATATCTCTGATTTCATGAAGTTCAGTGGCTATGAAACTTAGGCAATGAAGCTTATTTCTTTTTCTATTTTATGTTGCTATAGGGTTACAGCCTGAAACACGTGGAATAAACCTAGATTTAATACCTTTATAATCCTTTTTGCTATGCTTATAATATTTTATGCAGATTTGTTGTGGAATTGAGTGGGTGAAGTTAACACTGCCTCATTTACCAGGTAAAAAACGAGTCACTTTGTAATGACAGGATGC
This sequence comes from Isoetes taiwanensis, assembly GCA_021234155.1. NCBI lineage: Eukaryota > Viridiplantae > Streptophyta > Lycopodiopsida > Isoetales > Isoetaceae > Isoetes > Isoetes taiwanensis. The sequence continues at coordinate 6,605,380 of JAJEKV010000012.1, read as the reverse complement.
AGAGTTGTTGGTACACACCCCTATAACTAAGAAGCATTGGTACAGTAGGTACAATAGTTGCAGTCTATAAAGCATGTTGAAAAATGGGCATTCATATTCTGATATTCTAGTTGCCTTGACCATGCAGTTTCAGATGGTGTGGATGTTATTCCATTTCATTGGCTAGTCCTGCTTCTGCTTATTCTTGGAAAAGGTGCTATGCAGAAAACATCAACATCCGGGTGAAGTGGTATTCTATTAATGAGACTGGATCAATAAGTACAATGACTCACAGGAATACAACAATAAATCCCAAATGAATGAAACTAGAATCAAATGTCTCGGAACTAGGCAATCACTGAGGTCAAATAAATAGAGTATGCAACAAGTAATACCACAAGGAATGAGGATTTGAAAAACATTGTCGAAGGTAAAACCGTCCCGAGTCAGAAACTTAAGTCCCGGGATAAAACACCCGCCCTTTCGGGTTTTCGAGGAAAACCCTAACGATAAATAACCGACTCAAAGAGCAGTTACCGAGGAAAAAGTTGTTGAAGATGTACCCACGCTCATGATAGTCCACGAAGAGTGCCAACTCAAAGAAACCCAACGAACCCTGCAACATGCAGCCCCAAACCATATGTCAAAATCCATCACATCGACCATCGCTCTAAACTGCAAAGCAAGAAAAAAATCAACCATGCCAACCGTCAAAGTGTTGGAATTATAAGCAATCGGCCATTTACGAAATGCCGACTTGAAGAAAAAAAGCCCAAATGGAAGATATATGAAAGATCGAATAAATTTTGATGGCAAGCACAAAGTTGAGAAAGAAGACTGAGGAAATTAGAACATCAAAAGGAAGAAAACGTTCAATGAGGAGCTCGGAAGCCACAAAGCAACGCCGAGAAGAAAAAGACTTTGGAAGTTAAGCAGATTCTAGAAGCCACAAAGCTACCAAGAAGAAAAAATAGGCACATTCAATAGAAGAGCCCCTTGGAGCCTACCCAGAAGCAACAAGTACTACGCCCTATGGGGGAGGGGGCAGAGAGGGAAGGAGGGAGGGAGGGAGGGAGAGAGAGAGAGAGAGATGAAATGTTGTATTTTAATATGCCTGCAGACCACCAGGTCTATGAGACATTCAATACACTCAACATTATAGAACATGTCTTCTAATGCATCCTCTGACATAAATGCATTAGACTCTCCCCATCCCCCATCAACTACAATAATAGTTTCTTTATCATGTAATAACTGTTCTCTCTGCGCTAATACCTCTTTCAAATACTTCCCAACTTGTTTCCCAGGTAAGTAAAAAAATTCCAGCAATGAGTTTGAATGAATGTCATGATTGTGGCGAGCCCCATTGTATGACGAAAATCTTATGATCACATGTGCTTCATCTTCAACTTCCTGCATATCACATACCTTACACAACCTCAACTCATGCGGAATATCACTCTAGCGCCCTACCTCAACCCCCAGTTTGTAGGAGCTAAGCCGCATCCTGCCTATCATGTGTCTCATTCTTAAAGATACACCTTCTTTAAGATACTTGGCCTCTTGAAGTGTGGGATTCACATATTTTCTGTAGAATTTTTTCTTTGTTTCTGGAACCCTCCAATTTCTTCTAATGAGATGTCGATGCACCTATCCCCAAATGTTCGATCTATTCTCGCAGGTAATCCTATTGTTTAAATTTGGTTTTTCTGGGGTTCCAAAAACTTTTTGGAATTTTTGCTTAATTTGATTTCCTAAGGTTTCAAGGGTTTTGGCGGCCGGAAAACAATTCCGATTTGCCAAAAATCGGGAAAATTTCCTTAGCCTTGATTTGGGGTTTACAATTTTGCTCCTTTCTGATTTCGACTCTTCTAATCCGGCATGCATGTGCGATGATGAAGGGCATGGAGGACGGGTGGAGCTAGAAGGGATAGAAGGTTTTCGGAGCCTTTTCATCTGTTGGAAAGGTCGGATGGTAGCTTAAGCAGTCTATGGATGCCAGCTTATCTAGAGTTGCTTATCCAACATTCAAATATGTAACTTCTTCTAATTTCTTATCTTTTGTTTCAATTTTTTCATCGAAGCTCTCATGCAATTTTTTCACCATTTTTGGAGCTCATCTAATAAATGGTTCTCCGGTATAGGTTTGGGTTTTTGTTGCAGACTCTTGCAATATCTCTCAACCAGATTTAGTGCAATACAGGATCCGTTGGTGCAGGGCTATGTATAAGTACTTAGGGCTTCCGTTGACCCGAAAATCAGAAAACCAAAACTCAGACGGTGTATGATTTCGAGATTGGGGTTTGGCACGATTCCTTTTTGGGATGATCATAGGTGTCTGCATGCATGCCATGAAAGTTGGACATACCCGAATGCCTGGAGTTTACTCTGGAATTTGGAGTTTACTCTGGAATAGATGGCATGTAGTTCCAACCACTGCTTGAAATAGATGGCATGCAATTCCGGCCATTGCTTGGATTAACAGAGTCTAATCGGCTAATTTGGATTCCAAAGAGGATCTTCTTGAAGAAGGAAATTGTTTGGCATTTTCATACAAATTGGTATTCGAACATAGATGTTTCTACAATCTCTATGTTTGCTGTTTCCATTCTGCTATGATTCATATCTCTAACTTTTCTCATCGTTACATGTTTCTACAATCTCTATATTTGCTCTTCGCCCAAAATTCTGATTGCGAGCGTATTTGCTCTTTGCCCTAAATCCTGATTGCGAGCGTCTTAAATGTTTATCAGGCAGATACTCGACCGGGGACCCTTGCTTGAAAATGGGCCAGCCAAGAATAGAATAATTCTGCTGTCATCCAAGCTCGAGGTTGGACAGTTTGGATTGCTCCTTCGTCACATCGTGCAATAAAGTTTTCTCTTATTCTATTGCCTTTGAATATGTAACAGCTTGGCAGCCTATAACCTTCAGCATTACAGCATGCAAGAATTGTTACCCACTCTCAGTTTTGCATAACTAGCTCATGGACATTACGAGCACCTCTTCGTGCTACTATCTTCACCCCACTAACCTTACCGGCTTGTACACCGGTCTCGTCTGCATTCCAACTTCTAGAGGGAGGGAAGAATTTGAGTACACCTCTTCTAAACCAGCATACCATGCACTAATGTTTGCCTCATTCATTGTCTTTGCTCTAGATACTTCCAATGTTTATGTGCTTCTTAATGCTATATCAGGGTAAAAGCTCGCTCACTTTTGTGCAAGCATTAAAAGCTCGCTCTCAATGATAGTAGTAAAAGCTCGCTCACTTTTGTGCAATTTTTTTTTCCTCTGTCAGCCCAATGGCTGAGTTTCTCCAAATGATAAGTCACCTGGACTGATATTCGCAATCATCGCAATCTAGCATGCCCCTTCAAGAGAGCCTTCCAATAGCCATAGGCAACATCAAAAGATCAATTACAAACAACTATGAAATTTTAAGTCAGATTTCGTACTTTCAACATTGTGTCAGTTTGGAGTTCCGAACAGGAATGTGGTGCTTCCTTTCTACAACTGCTAAGAGCTAAGAACGGTTAATATTAGCTCCAACAGATCTCAAGGTCCTTTGATCTGTTCCAAGAGCCCTCTAAGGACCTGCCCTCTGCTTGATTCTCATTTCAGTTTTTCATTGGCCAAATTTTCATATTCAAGCAGGACAACCAATAGAGAACTAAAGAAATTGAACCAACAACATTAAACTACAAAACAAATATAGTTTCAGAAATAGTTAGCCTCAAACATAATTATGTGCCACTCCAAGTTTAGACAGTTGTAGAAGAAGTAATTAAAGAAGATATGCGTGAATGCCGTGAAGTTTAAGAGCAGTAGAAGGTACTCTAACAAAAGGTCATCTTTATGATGGCCTCTTCCTTTCGCAATTCTTCAAACTAAATCAAAGTGTTCTACCATGAAATTTCTTTCCAGAAGTAACAGCTTTAATCTACTAGTGCTGGTTTTTTTTACACCCTTTCTGTTGTAATAGTCCTAACTAAAGTTTGATACATATCAACTTTAGATTGATGGGATCAGCCATATTATTGCAGAACCTGTAATGGTAACCTGTCCCCAACAGCAGCTTTTGAATTTGAAGTATTAGCTGGATCTGCTAGTCTTGAGAACTTCAAAGATGATAACTTCTTGCTCATGACATGTTCAAGAGTATTATTTTCATCATTCCCATCAAAATAACAGGTTAGAATCTTGTTTGGTCTGCAGCAGAACATAAGGTTAGTGTAAGAGAAAACAGTAGATTTAATATGTCAAGAAAAGATGCCTACATCCTAAATCAAGCACACCTTATTCTTCTGCTTCCATTGTCTTTTAAAGACGTCCTCCCAGAATCCCTCATGTCTCCTGTTTCATTGACAAATGCTGAACGTGAGGACGTCCTATCCGCATCCAGCTTACTATGTTCCGTGTCCTTTTCACAAGAATCATTTAAAAGTATTTCTGAACTTCCTCGAGAAACCTTTTTCTGTAAAATGGAAATTTGCTCCTGAAGCATGCTGCTATCAAATTGTGTATTTTCCAGCTGAACAAGTACTTGCAATAACTTCTTCCTTCTTGCAATGCCGTGTTCCTGCACAACTGAAATTTCATTTTCCAGCTTCCTATTTGATGTCTCCAAGCTGACCTCCCTGTCCTTTTGAATCTTAAGCTGAAGCCTCAGACGATCAATGGTGTTAGACAAATCCAAGACTGCAACTTGCTGGGAAGCTACTAATTTCTCTGCATACAATGCTTTCTCCCTCCATTCTGACAGGTCGGACTTCAAGGTCTCCAGTAAAATATGATTTTCTCTTCTTTTTTCCCTTTCCAGGTCAACATCAGTTCTTGCCATCTGTTCAAGATTTCGCAGTTTGCACTCAAGTGAACCTAAATTATTTGATAAGAAAGTCTGTTCTGTCTTAGATTTTTCAAGCTCCTCAAAAACATGTTTCATTTCAATTTGTTGATCTGAATACATCTGTTGTTGAGACGACAGCTGTAATTTTAAATTATCAATAGCTGCTTCCATCATCTCATGTAGTTCTCTGTCTCTCTTTGCTTCCATTGCCATGGACGAAATAACATTCTCCTTTTCCTCTACTAATCTTGCAATCAAAATTTCTGAACAATCCTCAACGTCAGATTTGTGCACTCGCCCTTTCAAGGTATTGTTAAACCTCTCAAGTTCTTGATTCTTATGGGCAATGTCCATCTCTAATGTGTTCACCTTATTTGCAAGCCTTTCCAATTCCATAAGAAGATCGCTCTCATTTTTATCCTTCTCTGCAAGACTCTCCTTGGCTGATGCAAGACAACCCTCCAAAGCCTTTTGATTTTCTAACTGCTGGAATTCCTTCTTTCTCAGCACGGTTAGGTCGGACTCTTGGTCCTCAATCACCCTACATTTTTCTTCCAGACCAGCTTGCAAAAGTACAATTTGTTCTTCCATTTCCTTGAAACCTTTGTCCTTCAGAGCTAAAATCTTTGTCAAAGCTTCATTTCTTTTCTTGTTTTCAACTGAATCTGATGTTAAAAGGTGGAGCTTCTCCTCGAAGATTGTGACTTGTGAGTATACACGTTCTAGCTCCTGCTCAAGATCAGTAATGCAAGATTGGGACCTCT